>QNUK01000131.1:0-252500 GCA_013621035.1 Clarias magur
TATTATTATTATTATTATTATTATAAAACGGTGTATTACGATATAAGGTAATCTCTTCATAGGTATAGACGAAGAGTGAGAGTGAGTGTGAGTGAGAATGACAACAGTCCCGGGATTCTCGCGTCCTGTTCTGAGCTCTGTTCATGATCTCAACATTCCCTGTTTTGCTGCAGTTTTAATTTTTTTAACGATTTGATTTAACGAAGCGATCTCCTATCACGCTCACTCAGGATGTTTTCTGACCACATTTTCCCCTTGAATATGATGATGATTGACCACTATATTTCAATGTTTTAATAATGCGTTTTACAGTTCTTAAACCAATTTTAGTACTTTCAACACTCTTTGTAGTTGTTTTTCTTTTTTTGATGCACACTGTAAACTCTAATGCTCAAAGTAATTAAACACATTAAGTATTGTTAACTTAAATAATTGCAATTAGTTCAAATTAATAGACCTTGTATATTGAGTATTGAGCATTCAGAACTTTTTGGTATTTATGAGTTTGTAGAAATTTTCAAGTTAGCTGAACAAATCTGATATTTTGAGCCAAAGTAACTGTCTCTTCAAAGTTCCACCAACTTAAAATCTTTCAGCCTAGCGATTTTGTGTTTGACATCATCAATGCACATGTAAACTGCCCACATTTAATTGTTTTAATCAAGATGGTGGATTGGTCTTTCTTCACATAATCTTTACAAATCTGGGCACCCTAAAGTACCAGAGCACTGGTGGCTCAGTGGTAGTGGCATGCCTGCCATGCGAAAGGGCCGGGTTCGATTCCCAGCCACTGTCCCAAGCCTAGACAATAATGGGAGGGTTATGTTCAGTCACTTCATCCAATTGCTGGGAATCACAATCGGGCTTTTTGCATGGCAGACAAATCACCTACCACTGAGCCATCAGTGCCCTATTGCCTTGAAGATGTGAGACACAAAATCGCTAGTCTGAATGATTTTAAGTTGGTGGAACTTTAAGGTGATAGTTACTGTTACTTAAGTACTTACAGTTACTTAAAATATCAAATTTGTTCAGCTAACATCAGCTAACAAGATCTATTAATTTGAACTAATTTTTTTAAACTAAAATTTAAGTTAAAAGTATTCAATGTGTTTAATTACTTTGAGCATAAGTGTTTACAGTGCACTGCAGTACGGAAGGCTCTTAACTTTTTGCTTAGTTGAATCCAAGTGGTAACGTTTTGGACGGTCGGTGTATTTCTAAATGGCCAACTGAATCCCCCTTCAACGCGCCTGCAAAAAACACCTTTTGCCTTAACATTCTAACCTATTTTATTACAAACCTAATATTACTCATAATGAGATATTTTTTTAAAGTCGGAATCTAATGGCTTTGATTCTTTTTAATCCAGTGAGCATCAGGACATTACCCACTCCCCAATTAAGAGTCAAGACTAAATAATTTAGTCACGCACAAGGGGTGTGTAGACTCGTTCTATATTATTATTAACGATTTCACACAAACAAAATAATGAAATATGTGTGCGAAACTATGCAGTACAGTAAAATATTCGAAGTATTATGAATTATCTCAGGTTTATTCGGTAACATTTCGTGGCAAGATTTTCCTAATTTTGAAAGAGAGAGAGAGAGAGAGAGAGAGAGAGAGAGAGAGTAGCATTAACAACAATTTAATTTACAGTGTTCTTATATGTTGGGTTAAGATATAAGATAAATTATTTATATGAAATAAGCCTTTATTGTAGAATAACACAGCCTAATTCTGGAGACGAGGCTGGACAATTTTCTGCGCGTCCAAAAACTTTTAAGTGTAAAATAATAATTCAAATTATTAACGCCAGTAAAGTACTTTCTTATTAATTTATTTTATTGGGTATTTAAAAACCCTGCCCATCGTGTCGCTATAGTCCATGCAACCAAACAGTCTGCTTTGTTACAAGGCTCCTCCTCATGAATGGTTAACCAGAAGCGTAAAAGAAGAGCATGCTTTGTTTCCCGAAGCACGAAATGGTGGACTTGCAGTGTGGGGCTGGCTCCACGCGAGACTATTAGTACATGGAATATTGGTCTAGAAATTCTGCGATTTATGGGAGGTGGGTTATTTTCTGAGACTGTCGTTGCTGCAATGAGCATCCGTGCCCATAAAGAGACGATATGGATTTGGTTCATCGCGTTATTGTGTTTATCTGGCTTCTGCATGGGGCAGATAATTTATTCCTTGTCAGAGGAGGCCGAAAAAGGAACGTTTGTTGGAAATATCGCCAAGGATTTAAACGTAAATGTGCTTGAACTGGATTCGCGAGAACTGCGGATAGTATCGACACACAATAAGAGGTATTTTGATATAAATCTAAAGACAGGGGTCCTATTTGTCAACGAGAGAATAGATAGAGAGGAGCTCTGTAGTAATGCACCAAAGTGTTTAGTAAGAATAGAAGCCATCCTAAATAATCCTCTTCATCTCCACAGAATAGAGGTGATCATTTTAGACATAAATGACAATGCGCCGTTTTTCCATAAAATGTCATTCGATATTAATATCACTGAGTCAGCACACATTGGGGAAAAATTTCCATTGCCGGAAGCTAAAGATGCAGATATAGGGACCAACTCGGTAAAAAGTTACAGGCTGAGCCAAAATGAACATTTTTCTTTGGATATACAGAGTGGAGAACAGACGTTGTCTGCCGAGTTAGTGCTTCAGAAAGCTTTAGACAGAGAAAAACAGTCTGTGATCCAGTTAACTCTGACGGCTATAGATGGAGGAAAACCTCCCCGAAGTGGGACTGCGGTTGTTCTCGTAAATGTCGTGGATGTTAATGATAACACCCCCATATTTAGCAAACAGCTTTATAAGGTTCGCGTTTCAGAAAATGCTCCAGCTGGAACAACACTGATCAAACTTGAGGCTACAGATTTAGATGAGGGTGTAAATGGTGAAACTGTTTATTCTCTGACAGAGCGAGATAGTTCAACATCATCTGGTTTATTCACAATAAATCAAAACAGTGGTGAAATTATAGTCCTGGGCAGGTTAGATTATGAGGAAAATCCTGCATTTGAAATACGTGCACAAGCCAGTGATCGCGGTCATTCACCACGCAGCACACACTGTAAAGTCTTAGTGGAGGTCGCTGACGTGAATGATAATGCCCCAGTAATTTCATTAACATCTCTTACGAATACAATAAGAGAGGATTCTGCTTTAGGATCAGTAATTGCTTTATTGACTGTCACAGATCTAGACAACGGCAAAAATGGTGTTGCTAAAATACATGTATCTGATTCTAAACATTTTAAGATGAAATCTTCATATAAAAATTATTTTTCCTTAGTTGTCGATGGTGCGTTAGACAGAGAAAATGTGTCTCAATATAATATCACTATAACAGCTACAGATGAAGGAAATCCACCTCTCTCAAGTACCACTGTCATCACCGTACATGTCTCTGATGTGAATGACAACGCTCCACGTTTTCCAGAATCCGTGATTAATGTGTATGTAAAAGAGAACAGTCAGGTTGGAGATGTTTTATACACAGTATCTGCTTTTGATCCTGATGTTGGTGATAATGCCAGGCTTTCTTATTCAGTATTGGAAAGCTCAAAAACACGTGCTCATGTATCATCCTTGATAAACATAAACTCTGACAGTGGAGACATTCACAGTTTGCAGTCATTTAACTATGAGGAAATACAAATATTCCAGTTTAAAGTTCAAGCCATAGACTCTGGTTCTCCACCACTAAGCAGTAACATGACTGTGAATGTTTTTATCTTGGATGAGAATGACAACAGTCCAAGGATTCTCACTCCCTATTCTGAGCATGGATCTTTTCACACTGAAAACATTCCATATTCTGCTGAAGCCAGTTACCTTGTGACAAAGATCAGAGCTGTAGACTTTGATTCTGGATATAACGCATTGCTTTCTTATCACATCTCTGAACCCAAAGGTAACAACCTCTTCCGAATTGGAACCAGCAGTGGAGAGATCAGGACTAAGAGAAGAATGAGTGACAATGACCTGAAAACTCACCAACTAGTCATATTGGTTTCCGATAATGGAGAGCCATCTCTGTCATCCACTGTGTCTCTTGATGTTGTGGTTGTTGAGGGCACAAGTGACATAAAGACTGAGTTAAAACATTCACCAATAAAGGAGGACAGTTTCTCAGATTTAAACATGTATTTGCTGATATCTACTGTGTCAGTTTCAGTGATATTTTTACTGAGTCTGTTCAGTTTAATAGCTGCAAAATGCTACAGAAGAAATGGAAATTTCAGCAGATACAGTGTCCCAGTGATCACCACACATCCTGATGGGAGCTGGTCTTATTCCAAATCCACTCAGCAGTATGATGTGTGTTTTAGTTCTGACACTTTGAAGAGTGATGTAGTAGTTGTTCCTGCGCCATTTCTGCCTGCAGATGCTGAATTGATCAGCATAAATCAAGGTGAAATCTTGAACAGAACACAGACACTTCCTAACACAGATAAGGTAAGGCTAAAAATTGACTTTACTGTGGACTTTTGGTCGATTTGTTGCTCATGTATGATGCAATATTTTCACTTAGTTACTGTACACAACTTTATGTTTTATGTTTCTACAAAATATCTTTATTATTCCTAGTTTGTAACATGCATAATCAGTTAAGTTTAGTTTGACTACTGTGTGCTTTGCAATGAGGATTTATTTTCTGTAAACCACTGGACTTTGTAAACAATAGTTTAGAAAGACTTATTAACATATTCCTGAGCATTTAGACAATAAAATCAGTGATTAAAGGTTCAGACAAATATTTAATTTGACACTGGCCATGCGCTTCTTCTGAATTGAACATGCACTCTGTATTTGTCCTCCAGTATAGGGGAATCTGTATTTATCTGTATTAATCCTGTAGTCCTGTAGTCTATTTCCTTGTTTTATTTTAAATGTCATGGTACCATAACATCAACACTACCGCCAAATAAACAGAACATACACTATACACAAGCAAACTGGTGACAGGCTCATGGGTATCCAAGGCTTACCATTCCCAATATGATGAAGCAACTACAGGATGTGCCACACAAACAAGTCTGATCTATGGAGGGCACACCCAGCAACCAACAGCACTAAATGTATCTGCTGCCAAAATCCTGGTGCTAGACCTAGTGTCCTGATATTAGTGCTATAGTGATATAGTAATATAGTGCTCATGAAAAACAAAAATCTAGTATCTCTAGAAAATATTCATATATATTTAAGTTTAAGTATATTACTATTCATTCATTATAAATACTGCATATATCTTGGTCTAATTCAGTACACACAACCACAATCATATAGGGAAGACTGCTAACTTGTAATTTTTCCAGAAGACTATCATTGACCACAAGGCAGGTAAGCCACAGAATGTGGTTGCTGAAAGGGCTGCCTGTTTGCAAAGTGATGTGTTGAATCATATTAAAGGAAAATTGACTGGAATGCAAAAGTGTTGTGAAGAACTTAGGGAAATTTCACAAGGAGTGGAGTTAGGCTGAAGTTAATGCATCAAGAGCTGCCACACACATATGTCTCAAGGAAATAACCTACTACTGCTGTGTTCCTAGTATCAAGGCACTCCTAAACCAGAAACAAGGTCAAAAGCATTTTACCGGGACTAAGGAGAAAAACTACTGGACTGTTGCTCAGTGCTCCAAAGTTCCCTTTTCACATGAAAGTAAATTCTGAATTTTGTTTAGAAATTATGGTTCTAGATTCTGGAGGATGGTGGGGAGGCACAGAATCCAAATTGTTTTAAATCCAGCATGATGTTTTTAAGTAATAATTTGATTTTCCATATATAATTGATCTTATGACATATTCTAATATTTTTAGTCACTAGACGTTTGATTTTCGTGAGTTGTAAACCATAATCATTGAAATTAAAACAGAAAATGCTTGAAGCATTTCACTTTACCTTTAATAAATCCAGAACATATCAGTTTTGCTTTCTGAAATAAAATTCAAATAATAGACTTTTCCAAAATATTCAAATTTACTTAGATGTACTGCATATTTGTCTACATTTATGTATGTTATACAAATTTCTTAAGTGTTCCGTGATATCTTAATTGTTCCGTGATGTCCACATGGTGTCAGTCTCTGCCTGTCCTTAGAATTTCTTATGTGTTTTGCGAGGCTTTTCTTCGTCAAGAAAAAGGGCGTCCCGGTGCACGTATTGTTTGAGAGACAGAATAACACCTTGGCTTTTCCGCTGTTGGACGATGGATTAAATCTCAGTCAAACGTTCAGATTTTGATGTTGTACCGAAAGGTCTTTGATAGGACCAGGCTGAAATGGTCATGCACGAAAACAGATTGTGGAATATTTTCACTTGGCTTTGTTGTCTTCGCAGCATTGCGAATGGGCAGATTGCTTATTCCGTGGTGGAGGAGAGTAATCCAGGGACAATAGTTGGGAATTTAGCAAAAGACTTGAATCTGAATGCCCATGATTTGGAGCACCGTGGATTCCACATTATTTCCGAGCCGAATGCAAGGTATTTTGATTTAAATGTGAAGACAGGAGTTCTCCATGTTAAAGAAAGGATAGACCGCGAGGAACTATGCGGGCGCAGTACGAAATGCAGTTTTGAATTAGAGGCTGTTATTTATTCATCTTTAAACATGTATCGATTTGAGGTCATTATATTAGACGCAAATGATCACGCACCCATCTTTAGTTCGTCAGAAACAGTATTTAATATTTCCGAGTCGGTTTCTCTAGGAGACAGGTTTGCCTTACAGCGTGCATTTGATGCAGACGTGGGCAGCAACTCGATAAAAAGCTACAGGCTTAGCCAAAACGAGCACTTCTCTATTGATGTACACAGCGGAGAGCAAAGTGTATCTGCCGAGTTAGTTCTACAGAAAGCTCTAGATAGAGAAAAGCATGCTGTAATACAGCTCTTATTGATTGCCGTAGACGGAGGAAAACCTCCCAAATCAGGTACATTAAATCTAAATGTAAATGTCATCGATGTGAATGATAACACTCCCGTTTGCGAAAAATCGCTTTACAAAGCTCAAATACCAGAAGATTCACCACCCGGTACATCTGTCATTACAGTTACCGCAAATGATGCAGATGATGGACTGAACGGAGAAATCGTGTATTCATTCATAAATCATGAAGGTGACAGGAGTATTGATTCATTCGCAATCAATTCTGATACCGGTAAAATAACAGTGAAGGGACAGCTGGATCACGAGCAAAATATTGCAGTTGAAATTAGAGTCCAGGCGAGAGACAAAGGAACAAATCCGAGATCAGCGTTTTGCAAAATACTAGTTGAAATACTCGATGTCAATGATAACGCTCCTGAAATATCCGTGACGTCACTAGTTAACGTCCTTAAAGAAGACTCTCCAGATGGGACCATGGTCGGTTTAATAGGGGTAAAAGATAAAGATTCCGGTAAAAATGGTGCAGCATTTCTAAATATGCAAGGTGTTTTACAATTTTCGCTGCAGAACACGTATAAAAATAGATATTCATTAACTGTGAAGGGACACCTAGACAGAGAAAGTGTTTCTCAATATAATATAACTCTCACAGCAACTGATGAAGGAACTCCACCTTTGTCCAGCACCACCGTCATTACTGTACACATTTCCGATGTGAATGACAACGCACCACGTTTTTCAGACGCAGTCATTAATGTGTATGTAAAAGAAAACAGTGTAGTTGGCTCCCTAATTTATACAGTATCTGCTTTTGATCTTGATGTTGGTGATAATGCCAAGATATTATATTCATTACTTGGAAACAATAAAAACGGTTATTTAACATCTGTGCTAAACATACACCCTGACAATGGCGATATTTGTACTTTGCAGTCATTTAATTATGAAGAAATTAAAACATTCCAGTTTAAAATTCAAGCCACGGATTCTGGTGTCCCCCCACTGAGCAGTAACGTGTCTGTGAATGTTTTTATCCTGGATGAGAATGACAATAGTCCAAGGATTCTCGCTCCTTATTCTGAGCATGGCTCTGCTCACATTGAGAACATACCATATTCTGCTGAAGCAGGCTACTTTGTGGCCAAGATCAGAGCTTTAGACTCCGATTCTGGATATAATGCATTGCTCTCTTATCACATCTCTGAACCCAAAGGAAACAATCTTTTCCGAATTGGAACCACCAGCGGAGAGATCAGGACTAAGAGGAGAATGAGTGACAATGACCTGAAAACTCACCCACTTGTCATTTTGATTTCTGATAATGGAGAACCCTCCCTGTCAGCCACTGCTTCCATTGATATTGTGGTTGTTGAGAACACAGGTGATCTACAGACTCATTTCAAACGTGGGCCCATAAAGGATGATAGTTTCTCAGACTTAAATATATATTTGCTGATCGCCATTGTGTCGGTTTCAGTGATATTTTTATTGAGTCTGATCAGTTTAATAGCTGTAAAGTGCTGCATGACATACGGCAGATACAGTGCTCCAGAGATCACCACACATCCTGATGGAAGCTGGTCTTACTCCAAATCTACACAGCAGTATGATGTGTGTTTTAGCTCGGACACACTGAAGAGTGACGTAGTGGTTTTCCCTGCGTCATTTCCGCTTGCAGATGCTGAATCGATCAGTATAAATGGAGGAAACACTTTTAGCAAAACTCAAACACTTCCGAATAAAGAGAAGGTAAGATCTGAGACGATAAATTATTTGTAATATATATTTTTTCATAATGTTATGCTTGTAACTAAAATATTACGTACCAATTCCCATTCACTTTTCTAGACTAACGTTGCCGTTGTTGCTGTCCATGGTCGCTGCAAATCCTTGTCAGTTTCTGCCCACTTGGTCTAAATCCTTTCTTTCTTAAATAGTACAAACTTTGTCAAGTTATGAAAAAGTCACTGATGTGAACGATGCTGTTAAAGTTACAACTCCACTGAAAAATTCGTTAAAAAAATTTTTTTTTTTTTTTTTTGGTCTTTACAACTGTAAAACTGGCCATGCCGTTTACTCGTCTGCCAGCTCGGGGACACATTATGTTATCACTTTAAATAAGTGAGCAGCACGATTATTGAGAACAGGTTATGTTCAGGTTTTATACACCTGTGTGATACACCTGTGTGTACCAACAATTTTGTCCACGTGTGTACCCTTCGGTCAATGAAAGAAAAACTCACAATGGTCACAGAAATAACTTTAATCTGACAAAAGTAATAATAAATAAGAATTCTATGAATGTTAACCAATGAAAGTCAGACATTGCTTTTCAATCATGCTTCAATGGAATTATAAAAAAATGAACTCATGGCCTAGACAAAAATTATGGTACCCCTAACTTAATAGTTCGTTGCACAACCTTTTGAGGCAATCACTGCAATCAAACAATTCCTGTAACTGTCAATGAGACTTCTGCACCTCTCTGCAGGTATTTTGGTCCACTCCTCATAAGCAAGCTGCTCCAGTTGTTTCTGGTTTGAAGGGTGCCTTTTCCAGACAGCATGTTTCAGCTCCTTCCAAAGATGCTCAATAGAATTGAGGTCAGGGCTCATAGAAGGCCACTTTAGAATAGTCCAATGTTTTTCTCTTAGCCATTCTTGGGTGTTTTTAGCTGTCTGTTTTGGGTAATTGTCCTGTTGCAAGACCCATGACCAGCGATTGAGACCCAGCTTTCTGACACTGGCCAGCACATTTCTCTCTAGAATCCTTTGATAGTCTTGAGATTTCATTGTACCCTGCACAGATTCAAGACACCCTGTGACAGATGCAGCAAAGCAGCCCCAGAACATAACAGAGCCTCCTCCATGTTTCACAGTAGGGACAGTGTTCTTTTCTTCATATGCTTCATTTTTCCGTCTGTGAACATAGATCTGATGTGCCTTGGCAAAAAGTTCAATTTTTGTCTCATCTGTCCATAGGACATTCTCCCAGAAGCTTTGTGGCTTGTCAACATGTACAGGTTTTTGAATATAATGTAAATAATATTAAAGTAAGTTTGCTCTTTTTAAAAAATATTTGGATATAATTATTAAGCATATAAATGCTTCTTTCTGGGCAGGATTGAATAGCCTGCTAGTCTTTAAGCAAAGAATGAAAAGATAGTATAATCATAATACTAGCTTGTGTATTTTATTTTTTTGTTAATTTAATTAGATGCTAATTTAATGCATACAAACACTTTTAGCAAAAAGAGAACCAACTGTTAAATTTTTCTTCTCTCAGGAAAATCAGGTTGCCGTGTGTGTGTGTGTGTGTGTGTGTGTGTGTGTGTGTGTGTGTGTGTGTGTGTGTGTGTGTGTGTGTGTGTGTGTGTGTGTGTGTGTGTGTGTGTGTTGGGGGGTGTTAGAATGGTTGACATTTTACCATGTGAACGATTTGCCAGGCTTCCACATACGTATCAACCGTAAGTATGATTCATACTGCGCATAAAAAAATTATAATCGTTATTATTAGATCGATTTTTATAATGCTGTAATTGTACTTTGTTTACCGCTGTATTATGTCTTGCCTCCATTTCTCCACGTGGTGTCTCTAGCCACTTGCAGTTGGACGGTTATAATTTTTTTTTGGTGGCTCCTTCTTTCAGGCCAAGTCACTCCCCCACACAGAGGGCTTTGTTCTGGAGATGAGACGAACCTGGGATTATAGTTTCACCCTTAATAAATTATTATCGTAGGCAGAGCGTTGTTGCTTATGTTTTCCCAAAGACATCTGTGTCTCTTCGCATTATGGCCGCATTGATGATTCTGCGGATATTTGCCGCTTCATTGTGTTGGAGTTGGAGTATAGTGGACGGACAGATTGCATACGTTGTTTTGGAGGAATCGAGCCGAGGAACAGAAATCGGAAATCTAGCAAAGGATTTAAATCTAAATGTGCAAGACCTTGGACATCGAGGATTTGAAATAATCCAGGGACCCAATAAGAGGTATTTTGGTGTTAATTTAAAAACGGGGATTTTACACGTTAAAGAAAGAATAGACCGAGAGCAGCTCTGTAACCGAGACGCCAAATGTTCACTGGAATTAGAGGCAATAGTTAAAACGCCATTAAATATGTATCGGTTTGAAGTTAACGTCGTAGATATTAATGACAATACACCAACGTTTCCGATGTCTTTGACTGCACTGAGTATTTCAGAATTAGCATTTCCAGGGGAGAGATTCCTTTTACCAAGTGCATTTGATGCAGATGTGGGTAGCCACGCAATAAAGGGTTACAAGCTAAACCAAAATGAACACTTTTCCCTAGATGTCCAAAGCAATGGAGAGCAAAGTGTGTCTGCTGAATTAGTTCTGCAAAAAGCTTTAGACCGAGAGAAACAGTCTGTGTTTCAACTCATACTGACTGCTCTGGATGGAGGAAAACCTCCGAGATCCGGGACATTACAGCTAGTAATAAGTGTTGAAGATGTAAATGATAATGTCCCAGTATTCAGTAAGGCTCTTTACAAAGCCCGAGTGACGGAAAACTCTCCAAGTGGTACATCCGTTATTGCGGTTCATGCTACTGACATAGACGAAGGCAAAAACAGCGAAGTCGTTTATTCTTTTGCCAGTCAAAACAATGCTCGGCATTTTGAGGCTTTTTCTATTGACCCCGAAAGTGGGCTGATTACGGTACAGGGTGTTGTAGACTTTGAGACACAAAATGCACTTGAAATTCGTGTTCAGGCTAAAGATAAAGGCCATAAGCCACGAGCAGCATTATGTAAAGTTTTAGTGGAAATCGTGGACATTAACGATAACGTCCCAGAGATCTCAGTTAATTCTTTGGTTAATGTGATTAAAGAGGACGCTACCGCTGGTACAATGGTTGGCTTGATAACAGTAAAAGATAGCGATGCTGGGAAAAACGGCAATGCAAATCTTAAAATCCAAAATTTTGTACCGTTTAAAATACAGCACACTTACAAAAATAAATATTCTATAGTAGTTGATAGCCCACTAGATAGAGAAAGCGAATCTCAATACAATATAACTCTCACAGCTACTGATGAAGGAACTCCTCCTCTGTCCAGTACCACCGTCATTAGTGTACAAATTTCTGATATAAATGACAACCCGCCACGTTTTCAAGACATCACAGTTAATACGTATTTGAGAGAGAACAGTCCAGTTGGTTCTATAATTTACACAGTAACTGCTTTTGATCTTGATATTGGTGATAATGGAAGAATATCATATTCATTACTTGGAAATTCTAAAAACGGTTATTTAGCATCTGTTCTAAACATAAACCCTGACAATGGTGATATTTGTACTTTGCAGTCATTTAATTATGAAGAAATAAAAACATTTCAGTTTAAAGTTCAGGCTACAGACTTTGGTGTTCCTCCACTGAGCAGTAACGTGACTGTGAATGTCTTTATCCTGGATGAGAATGACAACAGTCCAGGGATTCTCGTTCCCTATTCTGAGCACGGCTCCATTCACACTGAGAACATTCCATATTCTGCTGAAGCCGGCTACTTTGTGTCCAAGATCAGAGCAGTAGACTCTGATTCTGGATATAATGCACTGCTTTCATATCACATTTCTGAACCCAAAGGAAACAACCTTTTCCGGATCGGAACCAGCAGCGGAGAGATCAGGACTAAAAGGAGAATGAGTGACAATGACCTGAAAACTCACCCACTTGTCATTTTGGTTTCTGATCACGGAGAACCCTCCCTGTCAGCCACTGTTTCTATTGATGTTGTGGTTGTTGAGAACACAGGTGACATTAAGACTCAGTTCAAACGTGCACCCATAAAGGATGATAGTTTCTCGGACTTAAATATATATTTGCTGATCGCCATTGTGTCGGTTTCAGTGATATTTCTATTGAGTCTGATCAGTTTAATAGCTGTAAAGTGCTGCATGACATACGGCAGATACAGTGCTCCAGTGATCACCACACATCCTGATGGAAGCTGGTCTTACTCCAAATCTACACAGCAGTATGACGTGTGTTTCAGCTCGGACACACTGAAGAGTGACGTAGTGGTTTTCCCAGCGTCACTTCCCCTTGCAGATGCTGAATCGATCAGTATAAACTATGCGGACACTTTTAATAGAACGCAAAGTCTTCCAAGCAAAGGAAAGGTAAGAATTATGAGCAATTTACTGTTCGCTCAGTAGTCTTATTATTACTTCTTCATTAAAAGTATAAAAAGTTCAAGTATCTATCAAAAGTTTATGGAAGTAAATTTTATCGCATTTTTCTGCATCACCATGTATTAAGTATTTATACCTCGCTAGACAATGCAACAATAAAATGTTGGTAATTTATTCAGCGTAACGGTTTAACTAAATCGTATTCGGTACATTCATTAAGGTTTTCATAAATTTTCATGCGTAATAATTTGGGATTTATTTAACATACGATGTAGCGTCTGTCCCTGTCCATGGTTCTGAAGGCTCCCAACTTATCCATCTGTGTGTGTGTGTGTGTGTGTGTGTGTGTGTGTGTGTGTGTGTGTGTGTGTGTGTGTGTGTGTGTGTGTGTTTCATTCTTTCTTTCTTTCTTTCTTTCTTTACTTTCTGACTGTCTGAATGACTGAGTGACTCCCTGACTTTCTTACTGATAGGCTTATTGACTTACCGCTTCACTTCAGTTTTCTTTTTTTTTTTATTGTATGGCATATATTTCCCCACATGATGTCGCTATCTTTCCACTCTGAATAACCTACATCCTAGCCTCGCCATGCTCCTCCTTTTAACGTAAATGGGCATGTCCTCAGTCCGGCGCTTTGTTCTGGATACGCCATTGTATACAGATGCAGTTTTTGGATCGTTTAAATTGACGCTTGCTTTCAACTATATGGATTTATTTTCATCAATTCTCGGTGTTGATGTAAAATGGCCTCAAAAATGGCAGACACATTTTTTATCTGGCTGTGGTTTTCACTGCTTCTCTTGTGGAGCATCGCGGAGGGGCAAATCGTGTATTTCTTGTCAGAGGAGGTAAAGGCTGGTACTGTAATCGGAAATATATCTAAAGATTTAAATATTAATATAAAGGACTTTGAACAACGTGGACTACAACTCGTTTCGGCAGAAAATATAAGGTATTTCGATCTGAATATGAAGACGGGTGTTCTTCAAGTTAAGGACAGAATAGACAGAGAAGCGCTGTGTGAACAGGGGACGAAATGTTCTTTATCCTTGGAAATTATTGTCCATTCGCCTTTAAACATTTATCGATTCGAAGTGAACGTTTTAGATATTAACGACAATCTACCGACATTTCGATCGTCAGTGATGAACTTAAATATTGTTGAGTCAGCGTTTCCGGGAGAGAGATTCCCGTTACCAAATGCGTTTGACGCAGACATAGGCAGTAACTCAGTAAAGACTTACAAGCTAAATCAAAATGATCACTTCTCCCTGGACGTACAGAGCAGCGGAGAACAGAGAATGTCTGTTGAATTGGTGCTGCAAAAGTCTTTAGACCGAGAAAGGCAGTCTCTGATCCGGCTAACTTTAACTGCTGTAGATGGAGCAAAGCCTCCTGCATCCGGGTCGTTGAATATTATTGTGCATGTTGAAGATGTTAATGACAACATTCCGGTTTTTAGTAAGTCTCTGTATAAAGCTCGCATACAGGAAAATGCACCTGCTGGTTCCGCCGTAGTTAAAGTGCACGCAAGTGATTTGGATGAGGGCCTTAATGGTGAGATTGTTTATGAGTTTTATAAACAGGACAACGAGCAAGATATCAGTGTGTTTTCTATAAATCCAGAAACAGGAGACATCACGATTAAAGGTCAGCTTGACTATGAAAAAAAAAGCGCTGTTGAAATTCGGGTCCAGGCTAAAGACAAAGGACAAAAGCCAAGAGCTGCACACTGTAAAGTATTAGTCGAAATTATTGATGTAAATGACAATATACCAGAAATATCTGTTACGTCTTTAGTAAACACGCTAAAAGAGGATGCTCAGCTTGATACAGCTGTCGGCATGATAACGGTCATTGATAAGGACAGTGGTAAAAACGGTCAAGTAAACTTGAGAATCACTGGATCTGTTCCATTTAGGGTACAGAATTCATATAAGAATAATTACATATTAGTTTTAAATGGTCCTTTAGACAGAGAAATCACATCCAAGTATAATATTATTATTACCGCTACTGATGAAGGAACTCCATCACTCTCCAGCACCACATTAATTACTGTACATGTTTCTGATGTAAATGACAATGCACCACATTTTCCAGAATTTGTAATCAATGTATATTTGAAAGAGAACAGTCAGGTTGGATATGTTATTCATACGGTGTCTGCTTTTGATAATGATGTTGCAGATAATGCAAGAATATCATATTCATTGCTGCAAAGCTCTCACGATGTTTCTGTTTCATCCATGGTAAACATAAATCCCGACAGTGGAGATATTTATAATTTACAGTCATTTAATTATGAGGAAATTAAAACATTTCAGTTTAAAATTCAAGCCACGGACACCGGTGCCCCCCCACTGAGCAGTAACGTGACTGTGAATGTTTTTATCCTGGATGAGAATGACAACAGTCCTGGGATTCTTGCGCCCTATTCTGATCATGCATCTGTTCACACTGAGAACATTCCATATACTGCTGAAGCAGGCTACTTTGTGGCCAAGATCAGAGCTGTAGACTCCGATTCTGGATATAATGCATTGCTTTCTTATCACATCTCTGAACCCAAAGGAAACAATCTTTTCCGGATTGGAACCAGCAGTGGAGAGATCAGGACCAAGAGAAGAATGAGTGACAATGACCTGAAAACTCACCCACTTGTCATTTTGGTTTCTGATCATGGAGAACCCTCACTGTCATCCACTGTTTCTATTGATGTTGTAGTTGTTGAGAGCACAAATGACATAAAATCCCAATTCAAACATGCACAGACAAAAAGCGACAGTTTCTCGGATTTAAACACATATTTGTTGATTGCCATTGTGTCAGTTTCGGTGATATTTCTATTGAGTCTGATCAGTTTACTAGCTGTGAAATGCTGCAAGACAGGTGGCAGTTTCAGCAGATACAGCGCTCCAGTGATCACCACACATCCTGATGGAAGCTGGTCTTATTCCAAATCTGCACAACAGTATGATGTGTGTTTTAGCTCAGACACACTGAAGAGTGACGTAATGGTTTTCCCTGCACCATGTCCACCTGCAGAGGCAGAGTTAATAAGCATAAATGAAGGAGATACTTTTAACAGACCACAGACACTTCCTACCAAAGGCAAGGTAAGAATTAATTAGTGGGTTACTGTTTTGCACAAATGTACACCTCATATAATTCGCAGTAGCTAAACTTTGATTCAAAAGAATGATCTTATTATAGCAGTTGATTGTTTGTAGACTAGTGCACTTGTTATTTTAGCAATAGTAGTAAAACGTGCTTTTTTGCATTTCTTAGTAAATCTACTGTTATAAAAAATACCATTGCTTTCATTTTTTTAGTTGTTTGAGTAAAAGAGAGGTATGCAAAAATAACTGTAATCATACCCAATAAATAGCTTGCACAAATCTAGTGAATTGCTCAAAACTTTTCTGCTTATACAGACACATATCATTAGATAGTAACTAGCTCTAATTAGTTAGTAACTAGCTTTAATTGGATAGTAACTAGCTCTAATTATATAGTATAGCAGCTCTGGAAATATTAAAAGTGGGTTGATTATTTTCCCATAGACCATTAAGAACATTTCATGCACTTCTAAATCCAGTTTCATTAAGTAGCACTGTGCAAACCTATGATGCATATAGAAAAACAGTAGAGAAATGGTATATGCATGAACTTTTCATTGACGCATACAGGCATTTGGGAAATGTAGGAAAAGACAGAACAGTCGGTTGGACCTGGATTTGGTTGTAGTTATAATTTGATTGTTTTAATCATATATATAAAAACACACGCATGACATTAAGGACTGTTGTCGTCCACATGATGTCACTAGCCTTCCACTCTACATTATTGCCCGTCTTTACTATGCGCCGCCTTTCCCTTTCTGCTGCCCGAACTGCATTGTTTAGAATACGCCATTGTGCTCGGGTGCTGTTTAAACGTAGACAAGAGTCATGCGGAACTACGAGAATGGATTTGTATATATTTTTTAACAGAGCTTTTGTAACGAAGTGAAATGGCTGCGTCGCCGGGTCGAGGATTTCAGGCGTGGATATGTTATTCTCTATTGATTCATTTCTGGAGATGTGTGAATGGACAGAGTGTTTTTCACATATCGGAAGAAGCAGCCCCAGGCACACCAGTCGGGAATTTGGCAAAGGAATTAAATTTAAACGTTCAGGATCTTGAGAGCCGAGGATTCCATATTGCTACCGAAGCGTATAGCAGGTATTTTGATCTTAATCGGAAGACTGGTATTCTCAGCGTTAAAGAAATACTTAACAGAGAAGAGCTTTGTGAACACAACACGCTCTGTTCTATAGCACTAGAAGCTGTCGCTAAGTCACCGGTGAATATTTATAGGTTCGAAGTGAACGTTTTAGATATTAACGACAATTCACCAGTATTTCGACAGGCAGAATGGATGTTAAATATTTCAGAGTTATCTTCTTCAGGGGAGAGATTTGCATTACCAAGCGCGTATGATGCAGACGTGGGAAGCAATTCAGTAAAGAACTATAAGCTGAGCCAAAACGAACACTTTTCGCTGGATGTACACAGCGGAGAGCAAGGTGTATCAGCCGAACTAGTACTGCAGAAAACTTTAGATAGAGAGAAACAGTCTGCAATCCACCTCACATTGACTGCTGTGGATGGAGGAAAACCACCAAAATCTGGAAATATTCCTGTTATTATAAATGTAGTAGATGTTAATGATAATGTCCCGGTGTTCAGTAGATCGCTGTATAAAGCTCGAATTAGCGAAAATGTCTCACCAGGTACTCCCATGATTACTGTGCATGCCACTGATTTGGATGAAGGAGTTAACGGAGAAATTTCATATACGTTTGTTAACCACGACAGCGATAAGCATCTTAGTGCATTCTCAATAAATTCAGAAACCGGCGAGATTGTAGTAACAGGTGTTGTAGATTATGAAAAGAAAAATGCGTTTGAACTTCGTGTCCAAGCAAAGGACAAAGGTAATAACCCAAGAGCGGCAATGTGCAAGATTCTTGTAGAAATAATTGATGTCAACGATAACGTTCCAGAAATATCCGTGACCTCATTAGTCGACACTATTAAGGAGGATACACCGGTTGACACAATGGTGGGAATGATAACTGTTGTCGATAAGGATGCCGGTA
Source organism: Clarias magur (assembly GCA_013621035.1). NCBI lineage: Eukaryota > Metazoa > Chordata > Actinopteri > Siluriformes > Clariidae > Clarias > Clarias magur. The sequence goes on from QNUK01000131.1 coordinate 18,224, forward strand.
AAAACGGCCAGGTAACACTAAAAATTATTGGATCTGTACCATTTAACATTCAAAAGTCGTATAAGAATTTTTATACATTAGTTGTACTTGGACCTCTCGACAGGGAAAGTGCATCTCAGCATAACATCACTATCACGGCTGCTGATGAAGGAACTCCGCCTCTCTCCAGCACCACTGTCATTACTATACAAGTCTCTGATGTTAATGATAATGCGCCATGCTTCAGTGAGCCCATTATTAATGTATATGTAAAAGAGAACAGTCAGGTTGGAGATGCTATTTATACAGTACTTGCTTTTGACAGTGATGTTGCAGACAATGCTAAAATATCGTATTCATTGTTGCAAGGCTCTAAAGATGTTCCTGTTTTAGCTATGCTAAACATAAACCCTGAAAATGGAGATATCTACAGTTTACAGTCATTTAATTATGAAGAAATAAAAACATTTCAGTTTAAAGTTCAGGCTACAGACTTTGGTGTTCCTCCACTGAGCAGTAACGTGACTGTGAATGTTTTTATCCTGGATGAGAATGACAACAGTCCTGGGATTCTTGCTCCTTATTCTGACCATGGCTCTGTTCACACTGAGAACATTCCATATTCTGCTGAAGCAGGCTATTTTGTAGCCAAGATCAGAGCTGTAGACTTCGATTCTGCATATAATGCACTGCTTTCTTATCACATCTCTGAACCCAAAGGAAACAACCTTTTCCGGATCGGAACCAGCAGCGGAGAGATAAGGACTAAGAGGAGAATGAGTGACAATGACTTGAAAACTCACCCACTAGTCATTTTAGTTTCTGATAATGGAGAGCCATCTTTATCATCTACTGTGTCTATTGACGTTGTGGTTGTTGAGAGCACAGGAGACATTAAGACTCAGTTCAAACATGCACCAATAAAGGATGACAGTTTCTCAGATTTAAACATGTATTTGTTGATCGCCATTGTGTCAGTTTCAGTGATATTTTTACTGAGTCTGATCAGTTTAATTGCTGTAAAATGCTGCAGGACAGGTGGCAGTTTCGGTGCATACAGTGCCCCAGTGATCACCACGCATCCTGATGGAAGCTGGTCTTACTCCAAATCTACTCAACAGTATGATGTGTGTTTTAGTTCTGACACACTGAAAAGTGACGTAGTGGTTTTCCCTGCGCCATTTCCGCCTGTAGATGCTGAATTGATCAGTATAAATGAAGGAGACACCTTTAACCAAACACAAACACTTCCTGCTAAAGAGAAGGTAAGAATCTGCGGGTTTAAGTTACAGAATTTATCATATGTTCTTCTTTACTGTTAATGCTGACTATTGCTGGATGAAGTTTATTGTGAGTGGTCTGTCTCATGTTTACTGCCTCATTATTTTACTGCTTTATTTAAAGAGTGCTCAGTGTCTCCTTGTGCATAATTTAAACGCATAGTTTTGTATTTTAAAGGTCATATATTGCACACTTGATTTATGCATCTTAATATTTATAAATAATAATAATAACAGAACAGAATAGCAACAAACAAACCGCAATAAGTATTTACAAATAATCAAACAATAACGTAATTATTTTGTTTTTAACGGTTTTATTTTGTTTTTAACGCTTCTTAATTTCTTGTTTGTCTTTATTTTGCCATGAAATATGTCAAATGCATGTAATATTTTAGTTTAATATATATAGCGTAATATATATAGCGTTTTGTCAAAGTTTATGCACACACACTGAATAGTTTGACATTAAACACCTCATGGTGTCGCTATAGAATTGTCGCGCAATCAGTCTTGCTCCTCCTCATGCACCGCTTCTGTGCTTTGTTTCACATTCCTGATCAAATTGGATCTCACGGGAAGATCTTTCACATGGGCAATGCTAAAGGATTATGTTTGAGTACCATTTCAGTCATTTTGTTCCACTGGATTGGACAAAAATTAGGCGCAATGGATAACCGAACGGAGTCCTCTTTCTTTCTTATTGTTGTGATTTTTATAACAATCGTGGACCTTGCTGTTGCTCAGATTGCTTATTCGGTATCAGAGGAGGTAAATACGGGAACGATCGTTGGAAATATAGCAAAGGACCTAGGCCTAAACATTCAGGAATTGGAATCACGGATGCTTCACATCGTTTCCACGTCTGGAATGAAGTATTTAGAGGTTAATCTGAAAACAGGGGCATTGTACGTCAACGAGAGACTGGACAGAGAGGCGCTTTGCTCTGCCTCCCCACAGTGCTCCGTGCATTTGGAAGCTGTTGTTAATAATCCGCTGAATTTGTTTCGCGTCGAGGTGAATATACTAGACGTAAATGACAACTCGCCTTTGTTTCGTGTTAAGTCAAAGCATTTTAATATATCGGAATTTGCTTTTGTTGGCGACAGATTTCAGCTGCCGAGAGCTTCAGACCCTGATGTGGGTAGTAACTCGCTAAAGGGCTACAAGCTCAGCCAAAATGAATATTTTTCTCTGGATGTACAAAATAGTGGAGAGCAGACTGTATCTGCTGAATTAGTATTACAGAAAGCTTTAGACAGAGAGAAACAGTCTGTAATACATCTTTTTCTAACCGCAACTGATGGAGGAAAACCTCCAAAAACCGGTACAATGCAGATAGTGGTGAATGTGCAAGATGTTAACGACAACTCCCCGGTGTTTAACAAATATCTTTACAAGATGCGTATTCTCGAAAACTCCGCTATTGGGACAATTGTGATTAACCTGAATGCGACAGATGCAGACGAGGGAGTAAATGGTCAAATAGCGTATTCTTTAGTTAACCAGGATAGCGACGAGAAAAACAATGGCATTTTTAGCATTGACTCTGTTTCGGGGGAGATTACGGTACAGGGCACGGTCGACTTTGAGACGCAAAATGTGTACGAAATTCACGCACAGGCTAAGGATAAGGGACTGACTCCTCGATCCGCGCATTGTAAAATATTAATTGAGGTGGGAGATGTGAACGACAACGCTCCTGAAATCACGCTGACATCTCAGATAAATGTTGTCGCGGAAAACGCCAAAAAAGATACTGTCGTTGCTTTAATAACAATATCTGATAAAGATTCCGGGGAAAATGGTAATGCGCACGGAAAAGTAATCAGCGGAGTTCCGTTTAAATTGAAGTCTTCTTATAAGAACTATTATTCTATTGTGGTGGACGGGCCTTTAGACAGAGAAAGCGAAGCTCGCTATAATGTAACAATTATAGCGATAGATAAAGGAAGTCCTTCACTATCTAGTACACGAGTTTTTACAATTCAGGTGTCAGATGTAAATGACAACGCGCCACATTTTATAGAGCGGATAGCAAATGTATATGTAAAAGAAAATGGCCCAAAAGGGCAGGTTATTCACACTCTCTCGGCTATTGATCCAGATTTAAACGATAATTCTAAAATAACTTATGAATTATTAGACTCTCAAAGTTTCCCCCATGTGTTTTCTATAGTAGCTATAAATGCTGATAATGGGGAGATACACTCCGTACGGTCTTTTAACTATGAAGAATTTAAAACATTTCAGTTTAAAGTTCAGGCCACAGACTTTGGTGTTCCTCCATTGAGCAGTAACGTGACTGTGAATGTTTTTATCCTGGATGAAAATGACAACAGTCCTGGGATTCTTGCTCCCTATTCTGATGATGGAGCTGTTCACACTGAGAACATTCCATATTCTGCTGAAGCAGGCTACTTTGTGGCTAAGATCAGAGCTGTAGACTTTGATTCTGGATATAATGCATTGCTTTCTTATCACATCTCTGAACCAAAAGGAAACAACCTTTTCCGGATCGGAACCAGTAGTGGAGAGATCAGAACTAAAAGGAGAATGAGTGACAATGACCTGAAAACACACGCACTGGTCATTTTGGTTTCTGATAATGGAGAGCCCTCTCTGTCATCCACTGTCTCTATTGATGTTGTGGTTGGTGAAAACACAGACATAATAAAGATTCAACCCAAACCAGTAAAGGATGACAGTTTCTCGGATTTAAACATGTATTTGCTGATTGCTATTGTGTCAGTTTCAGTGATATTTTTACTGAGTCTGATTAGTTTAATAGCTGTGAAATGCTGCAGGACAGGGGGCAGTTTTAGCAGATACAGTGCCCCAGTGATCACCACACATCCGGATGGAAGCTGGTCTTACTCTAAGTCTACACAGCAATACGATGTGTGTTTTAGTTCTGATACACTGAAAAGTGACGTAGTGGTTTTCCCTGCACCATTTACACCTGCAGATGCTGAACTGATTAGTATAAATGAAGGGGGCACCTTTAACCGAACACTAACACTTCCTAATGATGAAAAGGTAAGATCCTTGTCAAAAAAAGATTATTTAAGAATTGTTGGATACATGTCCTTAGTTTTAAATCAGGCTCATTCTTGTGTTTATTTACTATAACTTGATACTTCCCATGGATTATATTCACAGCATATTACTATTTGTTGGTTTTGCTCTCCATGGTTCTGAAAACTGTAGTCTGAACTGCCATGCATTTCTCGTGCTCTGACTGTTCTTCTTAGGTAATGCAAACAACCTCTGGGTTAAACATTTTTCCTGCATACATCTGTGAGATGTTTTGTTGAAATACTATACAGTGATATCACCACCAGTTGTCTGAATTGAGTTTTTTTTCTGTTTTGTTGCTTTGAGAGTTTACTCTCTCAGAGTGAACCACCTATGTATGGTTAATTTCCCCCCTGTGTGTGTGTTTTTACGTCTGTATAAATGTTTATATGTCTGTGCACATTTTACCTCTTCTTACATTCTTCTTCCTTTTTCTATGTCTCCCCAGCATTTTTCTTTCCTTTATTTGTATGTCTCTCTAGCTCTCTCTGTTAACCCCCATCCACCAACACGTTATTCCTTCAATAGCCATTCCCCTCCCCAGATGAAAATGTATTATTATTTCATGCTGTAAGCATTTCAGAAGATTGTTGTTGGCACTGAAAAACAAAAACACAATTATTAAGTCATACAAATATATTCTTGGGTGGCAATTAGTTCTCAGAAAGTTTGAGACCACGCACACAAACACACATACAATGCAAGAGAGAGAGAGAGAGAGAGAGAGAGAGAGAGAGAGAGATTATGTTGCACTGTGTACATGCCTACTGTATATATATATATATATATACATTTATATAATGACTATTTGCTTACACCACTGTTGTACAGCATAAGGTTTACATATGTCTTTATAGGTCCCTCTATGTTCGAGTAAATTCTTTGTGAAATGCCCAGTTGGAAATATTTAAGTGACAAGCCTTATTGTATTATATACTGTACATACAGATTCTTGTAGTGTAATAGCCAGCTCATCCTGTATTGCTGATCATTCTTGTAGTATTAGTTAACACATGGTTTTATTTGTTGTTGTGTGTATGGTTGGAGGAAGGAAAAGTGGAGTGAGAGATTAGCATTAGCAGAGTAAGGTAGATAAAGAGAGAGAGAGAGAGGTGGGGGGAAGGGCCTGTAATTTTCCTTACAGCTCTGCAACAGCAGGGGTTCTCGGCAAGCAAGCTGAGCTCACAGTGCTGACATCATCATTTTCAACCACACCCAAACAATGCCTTTTATTCCAAATGATATAATATTCCATGTAGTGTGTATCTCTTTTCTTATGCTTCTGCTTATATTTATAGAGACACCAAGTTGCACATCGTCATGCAAACCTGTACATGCTTTGTTTTTTTGTTGTTGTTGTTTTTTGTCTCTCTCCATGTTCTTCCCTGTGTGTCTTTGCTGCATATGATGTGTTCAATTATTTATCTCCTTAACATGAACATATTATGCAGAGTAAGTTCATACACCTAAGGTAAGCTCAGGCTACATCAGTAGATTGGCTTGTTCAGTGGTGCACACACACACACACATATATATATATATATATATATATATATATATATATATATATATATATATATATATATATATATATATATATATATATATATATACATATATTACGTTCCATTCTATCACCTTGAGGTTGTCATGGTAACTTGGCTCTTTTTCCTTCCAGCAAGCTATTGCCGCATTTTGCCCACGCCCATTTAGAGAGAGAGGGGTGGGGGGTGCAAGAGAGAAGGGCAAAGAGACAGAAAGAAAATGAAATATTGTAGTTCTTGTCAGGAAAATAAGAGAAGACAAGAAAAAAAAACACAATAAATTCAGAGATAAGTCTTCTTGTGCAGGACAAGAAGTTAAAGAACATGAAGAAATGAGATAAAGTACAAATGTGCTGGTGATATTCTTATAATATTTTTGTAAAGGAAAGCAGGAGGGAAATAAAAAGACAGAATGAGTGAGGGGTAGGCTGTTGCTAGAAGCTACTGCTTTGACTGTTTCTTTTGACTTTGACACAGACACGTGGAACTAAAAAAAACAAAGAAAGGGTTTTACATTGCATGCACAACAGGGATGAGAGATCTCTGATCTTCCTGATAACTCCGTGTCCCTAGACACCTCATTCAGAGTCCAGCATTTAAAGGTCAGCCCATGCTAATTCAGTCGAGATAATTTTTTCTTCTTCACCTTTCTGTGTGTCACTGAACTATTTTGCTATCCTTAGCCTGTTTATTATTGGGCATTTTCACTATAATTATCAAATAAGCATTTTAGAAATTAAAATAATTTCATCATTTTATTAGTATTAGTATTATTCACTAAGTCTACTCGTACTGGGTGTTTTAAATGTCAGGAAGAAATTGGACTATTGAGCAACTACTTTGATCCAATAAGTTGAGAAAACATAACAAAAAATGAAAACTTGATAAAGCTAAAACATGGATAACATGCAGTATGTTGTAAATAATAAATTCAAAATTAATTTGAGTTAAAGAGTTACCCTTTTAAAATGTTCATATTTTACTGGCAGGTAATAAAATAGGGTTGGTGTAAGCTTGAAATGAGTAAATATGTAAAAAAAATATTAATGTTGTATTTATTTAATAATTAAATAATTAGAAATATTAGATTTTTTCTTTATTTGACATATAGTATACAGTTTCTTTTAGTTGGTGTCTAAATGTTACGATAAAAAACATCTTAATTTGTAATGTCTGTCACTGTGGTGCAGAGTGTTGGTGTCTCATACAGTAGCTCTTTAGCAACTTTTACTGTTTGTGTGGAGTTTTGCATGTTTTTTACATGTCTTTGTGTATTTTGTCCAGGTACTCAGGTTTCCATTACCTTTTAAAAACATGCCAAGGGGTAGATTGAGCATTGTGTATGGTTGTGTGTTTATATGTATTGCCCTACAATGGCAATACATATAAACACACAACCATACACACAACCATAAACATGTGTCCCATTCACAGTGTTTGCCTGCCTTTTGCCTTTTTTCCCACTGCTGTCCATAATTAAGATTATCACAAAGGCACAACAGGTAGTACCTGCTGCCATGGGTTCAGAGTTTGAGCCAGAGCTGTACATACAGTTTTTGTGGAGTTTTGCATAAATGTCATTTGTCCATGTGGGTTTCTGTTTCAGCAAATGCTAGAGATTGACTTAGCCTTCCTATTCAATTTAATCATGGTCCGGATGAGACTAAGGAAATGAATATGTCCAGTATTTTGTACTATTTGTTTAAAGGTCTATTCTGTTGTCTTTACGCTGTTTTTGCATATGCAGCCTAATAGAAATGACTTATGACTATATTGTAACAAGATGCGTTTGTGTTTTTCTTAGAATAAGGTTAACAGTATGAAATATCACATATTTCCCTTCTGATTAATTTGAAAAATTTCCACAAGAGGGACACTTTTTGCTGCAGTACCATGCAGCACCCACAGAGGGCTGACTATAACCATCATCAGCTGTGAAAATGTTTTTCAGGTTGCAGGAAATAAAATCGTCTGGTATATCCCATGTCACAATATAGCTTACAGATATCTATGTAACATCAACTGAATTCAGCTATCACAACCTCATACACACTTTGCTTGATGAAGGAATCTGAAAACTCAGCTACAGTCTACTGTGTAGCCTATATTTTCACACACACACACACACACACACACACACACACACACACACACACACACACAGAGAGAGAGAGAGAGAGAGAGAGAGAGAGAGACAGAGATACTTTAGATAGATAGATAGATAGATAGATAGATAGATAGATAGATAGATAGATAGATAGATAGATAGATAGATAGATAGATAGATACTACCAGTCAAAAGTTTGGATGCAATGGCCTTTCCTGATTTTTATTTCATTTTATTTTTGTAAAATAATGCTGAAGGCATCCAAAATATGCAATAATCATGTTTGAACAGTTGTTGTTGAGGTGTTTGCTACATGCACTCTCTAAAGCCTTCAAAAAGACTCTACCTGAGGCTGGTAACGCTAAACAAACTTCTTGTCATAGGTGTTATTTCATAGTTATTTTTTCTATTGTATGTAATATATAACATATACAATTCAAAAAGTGAAACACTCATATGTTCTAGATTCATTAGATGTAAAGTGAAATATTTAAAAGTTTTTTCTTCCTCCTTGTTTGATGATTATGGCTCATGAAAATGCACATCCGCTGTCTCAACATTCAAAGTCCTCTTTTCAGATAAAAGTAAATTTTGCATTTTATTTGGAAATCAAGTCCCAGTGGAAGAGTAGAGAGGCGAAGAATCAAGCTACTTGGAGTCCAGTCTGAAGTTTCCGCAGTCAGTGATGATTTGGGGTGCCATGTCATTATTGCTCTTATTCCATTTGTTATAGAAGAAATATTCCAATATTTTAATAAACTTGTTCTAGATCACTTTACATGGATCTAGAAGATACGAGAGCTTCACGTTTTTTTAAAACTTGATTTTTCCATGATATTCCTTTATTTTTTTAAAATGCACTGGGCATGTGTGCATGCATTTTTACGTGTGTGTGTGTGTGTGTGTGTGTGTGTGTGTGTGTGTGTGTGTGTGTGTGTGTGTGCATGTGTGTAAAAGTGGATACATACAGATTTTGCAGAAAACAAGTCGTTTTGGTACTGTTTGGTAGTACGCGAGCAAGGACCAAGCAAGAGGGTGCATAAAAGGGGGTTTGTAAAATCATGAGTAAGAGAGCGATAGACAATAGTAAGAGGCTCCTTCTGAACACTGTAAACTCATTGCCAGAGATAAATGAATGAATTAATTAATGAAAGTATATACTTCAGATTTCTGCTTCTGTTTGGCTTCATGTGCCAATCCTTACCCTGTATTTTGTAATAGATTTGTGGTGATGTCATCACCCTCAGTCCCTGAATGTAAATAATGAATGTGGTGAAGTCATCTCTCATAGGCAGCAGTAATATGATAAGGGGAAATGCAGTTCAGTCAATTATAGTCTAGTGGACAAACATCGAAATGATTCTTACAGATACAATGTGGGCTATCTTCTTAAGACCTTCACCCTAATAAATTACCTTTTCAAAAGCACAAATTAAAAGGAGTAATGACGTACATTAATATTTCAAAGATATGTATTATAAATGATGAGAGTCAGTAATTCATACCAAGTTGCTGCACTTAAATCTTGACATTGAACTCTATCTATCTATCTATCTATCTATCTATCTATCTATCTATCTATCTATCTATCTATCTATCTATCTATCTATCTATCTATCTGTCTATCTATCTATCTATCTATCTATCTATGTTCATGCTCATATTCCCAAAAAAGGTGGTAACAATTACAAGGCATTTCATGCTGTTATGATCCAGGACATCTTACAAGTGCATGAAATTGAGGTCAAGCAAGGTGACAGGGCTGTGCTGCATCTGCTTATTAGCATTCCCCATGGTGCTTTTGATAATATTAAGCCTCTGGCCTCACATTCTACTCCTGGCAATTTTGTTAGTTAGAGAATGACGATTTGCTGCCCTGTCCTATCTCTAATCACTTTGCTTTCAGTGCAGAGGAGCTAGGTCCTGAGATTATGATGTGTGCCAGGCAACATAATTAAATCTATTTCACTTTAGGCATCAGTTTGCAAAATGCATCAGTGCTCTAATTTCTTCCACATAAAGAAACACATAAAGTCTATACAAAAAATCCTCAGCAGCAATATACCGTGTGTGTGTGTGTGTGTGTGTGTGTGTGTGTGTGTGTGTGTGTGTGTGTGTGTGTTTGTGTGTGTGTGTGTCCAGGTGTCATTCTGTGCATTCATGTGGTGATAGACACAAAAACAACAATAAAAAGCTAGGTGCTCAGATATCCTGTGATGTGTGTAATTGATGAGATTACAGGCGTGTCTTTTACATTTTTCATCTCAAATCGGTGTAAACAATTGACAAGTCATGCTGGAAAAATTTGGTAAATATCAGATGCAATGTCACTTTGAATGAATGGTGTTTATTCCTTGCTCTGACATCTTAGTGTAGCTTAGGAATGTGTTATTTTTAAGGCTTTTGGACAATTGCAGTATGCGTCAATGTTAGTTTTTACCTGGGTTTTAACCCACTCTTTACCTAAGCTAAAACCCTGAAGTACAACTTTCAGGGTAAACTTTTGCCCTTCCATTCCTGTATTGTAAAAAATAAGTAAATAACATTTTTCCCCCTCCAAAATGGAGGGTCTAACACCTGCCAACATAATAATAGCCCATAAATATAATAAGCCATAAACAAAATATATACATAGCAGTTTTCCATGTAATAATCCCACAAAACATAAATTTCCCATTAACCTTATAACAGTTAAAATGTATTTTAAATGTATTATGTCTGTGGGATAATTTCATTAAAAGCTTAAAGGTTTGTGGTTTATATATTATTACATTAAATGATGATGATTTCTATTGTATTTGTGGTTTATTACATTGGGTTGTTATTATGTTGGTGAGTATTACAGGAAAAATGCTGGCTCAGAGTTTAGCACTGTTGCCTCACACATAAAGGATCGGGGGTACAAGTCTTGTCTCCGCTCTGTGTGTGGAGGTGGAGTTTGCATGTTCTTCATTTGCTTTGAGGGTTTCCTCTGATGACATTCATTGTAGGCCACATTGCTTTAGGTTTATGGCAGGGTGTGTGCGCCTAGGTGAGCACTTCCACTGAGCCATGGGTTGTCAACTCATCCAGTGTCTGACATTGGCATTGGTGCACTGATGCGCTGAGAACTGTGGTTAAAAAAGGTCTAAAATAAACAATCTGATATTGGTCATCCTACCCGAGGTCCAATCAACTAGATGGATGGTTCTGTCTGTGTGCTGCCTAGCACATTGGGCAACAGATGTACATCCACCATTTCTGCCAGTTTTTTATAGCTTTGGGTTGCCGGCTCAATGCCCAATTGTATCTGAGCACTTGGGGGTGAAGGACCTTGTTCAAGGGTCCAAGAGTGGTGACCCAGGTGTGTTGGCGCATGAACCAGGGACCTCCTGGTCCGGAGACCAACACCTTAACCCCTGAGCCACCCCTGTACCAGATAAACTTTCATGGGTGCATTATTAGCCACACATTTTATTGCCTGGCTGTGTGACATTTCAAGGCACTATGCCAGGACAAAATGCCGTATAACTGGCTGTTTGGATCTTCACAAATCTTTAACGCTTCAAAATCTTGAAGAAAAACATACTGGCATAAATTGTGCCTGCATTTTCTATTTGGTAATGTTAATTAAACTGCAGTATTAATAGCAACCTGTTTGTACAGTTTTATAACAATTTTCAATATCTTTTAAAATATATGATGTGTTCATAGATCCTAGTGGGGTGTGTTCCTGAATTGTGGCCAGTGTTCCAGATAAAGAGTGAAATTATTCCTGAAAATATATCAATGAGTGAAACATTTGCAGAGAATAATAAACATTTGCATTTGTTGTGTTTTGGGAAATCTTGTGTTTCAGGAAATGCTGATGTGTTTTAAGAAATATCATTGTGTTTAAGAAATGTGGTTGTTTTGCAAAATGTGGATGTTTGCAAAATGTGGTTGTGTTTTGTACTTCAGGGCCACCACAGATATGAATGTATATACACCACACCATGATTCTGCACCAAATTATTTGGGCAGGTGCAGGATGGCTGGGTGATTCATGGTTGTCTGTTTTGACAGTCAGGACAAAGGCATCTTGCTGGTGACCTGGTTTGCAGTAGAATGTGCACACTTAACCAGTGCTGCACATAAGCAGGTGAATGAGGACACAGGTCGTATTTAGTGATGGTATAGGGGAGGAGAGATAATGGGTAGTGCATGCTTTCAGAGATGCTGTGATTATAACATCCAGTTGTTCCGAGCTGTCTGTGAGGCAGGAACAATAGTGCAAAAATAGGTTACCAGAGATTTTGTGCTGGAGGTTGGCTCATTAAAAAAAGAGGCACAGAATGCTGGCGAATGTGTACTATTGTAGGAAATTGTCACATTTTGCGGCAGAATTTCTAATTATGGAAGAAATAACCTTATTTAATATGCCTATTGTGTAATATATTATTGTATTAAGGAGACCGGTTTATTGGGGGAAAATGAAGATAAGAGCAGTGTAGGCGAGATGCAGCCAAACGCCTCAGCTACAGTACATGCATAGAGGACACACAATGGAAAAAGGGCGGCGGCACTCTTCGTGTTATTGAAAATCATCGATGTTTGCGACAGGTATTTATGAGGGCATAATGAAATGCAAATATGTTAACAAACATCGATACAAATCGATTTTTTTTCCTGTTAAATTTCGCAAATGGAAATATATATAGGGCGCATTTTATCTTTAAGCGATTTGTCGCTGGTGTGTGTGTGTGTGTGTGTGTGCGTTTGGTGGAGAGGGTGCAGCTCCCCCTCCCCCGCCTGTAGAGTGCAGCGAGCGAGCGCAAAGAAGGAGAGAGAAAGAAAGACGGGGAGAGGCTGCGGCCAACTGACGAGAAACAATACCAGCATCGAAAATATATATAATATTAGGAAAAAATATATAGGGGATATAGGACAAAGAAAGCACCATGGACGGAAAAGGAAAATGCCCGTTTAATGTGGAAGCGGAGAGGAGATTCTGGTCTTCTTGCACATAGTCGAGGTGGAACCGACGGCGCCCTGTTATTTTTGATGCCGTGGCAGGAGCAAGCACACGCCAAGCTCGAAAGGCGGAAAACGTTTTTTAATCCTTCTGCAGATGCTGGGCCAGCTTGAGATGGCTGTTGCGGGGCGATGCAGAAGCATACACGATAGCGTCATTTTTTGTTTTTATCTCGCCGTCGTTTTTATACTCAGTGGCCTTACCAATGCACAAATTCGCTACAGCATTCCCGAGGAGCTGGAATCCGGGGCTGTCGTCGGAGATCTCATCCGAGATTTGGGGTTGGATCTTGGAAAGCTCGCGGCTCGCCGGATCAAAATAAACTCGGACAACGCGCGGCGCTACTTCAACATCAACCACAAAACCGGTAAGCTTTCCGTCAGTGACAGGATCGACCGCGAGACTCTGTGCGAGTTCAGCGGCAGCTGCCTTCTTAGCCTCGAAGTGGTCTTAGAAAACCCATCCGAGACGCACAACGTGGAGGTCGAAATATTGGACGCGAATGACAACGCGCCGCTTTTCCCCAGAGACGAGTATCAGTTGGAGATCTCGGAGGCGGCTCAGCCTGGTGCCAAGTTTCCCATCGAAGGCGCACAGGACGCAGACGATGCCTCAAATTCCGTTCGCCATTATCGCCTCTCGCCGAACGAGCACCTTGCGCTGGAATCAAACAAACCACCTGCCAGTGGAAAGCACATCGAGCTCATTCTGAAGAAACCGTTTGACAGGGAGATGGTGCCATCTCATCAGCTACTTCTTACTGCTACTGATGGAGGCTCTCCCCCGCGCTCGGGTACGGCGAAGATCAACGTGCGCGTTTTGGACACCAACGACAACGTGCCCAAGTTCGACAGCTCTGTATACAAAGTAAAACTGCGCGAGAATTCGCCCCTCGGCGCTCTGGTGATTAAACTGAACGCCACAGATCGCGATGAAGGGACGAATGGAGAGGTTTTTTATTCCTTTAGTTCATACACACCTGAAAGGGTTCGGCAGATGTTCAGCATGGATTCAGACACCGGAGAGATTCGCGTCAGGAGCAACGTGGACTATGAGGAGACCAACAGTTATGAAATGTACATTCAGGCTATGGATAGGGGGCATGGGGCCGTAGCAGTGCACTGCAAAGTAGTTGTGGAGGTGCTGGATGTAAATGATAACCCACCAGAGATTGTGCTCTCTACTCTTTCGAGTCCAGTGAGGGAGGATGCTCGAGCAGACACTGGGGTGGCCCTGATTAGTGTCAATGACCGTGACTCTGGACAAAACAAACATGTCACCCTCGACATTATTCCTCCTGACCTCCCGTTTAAAATAAAATCATTTCGAAACCACTACACCATAGTCACAGCTGCCTTCCTGGATAGAGAAGCAGTATCGTCATACAATGTCACAATAACAGCAGTTGATGGTGGAACCCCACCGCTGTCCTCTTCAATGACTGTTCGTGTAGATGTGGCAGACGTTAATGACAATCCGCCCCGTTTTGAGCAGACATCGTACACTGTGTATGTCACTGAGAACAATGCTCCAAGTGCTCCTTTGTGTGTGGTAAAGGCCACAGATCCAGATGCGAATGAGAATGCACGCATCACATATACCGTCCTTAATGACAACAACCATGGGATCTCTGTGGGATCATATGTGTCTGTTAAACCTGCCACAGGTGAGGTCTATGCCCTGCGCTCTTTTGACTTTGAGAAGTTGCGGGAGTTTCATTTCCAGGTCAAAGCTCAGGACAATGGTGTGCCACCACTAAGCCGAGTGGCAACAGTTTATGTTTATGTCATGGACTCCAATGACCACACACCATGGTTCGTCCACCCAGCAGCAAATGTTTCTCACATGGCTGAAACTATTCTCCGCAATGCCGAGGCAGGTGTGCTGGTGACTCGTGTTTTGGCCTGGGATGGTGATGCAGGGCAGAATGCTTGGCTACTCTACACACTAGAACACCCGCCTGAACTTGACCTGTTCAAGGTGCATGAGCACACAGGGGAGATCCGAACAACACGTCGTGTTGTTGAGGACAACTCTACAGTTTTCAGCCTCACAGTGCGTGTGAAAGATCATGGAGCGCCACCACGGTCTGCCTCTGCAACCATTAATGTGGCTATCATGGAACTACCCCCAAAAGTGACTTCTGACCCTAAACGCATTATTAGACCCCATGGAACTCTTATTTTCTCCAGTGTTACACTATACCTCATTGTTGCTCTCACTGCCACCACCTTTGTGTTCTTGGTGACCGTTTTTGTCCTTGCCATTGTGCGTTGCCATGCCTACTGCAGCCAGCCTGATGCATGCTCCTGTTCACCCTGCTGTGGTGGATCCAAGAAGAAGGCACCCAAAGAGGGTGGAGGAAATGGTGGTGGGAGTGGTGGAGCATCAGGTGGAGGTGGTGGAGGTGGAGGAGGAAACCAGCAGCAGCAAGCTGTGGCTCTACGAAGGGACCTTAAAGTAGAGCCACACTATATTGAGGTCCGTGGAAATGGATCTCTGACCAAAACCTACTGCTATAAGACTTGCCTGACGGCCACTTCAGGAAGTGACACTTTTATGTTTTATAACATGGGACGACCTGTGAGTGGAACCTGGGGCTCAGGGGCCGAGCGTTTCTTCACCAGTCAGAGTGGGCAGTTTGTCCGCAGACTTAGTATGCCCGATGCCACCGCCATACAGGTGTGTGCCACACCCACATTTGTCTGAGAGGCATTGATTTCTCTGTCAGTGGTCTGTGTGATTTTTTAAATTTTCATCGTCCTTTTACAGTATGCCTTGTGGGCTATAATTACAGCTTAATTTAGGTATTTCATTTTCTAACAAAATGATAGCATATATAGTATATTACATGAATATAACATGAATGTGTGAACACTTTGTTTCTGAGTCTGATTGAAGTGGCATGCTTAAGTATTCTTCAAAGGATTTCAGCATCCATTAAACATCATTTGTATTCTGTATTCAAGAAAAAGCACTCTCAACCTTCTCATGCTTGTGCTTGGATTCTTTTCCTCCCTCCCTTACTCGTTCTCGTTCTCTCTTGTTCTCTCTGTTTGCACTGCAGTGCAGTCTTCAGTAGCAGTACAGCTGGGTGTGTTATATTTAGAGGTGAGAAATGCAAGCAACACCCCAGATTTTCTGTTCTCACTCTTAACACTTCAAGTAGCACTGTTCCAGTCACTGTTCTTGTCCATCTTCTTAAAAGGAATGTGTGATTGAATTATGATTAGCTATTTAACCTTCTGATGAAACTACAAATGTTGAAGATCAACATGAGCTTGTATAATTATGCTAAAATAGTTGGTGGTATTCTATTTCACCATCCTCATTAGCATCAGTATTCTATTCATGTCTACGTAATGTTGCTTCAGTGTTCATGGTTATTGTTAGAGATTTGGTCCTTCTTACACCCTCATACTATTATGCAGATGCTTCCTTGAATTTTTCTTGAGCAAGATGTTTTGGCATAAAGACAGGTTTTCAACCTACAGTTACACAATTTTACCTGTCCTCTTGCATCTGTTCATATTTATTGATTTGGTATCTGCTTATATGGTAAGCCATAACAAGAAAGTGGTAGTTGGTAGGAAGAAGTAATTGTGGGTTGATGCCTGTCTCTCTCATTAAATGCCAGTCATGTTTGTTCTCTCTGTGTAATTTAGTGCTGATGATGCGTGGGTCCGTGTTGCTACCAGTTGATTGGGTCTTTTGCTGTGGAAATAGCGAAGGGAAGTAATGTGATTGGCTGGTGCAGTGGTATGAGTGCTGTATCTAGGCGAGGTGTGTCCACTTGGAAGAGAGAGAGAGCATTAGCAGGAGAGAGAAAGAGAACAGAGAGTAAGGGCAAAAGGATCAGATTGAAGGTGGAGTTCCTGATGTCTCCTCTCTTCACCATATATATTAAACTGTTTGTTTTTCCCCTTTTACATACAAAATGGCAGTAAAATGTAGTGTTTTTGTTTTGTATTGTAAATTGCATGTAAATATTAATTTGTTTGTATAAGTTATAAATCACTCTGGTCATGTGCACAAATTTGTTTTGAAGTTTAAAAGCTAAAATTGAGGCTTCCTGGCACTAATAGCAAATATCTTATTAAGTCATACAAAGGCAGCACATCTTTTGTGAGATAGAGTATGTACAGTGGGAATGGGTTTTATATCACCATCCATTTGCTAAGGGTGCACTTAAATGAACACATTAAATTGCTGCTTCTGGCATTGTTGTGTAGTGTATTGGTTTTGAACAGAAATGGTTTAGTAATGGCCGGTATTGCAAAATCTGTTTGCTTTATAAAACACAGAAACCAACATTACATATGATGAATCTGCTTTATGTTCATGTTACAGGTTCATAAATGCAATAGGTTTTGTCCACACTTTGTTGAGATACAAGTGTAAATAAATCTGAAAATGATAAACAGCCCCTTTCTTTTTACGAAATAGATTGGAATTCACTGTTTATGTGTGTTAGAGACAGAAAGTGTGGCCTGGAAGCAGAGATTCCATTCTCATAAGAGCTACTCCTATCATGAGTTATCAACATTATGTTATCTTTCGCCTAATGAATTTTTACATATATTTCTTTTTGCAAAGAAATCTTTAATGCTGTTATGATATATTAGGTTTTACTGGTCATGTGTTTTTTTCTCATGCAAACATTCCAAGCCTTTCTGAAATGGATTGGCTCTTTTTAATGAGTCTATGACCTTGCCAATATTGTGTGCGTGTTTATGTTTGTTTCTGTGTGCATGAACTAACCCTGTTTTCTGCAGGAAAAGAATGAAGATATCACTGCAAGCATACTTTATTTAGCATTTTGGCACGCAACCAAACAACTAAACCACTGATATATAACCTTTCTTGTTCTTTTTCTTCTTCTGTTTCTTCTTCACTTTATCTATATTTGCTGTAGCCCAAGCCTCCCGGTGCAGACTGGAGATATTCCGCTTCTCTCAGAGCAGGAATGCAAAGGTAGGACTATTAAAATATTCTTTACTTGACACACAGCATGTTAACATTCATACGCATTTTGATCACAATAGCGCTAGCCTTAACACCTCTCCCCAACATCCTATCCCTCTATTGGTTTCTATACAAAAATCCTCCTGTCTACCTTAGAAGAAGATGAAGAATATGTAGATCAATCATTTATGAAACCAAACCATGACAGTCCCTTCTGACCAGTTAGTAAATGTAATGTCAGATGCAAATTGTCTTGACAATGTTTTAATCCAGAGACTCTTTTAGCCTTGAGCAAAGCCACCTATATAATCTTCATGCTACTGAATTAACATGAAAAGACAGGTAAATAAATGATAAAGTCAGATCACCACAAAATGGTCCATTCTAGCATACAAGTGACAAAGCAGTCTATCAGATTATCCACAGGCCAGTGTGAAATGAGATAAGTGATGTGAGTGGATTGCTCAAGCTGAATGAAGGTCACTGTAATAAGCACAGGGTTGTTACATTTATCTTAATGAGCCTAAAACTTACTGGGATTGCTTGTTCACTCAGAAGTGAGCAGTACTATAATGAGCAAAGTGAAGCTAGAAAACCAGGTCTACAGTTATACGGTAGGTCTGTGTATTTTAATTTATCAGGGAAAATGCTCTGGGGCAGTAATAAAAGTATACTGCCACTATTGCTGTGACAATAAAGGACACTGGAGACGAGAGACTGAATAGCATTCACACAAATGTTAGCACTCTGTATGAACAGGGGCTATTGTGTTCTCAAGTACAGTATATAAGATTGTGCATGTCTCTTGGGATTTAATGTTATGATATGAATGCCTTTGTGGCTATGATACATATGAATATATGAATATTACACCAGGGTTAACTGGAAGGTAAGGTAGAGATGTCAATCAGTGTAATCGATCAAAATCATCTTGATCTGATCGATTACACTGATTTACATCTGTAAATAAAGTCACTGCTAAAAAGCAGACAAGGATCATGTTTATAAGTCACTTCCTCCACATTAATTATGGATAAGTCTATGTCATTGACTCATGGTTTAGAGATCTTAAAATTGCATTCACTTAGACAATCTAAAACCCAACAGATATTAAAGTGAAATCATACACTCTGCATGCATAATGCAGAGTGTATGGCAACATTTGTAAAAAAAAAAAAAAAAAGAGAGAGAAAAAAAAAAGCATTGATTATGGTCAAGACAATTGAAATAAGATTAGGGAGAAACTGTGAGATGTGATGTTGTGTAGCAACAATGACTTCCTAATACGTATTTATCAGAAATTGAGAACGAGAGAAAAAGAGAAATAAAATGGAGGTTAGTTAGTACCCTCCCCTCTTGTCACATTCTACAGTCACCCATTCCTTCCTTATGACATTTTATGTTTCCTATTTTATACTACATGTGCTGGAACCATTATGATCACACAAGTGAAAAAAAAAGGTATTTACACATGCTCCAAATTTTTTATATGAAAGTAATGAGCAGGGTTAGCAACTTATTTTTTTTTAGAATTCCATTCCCTATCCAGTGAATTAGCTCATGCTTGTTTAATTACTGTATCAAATGTTTGATAATTATAAAACATATTTTAAGTGCATCATGTTTTTTTTGTGCTATTGTGCAACCGTTGGTTTTAGGAAAACAAATCTAAACCGAGACATCCTTACCTAGTATACAGTACATTACCCCAGTAAATTTTCCTGAAATATAGCTGGTTTACAATATTGCAATGGGATGAACTGACATTTTTAAACTAGTGTTTCAAAGCAATAGTACAATAGCTGAACATTGACCATCTGTGTTGCCATCATTACCTTTTCTTACTAAAATAAGGTTCTGTATAGCTCTGCTTCCTCTCTGTGAATGTAACTCACAGAGATCCATTTTTAGCACACTTCTCTCTTCTGACAGAAACATCATATTGCTTTACACAGTCAAGAAAATAAAAACATGTAATTTCTTCATGAAAATTAAACACTATGCTATTAATAAACCTTTTTTTTACTAAGAATGGATTATGAAATTGGTTTTGTTAACCAATAGAAATGCCCTTCGCGAATCTATTTTCTTATCTTTAATCAGAAAAAAGAAAAAGAAAGGAAGAAAAAGCCATATCTATATAATGCATTTACTTCTATTAGCGCTCCAAACATTTACACAGACAAGTACTTGTGTTTACACTACTTTCAGCCTTGGTTTAATTTTAGTAATGCTCTCTGCACCCAGACTTCATACAGTGAGCTAAGACTAACCAGGCACAAGGTGCAATTTTGCTTCTATAAACAACAGCATTGAGATTGCATCAAATGCTAGTACTACACAAATCTACATTAGCAAGAAGTTCAATTCTAGTCAAAGGAAATTCAGCTTGCTTTAGAGTGCAGCAATGGTATATTTACATAAATAATGGTGAGATCATGTTTTCCAAGGGTTTTTATTTATTATTACTACAACTGTAACTACAAATGTAATTTATTCATTGCCTCATTATCTTGAACAAGACTACTCTAATCTAATTATGCTGGTTAATTATTTTGATGTAGCGTAACATTTCACATTATACTTCTTCTGTGTGTGTGCGTGCGTGTGTGTGTGTGTGTGTGTGTGTGTGTGTGCGTGTGTGCGTGTGTGCGTGTGTGTGTGTGTGTGTGTGTGTTTACAGCTCAGTCCATATGGAGGAGTCATCTGTCATGCAGGGGGCTCAGGGTGTCCTGGTTCAGAATTGGCCTACTGTCTCCAGTGCCCCTGGTAAGACACCACCCTGTTTAAATCCTTCTTTCCACTAGTTCACCAGAAGGTGAAACCAATGTGTTTTAGGTTGTATTGGATTTATATTTAATGAGAATCTGCAAATACAATGATCTTAATTGACTGCCCTGTTTTACTTGTTCATTTTAGTTAGCTAGAAGTTATCAGAATTATTACTTCACTGGTGTCTGTATTTCTTTTAATGTGTTTTCCACATTAACTTCTGGTGCTTCCACCATCTTCCCTTACTTTAAAATACCCAAAATAGCATTGTCTCATATTTCCCTGCAGTTGTTTCTGAATTAGTTAAATTGCAGCTGAAAATCACTCTGAGCCCAGGAGCTAGAATGATAATGCATTCTAAATGACACTTGTTTAGAAAACTGAAATGAATACCCTAAAGAATACAGAATGCAGAACTGATTTAGTAAAACAGAATAATGATGGAACTAAGATTGTATTTTTATTGAATTTAATTGAAATATAAAGCTGTGAATAAGAACAGAACAAAATGTTTATAATAAAACTTACAAAAAACACTAATTAAACTTGTTTCATCAGAGTGGCCACTTATTTTTACAATACTGTTAGACTACTCCTTAATTACAATATATTTTCTATGACAGAATTTGTGATGCAGTTTAGGCATTGTACTTTTGCCAGTTCAATGCTAATGGTTAGCTCTTTATTACCTACATACAATGGCTACCAACCCTGGAGGCTGAAAGCTAACAAATACTTCCTTCTATATACATAGATACAAGTCAAATACCACTTTTTTTTTAGCTTCAAACTATGGCTCATGCAGAGCTTCAATCGTAAAACTGCTATAGGCTTTTCCACATAGTTGAGCTAACGGATGTTTGCGATTGGTTGATGTCATGCTGATTGACTGAATTTATCTGCCATTATGTACTTCTAGGTGCAGAGTGTTGTATCATTGTAAACATCTAAACTTAATACATCCAGTAGGACAAATTCCACTTGGATGGATTTTTATTAAAGGGTGAAAAATGGATATGTAGATGGAAAACCATAAACAAATTCTTGTATATAAAAGATAAAAGTAAATTTTTCCCTTTTTTAATTTTAAGAGTAAAAAGTATCCTCCGTTAAAGCTGCTCTTAAAATACAATTTAGTTACCAAGTTGCTATACATAATAACAGAGTGACCTGTAACCCCTGTAGATGTATGAGAAATTTATGGGGAAAAAAAATAGTGATCGTTCGAGGCATGAACAAATAAAACATGATGCCTGCTTATCATGTAAGGCAATTTCTGACATGGCCTGACAGAAGTAGTGCCGGTTATCTCTAAGAATGGGAAATTGAAGCAGAAAATAAACAAGACAAAAGACTGACAAGGGTTTACACAGGAGAGGTAATCAGGATAGACATGTTTACAATGCTCATACACACACACAAATACATACACGCACACAGTGTGGAACATACCCAGTCACAATGGGATTGCTAAAAACAAATTAAAGAAAACACCAGCAGCTATCATGGAACAAATTCTGTAAGATATGCAAGTATGTAAATGTTATTATCTTGTACATTCTGTGCCTAGTGTTAAAATGTTAGATTTTTAACACAATCAAACATATTCTCTCCTTCATAGACAATTTGTGTAATTTTTTTGAGAACACTGTCATTATGAATTGTCAGTTTGGAATACATTTATTTAATAGATGTATATTTAGTTCTGAGATTAGTGAAACAAGAGAACTATTAATTAACTGTCATGTGCACACAATGCAATTTGAATTTATTAGTGCACAAAATGAATTTATGGGATTTAGAGAAGTGTCGATCAGTTGACATAATATAAAACAAGAAAGAGAAAGACAGAAAACAGATCAGTGGAAAAAGACTATTTAAATTGAACAGATAAATAAAATATAATAGTTGTATATCTGTTGAAGGAGGACAGGATGGAGAGGGAGGAGAAAATGAGATGTGGGGCTTAAAAGACAGACAGATCAAGTGTGAAAGGGAGGCAAGGACAGTGCAATTACTTGGGTTATGAAAGATCAATTTGTTCTAATTAAGTCGGTGCTGATGACGGAGGGAGCAAAGAGTGTCTAAAAGAAATAGCTGTAATTCTCTCTCTCTCTCTCTCTCTCTCTCTCTCTCTCTCTCTCTCTCTCTCTGTCTGGCATGGTCATTGATTACCCGCTGAGTATGAGAATTTACAGCACAGTTCAGATAGAAGAGAAAATATGAAGTGGAATTAGGTACTGTAGGGGGAGCGGTGTGCCAGATCAATGCCAGCGCCAGCTGATATATTTCCCACAGAGAATAAATGAGTCAGCATTTTTGACCATTTGTTAATGCATAGTGTTGGTTTGCAGATAGTGACCAAAGCTGAGTTAATATATATTGACACTATTAAAAAAAGAAAGAAAAAAAAGAAAGAAAAAAGTAGTGATTGAGCTTTCATATGTGTGTATGTCAATGTGCATGTTCCTGTTGAAACTAATGGAAAGAGAAGCCAACACCCAGATTAAGAGAATTAAACTATGAGAAGCACACTTACTTTTCTTTTTTTCTTTTGTTGTGTATAGCATATGGCGCAGCTGTTTACACAATTTATATTGAGGAAAAGCAGACAGATTTATCCAGAGAGCACAGAGGAGAGTGAAAGAGTTGATGAGAAGGTGTCTGCAATGCTGCAATGGCTGCTGTTACTAGGGGAAAAGGGAGGAGGTTTGCAGTAGGACCTAACGAGGGCTTAAAGCATTATTCTCCATCAGTATCTTTGCCTTAGCCACTGGAAGAAACAGTTTCCACAGCAACCCTCTCTCAGATAACAAATAGAGAGAGAGAGAGAGAGAGAGAGAGAGAGAGATGGTGCTGAATCACCTAAACAAAAGCCAGGCAGGTGGAATGTGAAAAGTTGGGTTAAAAGTCATGAAATGTTAAAGGTCACATGACAAAGGATCATTCTTTAAATCAAAATTATTTGGATTAAGATCGAACATTAAGGTCTCACCAAATACTTTATCTGTAAGTATCAGTCTTAAACCTGGAAATTCATAGTCATCTAATCAGCTAATCATGTGGTAGCATATATACTTAGATTACATATCAGAATAAAGATATGAATAATTAGATATCTGTTACTTTAATTTTACTGTTAAAGTCCTGGGAATTCCACATATAACAGTCCCTAGATTTTACATAGAATGTTATCGGGGTGGAGATACTTTGTTAATAAGAAATGTCAGGGGGAAATGGTCAGATTGGTTTAAGCAAATATATAAGATATTCTAACAGAAACAATTTTACAACTGGGGTGAGCAGAAATGCCTCTCAAAACATCAAACTTACATGGATGCCCTATAATTCACCTACAGGCAAAGACTTACCCAAACCAAGCAGTTAAAGAAAAGTGTCACTTTGTATTTTCCCAGTCTTCTGCTTTCTAGTTTGGCTGAATATCTGCCCATTATATCTTCAGTTTCCTATTCTTGGTACAAGTAGAACCTGATTTGATCTTCTGCTTTATAGCTACCCACCTCAGGTTTTTGATGGGTTGTTCTTAGAAGCTTTTCTGCTCACCACATTTTTAAAGAATGATTATTTGAGTTGCTATGAACATACTCTCAGACCAGTTTGATCATTTCTATGACACTTCTCATCAACAAGGTCTTTCAGCCTGCAGCTGTTTGCATACAGGTTTATTTGTTTGTTTGTTTATTTTCTGTTCTATAGTTTAACTAATCTGTGTAAATTATAGAAACTGTTGTATGTGACATCACAGAAGCTAAGCAATTGGTACCAGAGTATCAGGCACCATTAGGTTAAAGTCACAGATATCATATTTCTGCTCACATACCGATGTTTCATGTGAACCTGCAGTAAAGCTCTTGAGCTGTATGATTTTAAATAGCTTTGGGGATTTGCAAATTCAGCCACAAAAGCATTAGTGAGGCTGGGTACTGATGTTGGGAAAGGATGCTTGGCATGCTGTCAGCAGTGTAGTTTCAAAGAGGTTCAATAGGATTGAGGTCAAAGCACTGTGTCGGGTTTTTGAGTTCTTCTGCTTCATCATGGAAAATCACATGTTTATAGAAATTGCTTTCTTTACAAGGTCATTGTCCTAATGGAAGAGGATTGGGCAAGTCTCCTTAGCTGCAGTAAAGGGAAATGTTAGCATACAAAGTCATTCCAACAGTCTATTGAAAGCCTGAATATGGTTGTGATAGTCAGATATCCAAAACCTTTTTTGCTATACAGTTTACAATTTAACCAAAAACTAAAACTCAGTTAATAAGAGCAAAACAAGAAAGAAAAGATACTGAGTGATGGAAGTAAGACAGAGAGAAAGGGGTGAAGAGAAAGAGAGGTAGATAGCCATGACCTTTTCCATTATAATGATTTTAAAGTTTCTGTAGGTGTACCAACCTGTGCTGCCCTATGACTCAGAACTTACATATAATGCCATGTACGAACACATGAGCAAACACAAACAATAATTCTCTTGTGATTCAGAACTCATTCAGAAAAAGCCTGCTCTGAAATCCATCAGAATTATGAGAGTAGCAGTTTATGTCATAAACCGAATTTTACTTATTCACGAATTTACACTATTCAAGTCAAAGTCTTTTTATTAATATTTTTATGTTTTTAAAAGACCAAATGCAAATCAGACAGTTTATTGTTTTATAAACACCCATTTCAAGTACATTTATCAGAAACACTGTCATAAAGTTAAACTTACATTGAATTGATATGCCATACTGGGTTGCCCATTTATTTATGTGAACTCTGTATGTTTATATTAGCTACACTATATTGCCCAAAGTATTCACTCACCCATCCAAATCATCGAATTCAGGTGTTCCAAACACTTCCATGGTTGCAGGTGTATAAATTCAAGCACCTACCACTCATACAAACATTTGTTAAAGAATTAGTCGCTTTAAGAGCTCAGTGAATTCCAGCGTGTTATCGTGATAGGATGGCACCTGTGCAATAAGTTCAGCCATGAAATTTCCACACTACTAAATATTCCACAGTCAAGCAATTGGGAATGGCAGCAACTCAGCAACGAAGTGATAGGCCAACTAAAATTACTGAGCGGGGTCAGCAGATGCAGTGATGCATCATGCACAGAGGTAGGCAACTTTCTGCAGAGTCAACACCTACAGACCTACAATGTGGGCAATGGACCCACTTCATGTGGCCTTCAGATTAGCTCAAGAACAGTGTGTGGAGAGTTTTATGGAAACAGTTTCCATTGCCTAGCAGCTGCATCCAAGCCTTAAATTTCCATGTATACTGAAAAGCATCTGCTGCAGTGGTGTAAAGCGCGCTGCCACTGGACTCTAGAGTAGTGGAGATGTGTTCTCTGAATTGACAAATTATGCTTATCTGTCTGGCAATCCGATGGACGAGTCCAAGTCTGGCGGTTTACAGGAGAGAAGTGCTTGTCTGACCGCATTGTGTGAAGTGTAGTTTGGTGGAGGGAGGATTATGATGGGGGGTTGTTTTTCACAAGTTGGGCTCGGCCATTTAGTTCCAGTGAAAGGAACTCTTAATGCTTCAACATACTGTACCACTCTATTATGGACCATTTCGTGCTCTCAACAAGGAGCATGACTGTAAGGTCCATGAAGACACGGATGAGGAAGTTTGGTGTGGAAAATCTTGACTGGCCTGCAAAGAGTCCTGACCTTAACCCGATGGAACACCTTCGAGATGAATTAGAGAGGAGACTGCGAGCCAGGTCTTCTTGTCCAAAATCAGTGTCTGACCTCAAAAATGTGCTTCTGGAAGAATGGTCAAAAATTTCCATAAACACACTCCTAAACCTGGTGAAAAGCCTTCCCAGAAGAATTGAAGCTGTTATAGCAGAAAAGGGTGGGCCAACATTATATTAAAAGCTATGGATATGCATGTAAATGCAGACGTGTGAATACTTTTGGCAATATAGGTCAAATAGACTTGCGCATTCATTTATGTAAACTCTATATGTGTATATTAGCGATCTCCTTTGTCCATAAGATGTTAAATCAATTATGAATATAAATAATCATCTCTATTAAGCTGTCGCTCATTTCACCCATGGTAACACACACACACACACACACACACACACACACACACACACACACACACACACACACACACACACACCTACGCACACACAACTGGGTTTGTTGGCAGCATGTACACAAAGCCTGTCTGTACCATCTGCTGCATACAGGCATACAGACATATGTAGGTGTGGTCTTCACATATTAAATATTCGCCTTATTAAATACTCTAAAACTAACATACTTTTTTATGGACCTAAAAGATTCAGGATTATTGTATAGAGTGAACATAGAAGGTTGCTTACAGTTCACCTATCCTACCCTTCAACTATAGAAAAAACAAGAACACAAATAAATAAATAAATAAATAGATAGATAGATAGATAGATAGATAGATAGATAGATAGATAGATAGATAGATAGATAGATAGAGAAATACACCAATATGTGATATGTAAGAGGTGAGAGTGGTTAGTGGATATGCGAGATTGTTAGACCAAGGATACAGTATATCCATTAATTGATTTTTGTGTGTGAAATACAGTCAGAGGAATAAAGAATACAGAGGACACAGTGTGTGTGTGTGTGTGTGTGTGTGTGTGTGTGTGTGTGTGTGTGTGTGTGTGAGAGAGAGAGAGAGAGAGAGAGAGAGAGCATTTGTGTGGTTTGCACCATATTATCTTTTTTATTAGGAGAGCTATCTGTCGCTGTATTATTTTTTTCATGGCAGTTATACAGCTTATTAAACCTATGTCAGTAATTTCAGGACATAATGAGTGTCTCCACATGCTACATTAAACAAAAAGGTCAAGTTGTGCAGAAAATGTAACCTTATAAACTTAGAGCGAATAAAGGAAATATATACTATTAGCACAGCATCCGATCGTAACAGAAATTAAAAACAATATTTAAAAATATATAATAAGGTGAAATAAAATACAGGGAGAGGGACAGTCAGAGAGGGAGGGGATTAGAGAGCACTGTTGTTCGTAATTGTTGGCAAAGGGGGTCCGGCAGCACCCTCGATAGCCGTAATAGATTATATTCACTGGGTGTCTCTCTCTCTCACACACACACACAAACACACACACACACACACACACACACACACGCACACACACACACACACTTACTTAGAAAACACGCATGCACATATGTGGCAGACCTCAGACAGTCATGTTTCTCCCTGGATTTTAATAGTATTTATTTTAAAATGAGACTATATGTATCCTCAGTTTCTGTGGTTCTGGGCAAATAAAAGGCCAATGTATGCTTCTGGACAGATATTATTACACTAGGTATTCAGTTAAGTTGTGCTTCTTGGATTTAATCAATTCTTGAACGCATATTCATCTTGGTGATTACTGATATGAAAAAATAAATTATTTCCAACCAAAACCATACTGTATGTAAAAAAAAAAAACACATATGATTATTGATTTCTACTTTATAAAGTGTGTGTATGTGTGTGTGCGTGTTCTTTATTAAAAAACAAAACAAAAAAAATTCTTTTAAATCATTTACCTTTATTTATTTATTGGTTCCTCCACCACTCTTTATTTCCTGGGTTCAATGGGTGAAGGAGTTTTTAATATTAAAAATTATTTTATCTTGTTCTTTTTATATTTTTCTTTGTTAAAATGCTGCAAAACCAAGAGGTTATCATTTTTTGTATACTGGATACTGTGCTTGAACCATCTTTTAATAACAAACAAAATTTGCTACCTATAATAGGTTTATAACGTGCAGATGGGTGCATTGACTATCGTAAATTCCCCCTAGGTGTGAATGAATGTATAAAAGTGTGTGTTCTATCCTATCTGGGGAGAACTTTCTGCTTGAGTAAAGAGCAAATATATTGTATTGTCTTTAATTTAATACAAAATTGATGTAGAAGTTTGCCTTTTTTTGAACAGTGGTTTATATGCTGCAGTGGAATGTGAGAACTGGAGAGAAATGCAGTGAGGACACATCAGAAAAATTCCATCTCTTGCTTATAGACATGGCCATTCACACACCACTGAACACACTTGATAAGCCCGATATAGGAATAAAGGACTGATTGAGCCCCTTTGGCCTTATGACTTGTATGAGAGAGAGAGAGAGAGAGAGAGAGAGAGAGAGAGAGAACTCCAACAAAATCACCTATATATACAGATTTACAATGACATAATGAGAAAAAGTTATTCACATCACGGCATGGTGGCTTAGTGGTTAGTACTGTCGCCTTGCACCATCAGGGACCAGGTTTCATTCCCACCTTTGTGTGCATGGAGGTTGCATGTTCTCCCCGTACTTGATAGGTTTCCTCCAGGTACTCTGGTTTCCTTCCACGGATGTGCAAATTAGGCTAATTAGCATTAGCAATTAGCTGTCTAGCGTGTAACCCGCCTTGTGCCCTGGGATAGGCTTCAGGCCGCTGCGACCCTGTATACAGGATAAAACATTTTAGACGACGATGAGTGAGTCTAAAAAAGAAAAAAAAGTGTGGGTGGAAACAGAAAAAGATTTTCAGATTGTGCTAATGTGGTCTGTCTCAATAGGAAGCTCAACTTCTAATTAAACATATCAAATAAACATGATACAGTATTCACACTAATAACAGCACAGAATATCTTTACTAAATAACATTTGGCCCACTGTTAATGCTGGCTGCATGGCCAATATTTGTTCAAGCTGGATAACATATCCAATGCTAGATGGGTAAATAAAATAAACCAGTAGGTAATTGGTTATTATTAGCTATCTCCTGTATCTACTTGTAATTAACAGTTTGTTTACTAACTGTACATAATTGAAATGATATAATTTGCAACATTTTTAGAGGAATATTCACATTTTCAAACAGTCTTTTGAATTTAGACTGTTTTGAAATGTTCTCACATTGTTTACAATAACAATTGTATTTTGTTATAAAGGCCCATAGTGGCTTCACACACACACACACACACACACACACACACACACAGGTTTGTATGTATGCACCTTTACCTGTGCAGGATCAGAATGAGGCTCCATCACTTTTGCCCATGCACATGTAAACTTTTGCTTCTTAGCCAGTACTGGTGTTGTATTTATTTAACCTTACACATTGAAACGTATACCTTCTTTTCTAAAGCTTTTAAGTTCCAGAAACTTGGTTGGTTCTGAAATGCGAATTTATGCGTCTTACTCTCTCCTTCCTGTCAGTGTGTGTTTACCTCTGTTAAAATGTCAGCCTTTCTTCTTTGACCTTTCTGTCTTCCTGCTCTAATGGCTTGCACTTGACATGTACTGTAATCCTGTGCTGTTTGATTCTGATCCATTCTGCACCTTCGCTGTCTTTTACTGTATGCATATCAGTGATTGTTGCAATACAAGACATACTTATTTTTGTAATGCAGTATTTATGTTGCATAGAAAATAAACATTTATTGACAAACTCAAGCATCTATAACATTAACAATCTCTCTCTCTCTCTCTCTCTCTGGTAGATAATGAGGGTGGTGAGGTGTCTCCTCCTGTAGGTGCTGGTGTGGATAGTAACAGTTGGCATTTTCGGTATGGACCAGGACCAGGCATGCCTCCGCAGCATCTGAAGCCAGGCGAGGTTCCACCTGAAGCCTTCATCATCCCCGGCTCTCCTGCCATCATCTCTATCAGACAAGGGCAGGACGGTGACGAAAAGGGTGACTTCATCACTTTTGGCAAGAAAGAAGAGGCCAAGAAGAAGAAAAAGAAGAAGAAGGAAAAGGAGAAGAAAGATAAGAAGGAAAAGGGGAAAGATGATGATGACTAGAAACAGAAATGCTAAGATCATATGCATATATAAGACAGAGATATCAACAGGGATCATAATAAAAAAATATATTAATAAGGTTAATGGCAGGGAATATTTTCCTCAATTTGAACTAAAACAATTACTTTATGTTGAGTCATGTTGTCTGATTCAACATGAAGAACTTAATTAAGATTTTTCATATTTCTCAGTGCTACAAAATTGGTCTTACATAACTAATTTGTAGTTGCATAAGTTCATTTGACTGATGATTAGATTATCACTGATGAGGACCTGACCACTCAATTTTCTTAAAAGACAACTATGAGAAATAGGTAGATTGCTGTTGACACTTCTGTCTTATTTATCATTGTAGAATCAGTTTTCTGATCTCAGAAATAAAGACAAAAGACTCATCAAAAATATTTTAAAAAAAAAGAAAAAAAGAATGTGAACAAGTTGTCATGGGATACAGTTAAGTTTTGAGATTGGAAGCGGAGTGTGTACTGGTGTACACATGGTGCCAATAGTAAATTTGGGTGCCATGTTGTAAAATAAAACTGGTTTACTTTAAAGTGACGATATTAAACTAATGCTTCTGCTTGCTCTGCTCTATGTTTGTGTCTACACTATTGGAGAAGGATTTCAAATCAACAGAGAACATGTGGACATGCTCACTTGACACCCAGCAGCAGTACAAAAAAGCGAACCAATAAAACAGTTGTGAATGATAAAAAGCAAGCACATTATGTTTACCAGCACTCTGTCCCAGTCATTATTAACGTATTATCTGAAAAACTAAAATGTAACACTCACGCACATGCTTGTACAGAGTCAAAGGTTACCACTACACTATAGATAGCTCCCCTTTCATTGTGCCTATTTTTTTTTTTGTTTTTGTTTTTTGAAGATGCAGTTTTGCCTGAAAAAAGTTATGTGGTTGATGTATTTGATACAGGGCAAAAACAGAGGAACTAATGTCTGGCAAGAGCTGAAAACTAAAAAAGCAACAAAGCCTGGGTGCATGTCGTTGCTACATGTGACTCACCTACAGTAACAACAAAGTATGATTACTGAATAAATAAAAACTTTGGGTAGTGTTGCTTATAGGGGTAGCTTATATAGTTGTACAATACATGTAAAATAAAAACAGTGTTAGTGCTAATGTACAAAAAACAACAACCCTAAAAACTTTCAGTGATTTGAAGTGTATGCTTTGAATGTTTGGTATCAGTGCCCTTACATTTGTTTTCTATTAAACCTTAGACTCTGACCTTTAACCCTATTTTTGTGCCTGCTTTCTCATCCAATATGGGGATTTTATGTATGGATTTCCTCCTGTACAAAATATCCTTGCCTTTCTACACAGAAGGCTGAGACATGTTCATCTGATGACTTAGACAAATTAGGCCGATTCTTGAGTGTTGTTTCAGCAAAAAAAAAAAAAAAAAAAAAGTGTTTTTTGTAAGCTCTTTTTATAAGCTTCAATTGATCTATATTGCATTTGTACAGCACATCTTTTGCTCTCTTTGACTCTCAAATCTTCTACCCTGGCTTTATGCTGTTTGTGTTTTGAATGTTAAATTGGCCAGCTCTAGTCATTGTACTTCAGTCAGTAAACTGAACATCACTGATCTCTGTGTGCAAGTGTGTGTCACCAGTTAACAGTATAATGGCTACTGGTCCTTGTATTTCACATTTTGTATTCGTCTAAGGTAGAATGGAGAAAACAGAAGGGCGAGTCAAGGCATAGTCAGAGGGTGGAGTTTAACCAGAGCATGATATGATGTGAATTGGCCAAAGTACTGATTTGCCAGTTTTACCTATTTGAAATTCAGTTTTCCCTGTTGCTTTTGCATTGGAAATTGGACTGAGAAGGTTACTGAATAATTGCAGTACAAAGTCTAGGAATAGACAGACTCCACCCCAGACTCCAATCTTTGCACTGAAAGCTTCATGCTTCTACTCCGCTGGATCCCTTCCCCTGTCTGTTTACGCTGTACAACCTCATGACTTAAATCAATGTCACAATGGCTCAGCTGTGACTGCTGCATGACCTAACCAGAAGGAAACTCTTACTATATAGATATATATGAATATAGATATAGATTGCTATAATTTTGCTATTTTTGTTTATTATTTGTATCCATTACATGCACAAGAGATTTGCATACGCACTGTCTCCGCCAAACCTTTGTATAATGATATTTTCCTCACCCCCTAAGAGTGTACATCTACCATGTTACTAAGCCTTCTACTTATTTGTAACTGCTTTATAGTGTGATGCCCTTAAAGCTCTTGCTCAATCTTTATTGTTCTTTTGGTTTGGTTTTGAGAAACTCAAGCAAAGAAAAAAGAAAAAAAAAGTTTGTGTATGGCTTTGACATACTGATCTAACACTTTATTATTGTAACTAAATTACTATGTATGATGACACTATCTCTTTTGCTTCACCTTTTCCTTTTAAGGATAAAAAGCTCAATGAAAATGTAAAAAAAAAAAAAAAAAAAAGGATGTAAAATACAGTATATGTAGTGTATGCTTGTACCTAGTGAGTGTTCATTTCATCATTCTTTCTCAGTGTCTGGTAGTGGTCAGTAGGTGGTAAAGCACTGTCCAAATGGGCAGGGCTCATCAGTTGTATCTTTTGTACACCTGCTCATCAAACTGTGACAGTGAAATAGTAAAGTCCATTTCTCTCTTTATCTTTTTTATTTCATTTTGATGAACAAGGTGGTACTGTGTTTTGTTTAATAAATCACCAAAAAATAAATAAAGGTTTCTTTCTTAATAATGTGGCAAATGACCAATACCTCATCTCTTTTTATTTGTGAAAACTCACACACCCTGTATTTAAGATACTTAAAATGATTGTGAAAAATTTGGACCACAAGAACAAAACATTGGCAAGATTTTAAATTAAACATAGACTTTTTTTTTAAACTGTATTCAAGATGTACTTATCTTCTACAGTAATAAGACTCATACTGCAATCTGATTATTATTTATTCTCATATCATCAGTGGTCTCTCCATAATTCTAAAACCAGATATTCTCATAAGTGACATCCATGTTATAAATACAAATGCTAATCTTTGTTCATCATTGAAACCACTTATAGCTACAAAATCTGACAGATTATTTTTATTGTTTTGATTGGACAGGACACATAATGTGCATCAGCATCATTAGGAAAAATGCACTACAAGTAGAAGCAACGTGTATATTTCTATTTATTTTTTCTTGATCCATAACCAATGTATTATCTGATCCCCAGATAATAAGTGGAACATCATAAATTCTGCAGTACTGTGGCCCTGGAAAGTCTGATATACCAGGCTTAAGACATGAATATTCTCTTTATTTACATTTTAAATAGCATTTGGCATCACCCTTATTCAGAGTTACTTACATTTTTCTATCTCATTTTACATGTGAGCAGTTGAGGGTTAAGAGCTTTGCCCAAGGGACCTTCCGTCAATACCATCTACAGTATACCGACCTAACATCAATAGTCTAAGCTACCCCTGCCCTTTATAACATCATTCAGCAAAATATTTGGTATTGTGCATATGCTACTTTGCTTTTTGCTACAGAAGCTAAAACCCACTGCAAGACTATCAGAGTGCTGCATTGAGTTTCTGATGCTTGAACATGGTACAATTTCCCCAGCTTGTAAGCCCTGTATTAACCTTATGTAATGTTGTTTCTAAACAAAGAAACTGTAATATTTGCAATCTTTTTTGCTATCAATCTTTTAATCCTTCTCTACCAAACATTACATCAGTTCTGGCATGAAGCCAGAGAAATTCATTGCAGCAGCATGATGAGTATGTCTCTGAGCCCGCTCCCACCCTTTCTGTCTTAGAAGTAGCTGAGCTACTGTGTCCTTGTGTAACTGTCTGGTCTCTTGCCGACAACATCCATGGATGTATGAGCATGTGTAAAAAAGAGAGAAGGAGACTGCTCATATGCTAATGGTGTATGTAAAAAAAAAAATCAAACACTCTGTCACCTTGTAGGTGGGGTGGGGCATACATGCGTGTGTGGACATGTTCATATGTGATCCAGGAGACAGTTTCTATGGTTACCACAGGGATAGAGCAGATCTCTATAGCAACAATCTCCTTGAGCTGCTCAACAGGAGTGGAAGTGAATGTGGGAGGAATGGGAGGGAAGCTGTCCTCTAATATCTGACAAAAACATAGAGCTTAGTGAAGTTCTCACTTTATCATTCTCTCTCGTTTTACATCTTACTCTCTTTCTCTTACACACAAAAACGGACAATAAAAGAATGTCAACCTTAACACCAACAGCCAAAAGAATACCTTAGACATTTTGGTCACATTCAAATATAAAGAGGAACTCACATTATTCCTTAGCTTGGAGCTATTTGATTCTCATCAAGTGTAATAAATAAAATATTAGATTAATAAATTGAAACCACACCTCTGTGCTTCAAATGTAATCTGGCATCTTGACATGGTCACTTCTTGCTGTCTGCTATAAAAATCGTTTTATTTTATTTTTTTACAAAACCTTTCATGTAGTAAATATAACAGCCTTTTATGTAGACCAAACTGTGGACAACTTTTCATTGCTTTACAGCGTAATGCTTTCACCAAGACTCTATTCCAAAATTCATTAATGCTTTTCATGTTCAAACACAACCTCCAGCAAAACTCTATGTATCAGAAGCAGTTTCTGTATATGATAACTTTTCTGTTTAATGATAACTTATATGAATTAAAATTAGGCATCTGGTAATTTAATGTGTTCAAAAGTACAAACAAGTGCTACAAAAAGTATTACAAATGCAAAGAGTTTTGCTAGCATTTGTGTATGACTGTGAAAAAAATGTCACTGAATGCATTTTATGACAAAGTCATGAAAATTGTTCACATGTTAATACCCATATAATGCTGTTGTGCTCAGTGTTTGAAGAGTTTTGAGAAAAAAAAAACTTTTTATTGAAAAAAATATAATAATGTTTTGTAAATACCTCAAGGTAAATGGTCCTAAAAGGGTCCTGTAGAGTCTAGGTGAGTGCAGCAGGTTCTTCGGGAGTCCTTTCTGAAGGGCACACAAAGCTATTCTGCTTTTCACCCCAGTGACTCAGCACATGCTTCACCCTCAGGCAGCGCTGATAGCAAAATTAATGGTTGTCATAAATCAGGATCAATGTAGCCATTTCTCAATGTAGCAGGTGCCACAACTGGAGTATAAAACTCCAGGTTAGAGACTTCATGCAGACAAACCTCAGTCAACATGAAGAATAAATAAAATACTGAAATTGTCATTGTGTTTGACTTCTCCTAACAACCAGCCACCTGGACACAAATCACAACAAAATCACCTGGACACCCTCTTGTGTATGCATGAATGTATGTCTGTCAACAAGATCACAAAGTTGCCATATGACATAGTATTAATATAAATATCATAGTCACACTTACATGTTTTACTTTCTTCAACTTGTATACATGTTAGACCACAAGTATAAAATATGAAGCTTAACAGTGTGTGACTATAGTTGGAAATAGTGGTATATGTATTTAGATATCACAAACCCATGCTGCCAGGTGTCATAGAGATAAATAATGAGACAGAATTTGTGCTTCAATCACAGAATGAACAGGTCAGTATGTGAATGTACCCATTGGCTGAATCAGATCACCTGTTTTGGCTTCTTGTTTTTAGTCTAAAAATCTTTAGACAACAACAACAACAATAATAATAATAATAATACATCCTTACTTGCTGTCTTTAGTGGAGAGACTCAGCATCATGCTTCAAGGGAATTATCATGTCTAGGTCATCAAGGTGATCGGAAAAAAATATCTAATTTATGTGCTGTGGTAAGATAAGCGATGATTGGACTATGGTAATTTACCTTATTTCTAATAAACTATGTAGTATTTTTTACATCTTACATACTAGACCAAAACAGAAAGCAAGCACAAGAAAGAAGAAAATGAAGAATAAATAATGTTTTTGATGATGAGAAGATGAGTGGACACAAAGCAGGGGATGTTTCACAAAAACAGAATAAAGAGGTCCATGATAACTAAATAAAGTTGGACTGCTTAGTCAGTGCTTCCTGGTTTATTGTGTTTCATTGTGACCAAGCCAGGATGAACAGTAATGACTAGGTCAAAACAGTTACAGTATACGTTTCACTGATGATGAGATGGAGAAGAGCTGTGCCCCTTATTTGGGCAGCGGTAACTAAACAGCAAGAAAAAGCCTCACAATCAATAGCAAAAGTAGTAGCAAAACATACACTTAGTTACCACTGTTCCACTCAGACTGTTATAATTACTATTCAAGAAGGTACATGTCTTTTTACAAAACATTGAATGGAGCGCTGGAAGTTAATGTAACTTTGTACGTGTACTATTCATTCAGAATCAGGATCAGAATCAGAAAACATTACTGAATCAAAATAACATCTTGGATATGGCATCCAGTAACAAAACCACAAGCAACCACAATATTATGCAATATAAATGATTTAGACAGAATAAAATAAATTTAATAATGTTGGTTGTCGAGTGTTCATTATTGTTTCATTACTTATGTAATTTTTACTCATGTGGGGATGAAAAATTTGTTATTTATTTATTTTTTTAATATAAGCTTTTATAGTGGCCACTTTATAAAGTGGGATCCTGTATCCCAGTATTCATTGGATAGTGCCTATGAAGGACAACTTATGAACCAGCAAAAAGTACATAGTCGCCCAAGGCTCACTGGTGTGGAGAAAAGTGAATGCTAGCCCACCTTGTCCGATACCCACAGAAGACCTACTGTTGCACAAACTGCTGGGAAAATGAATGCTGGTTATGATAGAAGGGTACAAAACACAGTGCATCTCAGCTTGCAGGGTATGGGACTGTGTAGTCCTGATGCTGAAAATAAAGGTAAAGGCAATTGAGCATCAGAACTAGACTGTGAAGCAGTGAACAAAGGTGGCCCGGTCTGATGAATCACACATGTGAATGCCTTTATTCTGTTTATGGTTGAGCTACAGGTGTAATTTCTAAATTAAGAAGTGGACTTGCTAACCTTAAAAGGTTTTTCAAGTCTATCTCAAAACCAAAATAGAGGTGCAAGTAAGTGCATTACAATAGGTCTAAAATAGGATGCTATAAATGTTCCTGATCTGCAGATTGACCATAAAATTAAACAAATAAATATGTTTTTACCCTGAATTCATGTCTTTATATATGATTATCATTTTAGACTGCATTAAAATATTGTATATATTGTATATATAGTACACTGCCATTCAGGTTTGGCTAACTGTTATTGTCACATATTGACCATTATTTATATAATATTTTATGTGATTCATTTATTATTCATGAAGGCATTGTAAGTGCAGAGAAGTCTAATTGGTGATCCCAAATTGCCTGCAGTGTGTGAATGAATGTGTGCATATGTGCCCTGCAATGGATTGGCACCCTTTCCAGAATGTACCCATCCTTATGCCCGATGTCTCCTGGAATAGGCACCGAATAATTACAGAATAATTGGTATAGAAAATAAATGTTGAATGCTTCCATTTAAAGCTGCTTCTCAGATGAAAAATAAGGGGCATGGTTCTTCTCCATCTCTTTATTAGTGAATCTGTTGTCAAGCTTGAGGTGTTTATCAGAATTACTTAGACCTGCTTGACAGACATTATTGTTCAAGCTGGCCTGGGCACAGTGAAAACCAATAATCAAGGAAATACTGTCTGTGCTAAATCAACCCCCACTAAAATTCTAATGCTTGTGCTAACACTAATGCAGAAAACATAAGATACACAAAAACTGGGAACAAGTGAACCATAACCAATAAGACAGGAGACAAGAAACTCACCTGGGACTATATAGAAAGACTAATCACCTAAGCAATGTGAGGGTGAATACAATTAGAACATGGCTGAGGCACAGTGTATGATGGGAAATGCAGTCCTGAGGTAAACTCGATCATAAAAGTCATTGGTGGCTGCCTCTGAATTTTGGTAACTTGTAAATAAATTATTTTTATTAATTGTCTTTTTAAGTATTTGTAATCAAAGCATAATACCGTGTTCCACACAACATGCATGTACTCTATGCATAACAATATGTAGATAACAATATCTATATACTGTATACCAATTAAACCTGACTTCCTGCCATCTTCTATGATAAACACCAATATTTGAATTGTTATAATTGTAGCAGTAAAACTAAGCAATGAAAAAGTTCATCTTGAGCCAATGACTTACTGTAGATTTTATGCTTAACTGTTAAAAATACAGAGGCATGGTGGCTTAGTGGATAGCACAGTCACCTTGCACCTTCAGGGTCTAGGTTTGATTCTCACCTCGGGTCTGTGTGTATGGAGTTTGCATGTTCTCCCTGTGCTTTGTGGGTTTCTTAATGCCCTAAGTCTCCTGAGATAGGCTTGCAAGAGCTAAAAATGACTAGAATTGTCTATCTGGTGCATTATGAAAGCATGGAAATATAGTGGACAACTTAATTTTGCAGAAGAAATGCGGTCAGGAAATAATCACAAATGATCGTGAGCATCTACATGCTTGATGAAGTTGCATCAAAAAATCACCAGTTGTTTAACAGTGAAATTACACAAAATGAAATGCTGCACCCATCATACATTGTTCCAAATGTACAAACCTTTGCAAGCAGTGATCTGGGGTTGCTTTAATTGTTCAGGTATAATTTTATGGATAAAGAAGAGACTACCTTTCAGTAATGAAAGTAGCGGGACTGTTTGTATCACTACTTGCTTATAGTTTTATTTCAAGGGGGCTTGGGCTTTTCAGATGCTATACAGGACAGGTTTTTCATCATAAACAAATAAATAATTTGAGTTTAATTATAGTATAGGCTGTTTCACATTTTAAGGGGAAAATTCGTGAAGTAATTTTTTTTACAAAATCAAAACAAAACCCTTTAATTTGAATAAATGTGTGTGGATTAGCAAATTTTTGACTAATGAACCAAAATTTTGGCTGGATTTTACTTTGTCAGCGATCAGGCTAGTTACACATATTTTCAGTTTCACACGCTTCGGATAGCTAGTCAAAACTTGTTTGCATTAGTGGAAAACCAAGCGAAAAAGGTTTACATATTTTTGTGATGTTTTTTTGCAAAAGTCTGTGAAGACATGAGTATTCATGTGCACCATGAGTCCCAAGAATGTTTGTAATGCTCATGATTATTAATTACTTGAGATTACAGAAACATGGGACTTGTCTGCTGGTGTTATCAAAACTCAAGAACATGAAAGGCATGCAAACAACACTCAATATACCAAACCCAAATGTTTATTATACAGAACAGACACATGCACCTAATACAACTATTTACAACTATATGCAAAATATTTTGGTGAATGGATGTATAGTCCCACATGACTATGTGCATATGGTGTGGGAGTATTGTCTCAGACAAATTTTTTTTAAATCTGTTTGGTGACTGGTGACAATGTCCCAATGGTGAGTAAACCAATTTTGTTCTGCATGCAATGAGACAGAACGATTCACTGTCTTATGCAGACCTGGAAAAACTGGACAAATGTGCATTAACAACAATGCAGAATTGGCTTCCCAGATCCTAGAATGGTCCGCTGACCTTCTTGAGTAACCAAGATTCCTATTGAGATTTGGAGAGAAACCAAAACAACTAATGGGCCGATAAATCATATGGGAACAGATTATAAAGTATAAACACCATATGAAAAATTATCTACAACTTTATAACAACCCATTATGTGTCTGTACTGTTTCTTCGATTTCTTCAGTTTCAAATTTGAATATTACACAAAGATAACCTGTCTAAGTACAATATACAGCTATATAATATAGAGCTTTTATGATAATTTCCTTTTATTAAGCACTCTCAGGAAAAAAAAGGATTCAGTGGTACAAATAATGTTCCTTGAAGAACGGTTTTGTACCTTTTCAATAAATTAATATACTTTTATTAATATACTATTAATGGTATGGAAAAGACCTTTGATGATACAATTTTTACATTTTAATGTACAACTGAATTGAAGGTATATAAGTGTACTTACATAAAGGTACAGAATGCTCTGCACAGTGAGAGAAGTTTAGCTTTTCCTCAGGACAACACTGAGACAAGCTGTTACCATGGGTGTGATTTTAAGTCTTATATAATCTTTATTCTGGTAATATAAAACTGATATTATTTTTTTCCTTGTTTTGGTTAGCTTTGTCCAGTTTATATGAAACATTATCTTTTAATGTCACTTACATAGTTTAGGTTAGCATGTAGATGACACAGCTTATAATGTTAACATGCTGTTTTTGTAGCTTAGTAAAAACATGTTATCTCCCAGTGGCTAAGCTAATTCATTAAGTATATTACAGATGTTCGTCATAATCAACTGTGGTGTTAATGTTCTAATGTATTTCACCCAGTTTTGGATAGCTTAAGCTTAGGTAGCTATTTGATTAGTTTTCAATGGTACAGAAAAGACCTCTAATGATACAATTTTTCATTGAAGGTACATAACTGTTCTCACATAAAGAATACCGAATGTTCTGGACAGTGGGAGGAGTTTAGCTTTTAGCTTTACCGCAGAACAACACTGAGACTCCAACAGAGAACAGAGGAGAAGAATCCAGCAAGCTGTCTCTATAGCTTTAGCTTAAGGTAGCTATTTGGTCTAGATTTTGGTTAGATTATGACACTGTTATCTATAATGTTATTTAGCACAAACACTTACACTTCAGGTGGATAAAATACTGCCGTGTGTAGCTTAAAATTTTCATGATATTCAGATAAAAAAAAGAGTACAAGTTGTTGTATCACATTACAAAAGCTTGTGTTGTATTTATGCATGGTCATTAATGATTGATGATGATGATTATATGCATTTGTTTTTTATTTTATGTGTTATCATGCCTCTGTTATTGTTTTTTTTTCTTTTTTTTATAAACAATTGTGACAGTGAAAATGATCAGCCACATGTTCGATAGAAAGCAAATGCAAACAAGCAGGCGAGGTACAGACAGCCCATCACTGTTTCATGGAAAACACAGACTAATGATAACACTCAGCGATTTCTGCCTGCATGGCAACCTGGACCACAACTGGGGTCTGGATTTGGGTTGGCTCTCTTGTATTTTTAAAGAGGGTGGACAGACAATAAGTCTCTGTTTGCACCTGTGACTGCGTACAACCAGCACATGGACTGACCTTTGTTGCCTCAGCCCTAAAGGATTTATTAAATTACCTTATTTAGCTTTTCATTCAATTATGTAAGCCATTTGCACACATTTTAATTTATTTAAAGCAATTAATGACCATAATATTAAGTATATTGTGCATGTATATTGTGCGTTTGTTATCCACTGCCCATGATAACTTTTAGCTGGGAATAGCAACAGCTGTGATTTACCAAAGTTGCTGCAGTCGTTTAAGAGTTTACTAGATATATATAGTCACTGGGTTTTGCTCGTTGCAGTGTTTTGATGCATATAATTTCATTTCTGCTCTGAAAGAATATTCAGCAAATGCAATGCAAACGCCATTTGTGAAAAGTGGGTAAAAAATACTTTAAAGGTTTAAACTGTATTCTGAACAGTTTGTGAAAAGTTATATTGTACATGGAAAATTGTATTTTATATCCTGTGCAATTTTATTGTAATTGTATTTTGTGAAAGGTTTTTCAGCTAATAGAAATGTTGTATTTAGTTTAAATAACAAAAATAACATGCATTTGATTAATTTTAATAGTCATAATTGATTGAATGTCTTATTCAATAGGAAAATGACTTTTTTATGGTTTCCATTAAGACACCATTAAGGTTCATAAGGGCTTGTCACTATGGAGGTACCTTCCAGGACAAGATTTTTATCTTTGATTAAAGTACAATAATGGACCAGCAAGTTTATAAAACAAAAGGTATATTTTGGTTGCCCATGGTACAAATAATGCCCTTAATGGAACAAACAGAACTGGTACAAATGTGTTTCTCTATATTAAGGTACAATTCTGTTGCTTTGAAAGGTACTGCTCCAGTGACAATGGTTTGTACCTTCATTAGTATAAAACTGTACTTTTATTTCAGAGAGTGAGGGAGGGGAGCTGTCCAAACCTACCTGGCCCTATGTGAAAAAGTGAAGGAGCTGTTATTACTTACATTTTTTGGAAAGATGAGTTACATTTCTCTTGCCACATCCAGGCCTGATGACTGCCAGACAAGTTGATTCAAGAAATCATTTAAATAGAAATTGGCTGACAAAGGGAAACACACTAAAAGATCACAAAAAGCAACACATCATGCCACAATCTAAAGAAATTTAAGAACAGATGAGAAACAAAGTAATTAACATGTATCAGTCTAGAAAGGGTTACCAAGTGATTTATAAGTCTTTGGGACTCCGGTGAACCATGGTGAGAGCCATTATCCACCAATGGAGAAAACTTGGAGCATTGTTGAACCTTCTCAGGAGTGGCTAGCCTACCAAAATTATTTCAAAAGCACAACAAAGACACATCCAGGAGTACTGTAGGCCTCAATTGCATCAGTTAAGGTTAGTATTCATGATTTAACAATAAGAAAGAGCCTGTGCAAAATCCATGGGAGAGTTATAATGCAAAAACCACTGCTGTCCACAAAGAACATTTGGCTCATTCCACATTTGCTAAAAAAAAAAATCTTGATTATCCCCAAGACTTTTGGACAAATATTCTGTAAACTCTGTAATACACAAGCAAGTCCATCTCTGAATAGCTTTAAAATAAAGTGAAGTAAAATAAAATAAATCAAAGTTCAGACTTAAATCTGATTAAGGTGCTGTGGCACCTTAAAAAGGCCTTTCATTGAAAATCTTGCATTATGGCTGAATTAAAACAATTGTGAAGAGTGGGCCAAAGTTTCTTCACAGAGATGTGAAAGACTCATTGCCAGTTGCTGCAAAAGTTTGAGTGCAGTTGTTGCTGCAACTTTTTCAACCAGTTAGGTTAATGGGCAATTACTTTTTGACATAGGACCAGAAGGGTTTGGACAGCTTTCTTCCCTTAATAAATTAAATCATCATTTAAAAAACATTTTGCAAATTTTAAGCCCAGTGTAACTCCAGAACAGTGTTCATCAATATGGATGTCTGTATTGTTCATATATCCATGCAATAATTGTGTGTTTATTGTAATAATTGAAAATTTTACATGATCAACTATTAATTTGAATAGTTAAGTTAGTAGTACTAATTTTGCAAAACTTGTACTTAAACATAAACATATTTAAAATGTTTTATTAGTATGGTGAGCTGATGAATGTTCTGGTTCAAGAGCAGCAGTTGAGCTCTGATTTCATTGTATAGTTACTCCCTCTAGTGGTGTGTGCGTCTGCATGTGTTTATGTGTGTGTGTGTGTGTATGTGTGTGCGTTCTCCCTCACTCTCTATGCAAGTGTGTGCACGGATATTCAGTCTCCCCACGCAGATTCAAAACAAGAACTTATTTGTTTCTCGTTTTTGTCTTTTAATAAACCTCAATACGGTATCTTTTGAACTACTCGTTTGAAATTGCTTATTGGAGCTCATTTCTCATTTCTTGTTTTGAATGACATCTATTTTGGAATCTACTTGGAAAATAAAATTTAACAGAGACCAATTTAATGAGTGTCCTCATAGAAAATAATAATGGGCTACTACAAACCAGGAACATCCCACAAGACCTGTAGTTTTGGAGTTGCTCTGACCCAGTCCTCAGAATTTGGTCCTTGTCAAAGTCACTAAAATCCTTATACTTTTTCATTTTTGAAGCTCCCAAAAAATAAACTTTAGGGAAAAGGTTCACTTGCTGCCTAATATATCCAACCTACTTCTAGTTGCAAGTGTAATGAGATACTGGAAATTTTGCTGTCGTGAGAAGGGCCAAATTGTAATTGCTAGACAACTGGTTCAGAGCAACTCCAAAACTGTAGGTCTTTTGGGATGTTCCCAAGCTGCAGTGGTCAAGACCTAACAAAAGTGATCCACTGGTTCCAATAGAAAGGTGTCAAAACACATAGGGCTTTACTGTTTTGATGGCAAAGGGGAGACCCACTCAATATTAGGCGGTTGGTCATAATGTTATGGCTGATCAGTGTATATACAAGCACTCTTTGTGCAGAGCGCCGCATGATCTTTGAGTGGTGCTATTGCTATCTTAATTTTGATAATTGCTTCCATTGTGTATTGTACAGTGAAA
This sequence comes from Clarias magur, assembly GCA_013621035.1. Taxonomy (NCBI): domain Eukaryota; kingdom Metazoa; phylum Chordata; class Actinopteri; order Siluriformes; family Clariidae; genus Clarias; species Clarias magur. The sequence goes on from QNUK01000131.1 coordinate 62,966, forward strand.
AAGGTGGAGACGGTTCGCGTACTGTGAGATTATAATAAAGCTGAGTACATGCCTAAGTCGATGTCTGTGCATTAAATACAGATCATGTCTATACAGATTCTGCTATAACCTTATGAAAATAAGCACAGACGTTACTTGTAGATATGATGTGGGATCTCAAAGCACAACTTACTTTACGCTGACTCCGTTGGCACTAGGACTCTCCACGATGTATGTAATGTTAGAGTTTTTTATTTACTTATATACACCAAGGAGAGAGAGAAAAAAAGGAAGAAAAAATGCAGAACCGTCGTAACACACTAAAAAAAACGACAGTGACACTTATTGGCAAATTACTGTACTACAACACTCCCACTTAATTTCCAATAGCATTAAGTCTTGTTACAATAAATTACATTACTGTAAAACTAAATTTAATAGAACTAACACAAGATCTCTTCCTTTGTTCTTTTACCATGTTAACTGTTCAACTGTTCCTTATGAATAATTAATATTTAATCCAGTCTGTTTAATATTAGACTAAACATAAAATTAAATGAAACAATCTCACTTCTAAGATGTTCAAACTTCTGTTTTAGCAGTGGTTTGGTCAATATATCTGCCTTCATTTCAACTGTAGAACAGTATTGCAGTTCTATTTGTCCATTCAGTACACGTTCACGAATGTAATGGTAGCGAATGTCAATGTGCTTATTTCGTGAATGATCAACTGGATTCTTTGCAATTGCTTCTTGATTGTCCTCCTGAATCACCACAGGTGTAACATCCACTCCAAGATCATGTAGCAGTCCTTTAAGCCAGGTACTCTCCTGAGGTTGCTAATCCCATTGCCTCTGCTGTTGATAAAGCAACAGCTGACTGCTTCTTGCTGAGCCAGCTCACAGCTCCTCCACTCAGTAAGAACACATTACCTGTTGTCGAACGACGATCATCCAGATCTGCAGCCCAGTCAGCATCTGAAAAACCGACCAAGGTTCCAGAGTCTGACTGCTCATACTTGAGTGCAAGTTTCAGCATACCCTTCAAGTACCTCAGAATCCTCTTCACTGCCATCAGATGTGCAGCATTTGGGTTTGCATTGAACTTTGATACCACACTCACTGCTTGTGCTATGTCAGGTTGTGTGGCCATTGCAGCATACAGCAGACTACCTACCATGGACTGGTAAGTACTTGAGTTCACAGGCTTACTGACATCAGCATTCTTTCTCAGCTTTACATTTGCATCAGCAGGAGTTGCAATGGGATTAGCATCATGCATGCCATATTTTTGAAGGATGGCTTCAATGTAATGCTTTTGATGGAGAAATACAGTTCTTTTCTTTGTCTTGGATGACTGAGATACCCAAGATATACACACGTGGACAAAATTGTTGGTACCCTTCGGTCAATGAAAGAAAAACTCACAATGGTCACATAAATAACTTTAATCTGACAAAAGTAATAATTTTTTAAAAATCTATGAATGTTAACCAATGAAAGTCAGACATTACTTTTCAACCATGCTTCAGCAGAATTATTTAAAAAAATAATAAACTCATGCCTGGACAAAATGGCCTGGACAAAAATGATGGTACCCCTAGAAAATACTGAAAATAATGTGACCAAAGGGACATGTTAATTCAAGGTGTGTCCACTAATTAGCATCACAGGTGTCTACAATCTTGTAATCAGTCAGTGGGCCTATATATAGGGCTCCAGATAGTCACTGTGTTGTTTGGTGACATGGTATGTACCACACTCAACATGGACCAGAGGAAGCGAAGGAAAGAGTTGTCTCAGGAGATTCGAAAGAAAATTATAGACAAGCATGTTAAAGGTAAAGGCTATAAGACCATTTCCAAGCAGCTAGATGTTCCTGTGACTACAGTTGCACATATTATTCAGAAATTTAAGGTCCATGGGACTGTAGCCAACCTCCCTGGACATGGCCGCACGAAGAAAATTCATGACAAATCAAAGAGACGGATAATCCGAATGGTAACAAAAGAGCCCAGAAAGACTTCTAAAGAGATCCAAGGTCAACTTCATGCTCAAGGAACATCAGTGTCAGATCGCACCATCCGTCGTTGTTTGAGCCAAAGTGGAGTACATGGGAAACGACCAAGGAGGACACCATTGTTGAAAACAAATCATTAAAAAGCCAGACTGGAATATGCCAAACTACATGTTGACAAGCCACAAAGCTTCTGGGAGAATGTCCTATGGACAGATGAGACAAAAATGGAACTTTTTGCCAAGGCACATCAGCTCTATGTTCACAGATGGAAAAATTAAGCATATCAAGAAAAGAACACTGTCCCTACTGTGAAACATGGAGGAGGCTCTGTTATGTTCTGGGGCTGCTTTGCTGCATCTGGCACAGGGTGTCTTGAATCTGTGCAGGGTACAATGAAATCTCAAGACTATCAAGGGATTCTAGAGAGAAATGTGCTGGCCAGTGTCAGAAAGCTGGGTCTCAGTCGCAGGTCATGGGTCTTGCAACAGGACCATGACCCAAAACACACAGCTCAAAACACCCAAGAATGGCTAAGAGGAAAACATCAGACTATTCTAAAGTGGCCTTCTATGAGCCCTGACCTCAATCCTATTGGGCATCTTTGGAAGGAGCTGAAACATGCTGTCTGGAAAAGGCACCCTTCAAACGGGAAACAACTGGAGCAGCTTGCTCATGAGGAGTGGGCCAAAATACCTGCAGAGAGGTGCAGAAGTCTCATTGACAGTTACAGGAATCATTTGATTGCAGTGATTGCCTCAAAAGGTTGTGCAACAAACTATTAAGTTAGGGGTACCATCATTTTTGTCCAGGCCTGTTCCATGAGTTTTTTTTTTTTTTTAATAATTCTGTTGAAGCATGGTTGAAAAGCAATGTCTGACTTTCATGGGTTAACATTCATAGAATTTTTTTTAATTATTACTTTTGTCAGATTAAAGTTATTTCTGTGACCATTGTGAGTTTTTCTTTCATTGACTGAAGGGTACCAACAATTTTGTCCACGTGTGTAGGACAACTCTCCCATGTCCTTCATCTTGTAGCATTTCTTAAGAACTAGCTTAAGTTGTTCCATGCTCTCCATTGACTCTGTAATCAAAATCAGATCATCAACATATACAGCTAATATTTCCAGATCTCACGAACACACATGGATCTGACGAACTCTGTTTGAAACCAATGTCTCTCATAAACTCTGTGAAAGCTTTGTTCCAACAGTGAGGAGACTGTTTTAGTCCATAGATTGACTTCTTTAGTTTGCACACCAGATTTTCCTCTCCTGTTTTGACGAATCCCTCAGGTTATTCCATGTAGATTTCCTCATCCAAGTGTCCATGTAGAAAAGCAGTTACAACGTCCATTTGATGCACATGCAAGTTATTCTGGAGAGCAAAGGACAGTAAAGCATGAATTGAGCTAAATCTCACCACAGGTGAAAAGGTCTCATCATAGTCAGTACCCTACTTCTGTGAATATCCTTTAGCGACAAGTCTGCACTTATATCTCTCCACTTGTCCATCATTCTGATGTTTGACTTTGAACACCCATCTCGACCCTACAGCCTTTCGATCCTTTGGTAATTCCACCAAATCCCATGTCTCATTTTCCAGCAGTGATTCTTTTGCATTAGCACTCATCATTGCCTCCTTCAAGTTGCTCGGTTCTGTGTAACAGCAAACACTTGCATAATGATCAACAGTCACCAGGTCAGCATACTCATCATATCCATACCTCTTGGGTGGTTTTCTGATTCTGACACGTTCATTAGCACTTTCACTGACAGTGACATCGACAGATGTTTGCTCATCAGTTTTCAAGATAACTTTGTTCTCCTTACAAGGTGTGACCTCTCCTTGTTTCCAGTCAAAGTTTGACTCATTGAACATTACATCTCGACGAATTAGAATCCTTTTTTTCTCTTCATCAAACAAGCGATAGCCTTTTGCATTGTTGGAATATCCCACGAATCGCAGCTTTACAGACTTTTTGTCCAGCTCTCTTCTCTCTAATTCTGGAACATGTGCATAAGCTATGCAACCAAATACTTTCTTGTGACTCACATCTGGCTTTTTGTTGCACCATCTCTGATAAGGTGTCTCTTTCTTCAGAGCAGATGTGAGCAGTCTGTTCTGTGTATAAGCTGCAGTGGCTACAGCCTCTGCCCAGTACGAATTTGGAAGTTTAGCATGAAAGAGCATGGTTCTTGATGCTTCAATGAATGTCCTGTTTTTTCTTTTTGCCACACCATTTTGCTGAGGTGTGTGTGGTATGGTTGTCTCGTGATGAATACCTTGAGCCTTCAAGTATTCTTGAAATTCTTTAGATGTGTATTCCCCACCATTGTCCGTTCTTAGTCTTGTCACTTTCTGTCCACACTCATTGGAGAATGCTTTCTCAAATTCCTTAAATTTGCTAAGAACTTCACTTTTGTGTTTCATAAAGTAAACCTTCCAACATCTAAAATAGTCATCAATGAAAGTCACAAAATACTTTGACCCTCCTGTAGATTCTGTCTGCATGGGACCACAGATGTCACTATGGACCAACTGCAATTTGCGTTTAGAACGGATTTCTCCCACTGATTTGTGAGGCTTTCTAGACAATTTGCCTTCCACGCAGGCTTCACAGAAAGAAACTTCTTTTTCTGCAGCAAAGTCTACTCCATTTACCAGTTGTTTAAGTTCCTTCAATCTGGAGGTGTGACCTAATCGCTGATGCCACAAGCTGGCTGCTGCTAAAGCACTTGACACAAAGTGACAGTTTAGCGGACTTCCCTCAACATCCAGCTAATCAGACCTTTTTGTTTCCATTCCTTGGAGATTTCCATTCTTACTGCAAATGTAACAGCAAGACTTCTTGAACTGCACTGTATTTCCTCGACTGACAGCAGCTCCTACTGAGAAGAGATTCCCTGATAAGATGGGAACATACAGCACATTTAGCATATTTACCTTTTTGACATTCCCCTTTTCGAATGTCATTCTTAGTTTAACATTACCAAGTCCAATGGCATCAACCACTCTGCCATCACCGAGTTTCACAGACTGTGGTTTTGGAAATTGCTGATAGTTCTGGAGGATTTCTTCATGACATGTCATGTGCTTTGAGGCTCCAGAGTCGACCAACCAATCGATCTGTTGCATCAAGTTATCCTGATTTGCCTCTTTAACAATAAAAGCATACTCAGATAAGTCTTCTGAATGTTCACATGTTACATTTTTGGCCTTGTGGGTTTTAAATTTTTTGCCTTTCTTATTTCGACAGTCACGCTTGATATGTCCCTCTTTTCCACACTTGTAACATCTCCACGAGTAGGATCTTTCAATTCTCACTGCATTGGACCGCGTATCTCCGTGAACTTGTGTTGACATCGCTGACACACTACCGGTCGCAGTACCACTAGACACAGCGCCAACATCAGCGTTACCATCAGCAGACACTCGCTTTTGTTCTTCAATTATTAAAGCTTGCTGAACAAACCGCAGCGTTAAATTGTCCAATTTAGTTTCCAGCGCAGTTACAATTGTTGCATAGCTTGATGGCAAACTCCCCAGCAATGTTACAATCTGATCCTCCTCTTCAATCACAGCACCTATCGCGCTTAGCTGATCAGTTAATTCTTTCATTCATTTCAAATGTTCAGTTATATTTTCTCCTTCCTTCATTTCACATCAGATTTTTTTTTTTCAGAAACAACTTATTTGCAAGAGTATCTCTCTCAAAATGTCCTTTTAGCGTGTCCCACGCTTTTTTAAGGGTCGTACAGCCTGTTATCAGATACAACTGTGACGAACTCACATTCAGCACCAACACAGAAAACGCTTTTTCTTTCCGTTTTTCGAATTCTGCTCTTGCCTGTGCACTTGCTTCATCTGATACGCTGTCTGTTTCCGTCACCATGCCCCACAGTCCTTAGGCTTTCATCAAGTGTTCCATTTGAAACTTCCACGTTGCCCAGTTCTCCGGCCCAGTCAGCTTCTCGATAAAAAGTATATCCTCCATTTTTTAAGTCTTAGCGAAGTTCTGGGCCCATAACCTGTTAGAGAGAGAAGAGGAGGGGATCCAAGATGGCGGAGTGAGTAGCAAGTTTGTTGCAGGCTCCGGAACTTTTTTGTTGTTTTGTCCTGGTATTGTGACTTTAAAAAGAAAAAGAGTGATAACCCAATATTTGTGGTCATAAACTAGTACCAGAATAACCAACTGGTCACCAAATTCGCCTTAATTATTCTGTCTTTTCGGATATTTGCCTTGCGAACAAAATGGATCACGACTACAACTTGTCGGTGCCAAGAGAGGAGTGTGACGATGAAGATATTGAGGATTTGGAAGTAGACGATAAGACCTCCAAAGACGACAAAATCAACTGGGCTCACACTCCAACAAAAAGTCCGAACCCGAAGAAAGCAAGAGTGGCACGAGCCCGGTCACTGGAGGATGAGGACACCGCTGCTGCTATCCTGCAAGCAGTCAACGCTTTAACGCAGAAGATGGATGAACAGACGGCGCTGCTGCGGAAGTTTGAAAAGCGTATTGATAGAAATACAACGGAAATAAGGAAGAATAAAGAAGGTATAACAGAAATCCAGGAGAAAGTTATTGAGCTGCAAAAAGAAAATAAATCCCTGCGCAGCTCCTGTGAGGAACATGCTCGATACAAGAGGAGATGGAACCTGAGGCTGACTGGTCTTCCTGAGAAAGACGATGAAAACACGAGAGAGGCGGTCATTGGGATTCCTACCAGAGTTGTACCCATGTCTGTGGATAGATTGAGAGATACTGTTGATACTGTTCATCGGCTGGGAAGGAAGGGAAACGCTGCATCTTTCGTGTCTTCAAGAGCCATAATCATCCAGTTCGGTATGAGGACGGTCCGGGACGACGTCTGGAAGAAATCGAGGGATGCGTGAGTTTGTAAAGAGTTGAATATTCGTTTTAAGGAAGACTTTCCTATGGCCGCTGGTTCAGGACGCCAGGAGTAAGGGGAAGAGAGCATTTCTGAAGGAAGGCTACGCTCTGATTGACAATCAAAGAGTTGACCCGAACTGAATATTGTGTGTGATTGTTTTCATCTCTCAGGTATGCTGATGTTGAATCAGCTTAAATGGTTAAAATGTTCCCTGATTGTTAAGGGTTATTGCACTAAACATTTTTATACAGGACACAGCTGCTCGTTCCTGCATGTCTTCTTCTTTTTTTCCATAGTTTTATAGACGTGATTTATGTTATCTTTTATATCGTTGAACGTTAGGGGGCTGAAAAATATTGTAAAACGTAAGGCAATTCTTTTTTTTTTTTGTAAGGAGCAAAAGGCTAACTGTGTCTTTCTGCAAGAGACCCACTCGGCGGAGGCTGACACAAAGTTCTGAAAATTACAGTGGGGAGACCCTGTTTTCTTTAGTCACGGTACATCTCATTCTGCGGGAGTGATGATTTTATTTAATAGGTTTCCGGGTAATGTCATAGACTGTAAAAGTGATTCTGATGGTCATTGGCTGATGGTGGTGTCAGAGATTAATGGTTCAAAATACATTATGCTGTGCGTGTATGGTTATACTAATAGAGCTCAAAACAAAAAACTTCTATCTTTCCTCCGTGATAAATTGGAGCAATGGAAGTTAAGCTATTTAGTTGATAAGGTTATTGTGGGTGGAGACTTCAATGTTGTTCCTGATCCTTTTTTAGACCGTTTTCCATCTACGGCGTCATGTCACATCTTTGATGATACTATTCTTAATATGGTTACCAAAGCCAGTCTGTGTGACTATTGGAGACTGGAAAATCCTTCTGCGACTCGGTATACTTGGTTTAGTTCATCTAACAACGGTCAATGTTCCAGGATTAATTATTGATTAATTTCAAACAATTTGATCAATGATATCTCCAAGTGTGAAATTTCAGCTTCTCCTCTAACTGATCACTGTTTGATTTCCTTGTCCATTTCACTAACTAAAGAGGGACATCGGACTCTTATTTGGAAATTCAATAACAGCCTTCTGCATAATGACAACTTCTGTACTGAAGTAAAAAATCTAATTGTGGAAATTAACCAACTTGAAATGGCATGTTTGAGCAAATGGGAATGGTTCAAATTCAATGTTAAACAGATTAAATGTTAAGCGATTAAAATAAGCAAATCTTCCAATAAAAGGAAAAAACAGGAGCATCAAAACATTATTGAGGGCATAAATAAACGGTGCTGCAAACAGGATTTATCATTTGACGAACAAATACAATTGCACAAGCAGAGACTAGCTAAAAAGAAGATTCAATCACTGAATATCGAGGGGCTTACAACCGATGACCAAGACCAAGTAAATGAGGAAATATTACGGTTTTACAGTAACCTTTATAAGTCAAACTATTTGGCGGAGAACGGTATTGCTTTTTTTTGAGAGATTTAGAGGTTCTGTTAGAACATTGGATGAAGATTTGAAGGATCTTATGGAGGGTGAACGTGCGATTGAAGAGCTGGATGAGGCAATCAAACGGATGCCCACGGGTAAATCACCAGGAATTGATGGTTTAACGGTGGAATTTTACTCCTTTTTCTGGCAAGACATTAGATCAATGCTCTTCAAGGCGTATCTAGAATGTATCTCATCTAATAATCTTTCACCCACAATGAAACAAGGTCTCATCACTTTAATCCCAAAGCCCAACAAAGACAAACTTCTATTGGATAATTGGAGACCCATAACCCTTCTGTGCAATGATTATAAATTATTGGCTCATGTTTATGCAAATAGTTTAAATGAGTGTTTAACACATTTAGTGGATGAGTGTCAATTGGCATTTATAAAAGGAAGAAATATACATAATCATATTAGACTGATTCTTGATATGCTTGATTATCGTCACTTAATCAAGACTGAAAGTTTGGTGTTGTTTTTGGACTTTTATAAGGCCTTTGACACTGTTGAACATCCCTTTTTGCTTAATGCCTTACATTACCTGGGTTTCGGGACAAATTTTGTAATGTGATCAAAATGTTTTACTGTAATATCTATAGCTCTGTTTCTCTTAACCCTGGAATGACGTCTAGGTTTGAGGTGCAGCGAGATATTCGTCAGGGTTGTCCCATTTCCCCAAAACTGTTCATCCTGACCACTCAGTTGCTGGCACTGATCATCCAAAATGACTCTGATCTGCAAGGTATAAACATTTTCGATAAAGAATTCAAAATAAATCAATTTGCGGATGATACAGGTCTGTTTTTAAGAGATAAATCCATGGTTGTTAAGGCTCTCAATATTATCTCATTCTTCTCCCAGGCTTCAGGTCTGTGTCTGAATGTTAAAAAATGTGAATTGCTACCTATTCACACATGTTCTGATTCTAATATAGCTTCGATAAGAGTAGAACCAGAAGTGAAGTATTTAGGTTTAGTGATATCTAAAAACATGATTAGAAGAGAAGAGAATAACATCTGTAGTCGTATTGTTGACATGAAGAGATCTCTTAGTCGTTGGCTGACTAGAGATATCACTATATTTGGTAGAGTCATTCTTTCTAAAGCCGAAGGTCTTTCTAAATTAATTTACCCATGTCACTCTCTGTATGTTTCTCCCAAAAACATTAAGAAAGCCAATTCAGTTATTTTTCGATTCCTATGGAAAAACAAAACCCACTATATTAAAAGATCAAATTTGGTCAAAGATTATGTTAAGGGTGGTGTTGGAGCCTTAGGCTTTGAATCAATGGTAGGAACTTTTAAGATTAACTGGCTCAGAGCTTGTTTATCTCAACCTGATTCCATGTGGTTTCATATACCCAGATCTTTATTTAAGGAATTAGGAGGAATTGATTTGTTATTAAAATGTGACTTTGAGATTAGTAAAATTCCTGTTAAATTATCTAATTTTCACAAACAGATCCTTCCTTTCTGGAAAATGTTGTTTACACACAACTTCTCTCCTCACATGTCAACACTATGGAACAATAGAGTGATAACTGTTAACAGAAAGTCAATGTTTATTAGAAATTGGTTTGAGAGTGGTATTTTGTTTGTGACTGACTTGTTGGACTCCGATGGTACTCTGTTGGACTATGTATCCTTTTTGAAGAAATATCATTAATGTTGTCCGCAGAAGGAATACAGGAAAGTTTGTCGTGCTATCCCATTGGTTTTACGGCAGCTAATATGCAACATAATGTTATATATGGAAATCAAACCAGTGTTGCCAAATTTAAAAATTGGTAATTATAATCTAAATGATAGCAAATGTAACAATAAGGTTATTAGTGTGAACTTTAAATTAATTCTTTTCCACGAGTTTGATTCAGGTAGGCATTTGCAAGCCTTTCATGGGGATCAGTCACTCATGGAAAAGGCATTTTCTAAATGTATAAAGTGGCCTGTTTCCCCAAAAGTTAAAGAAACTCATTTCAAGATAATTAATAATATACACCCAGTGTCTGATTTCCTAAAGAGAAGGTTTAGATTTGAGGTGGACCTGTGTTCTTTCTGTGATTCAGCCTGTGAAACATTACAACACCTGTTCTTTTCTATGTCCTGTGTCAGCTGAATTTTGGTCAGAAATACACACTTGGTTATCACTCAAGATCAATGATATTCCACAGTTTGATCAATCTCATGTTATCTTCTTCATGGATAACTTACACCCCTCTGTTGCTACTGTAATTAACATTATTATCCTTTTAGGTAAATACCATATACATTGTAGTAAGTGGAGAAATAGTAAACCATCTTTCATATGGTGCATAAATGACTTTAAACAATACTTCATGTCACTTAAGAAACTGAAATCAAGCAAAGCAATAAGGATCTGTGATGACATCTCTCTTTTGTTATAGTTTTGATTTATGCCTCCAGTGCCGTGCTCTGTTATTCTGTACTCTTTTTATTAATATGAAGTTTTTTTAGCCCCCCTTTTTCTTTTTTTTTTTTTTGTTCCTTTTGTTCTTTTGCTGTTGTAGTGTAGTCTTTGAATGTTGATTTGTTTTATCCTCTGTGAGATCTTGTACTGTAGTGTTTTTTATTTGTTTGTTCAATAAAAAAAATAAAAAAACTGTTAGAGTTTTTTATTTACTTATACACAACAAGGAGAGAGAGAGGGGGAAAAGGAAGAAAAAAGCAGAACCGTCGTAACACACTTAAAAAACGACAGTGGCAAATTACTGTACTACAACGTGTAATTATGAAACAAATTATTCCCGAAAAAGGGTTATTAAATGTGACGGACCAAACAGCCAAATTCTAGTGAGCGTTTAGGATCAGATACTTTCGAAGGAGAGGCTTTACATTGATAGCACTGAAAGGGGGGTAAGTTAAATGTGTTTACAGTATATCAATACCACAACTTTCCCAGTAACACAGTCATCTATGGTCAAATTTCGTGGTTAAAATTCGTACTTACACAATCACCTCACCTTTCTTTCTTTCTTTCTTTCTTTTTTCATTATCATGAGGAAACTTATAGCTATGTGGCTATAACTGTATAGCCATTGATGCGTTTGTGGTGATAAAGTATTCAATATAGCATGTTAAACATAGATTGCTTACTATATGTGTTTCGTGGCAGGTGTATGTGACGAATATACTAAACCTGTTTCCTCCGAAAGCTTTGTTAAGAAAGCAAGTTTATATCAAATTTATTGGTAAGCAGTGGAGATACAATTAGCTTAAGTTTTAAGCTTCGGTTTTATTCAAGAAGGTGAGGAACGTCAGGCAGAAGAGATGCATTAGATTAGATTTTAAAGTGTTTTAAAGAAACATTTTCCTTTTTACCACCTCAGAGCAAAGTCGTAATTTTAACGTTTTTATAAAAAAAATTTAAGGACATTTAAAAGACGGGCTAAATGCAGTCGAAAGTAAAAGACTAAAATATTTCTTTTTTGTGGTCTTTGAAAAGACGACTAGACGAAGATGGCTCTCCTGGTCTTTGTTTAGTCGGTTCATTTATGTAGGTGACAATATGATTCATATAATTATTATCATTTACATACTATGTATTTACGTATTAATATAATAGATATTTAATACAATACAATTCACCTATTCAAACACATTCAACAGTTAAGTACAATTATAATCAATATATATAATAAATGAGTAAAAGAGTAGACATATTCTAACAGTTTATATAGTTTTTTTTTTTTACTAGAAAAGCTGTTTAAAAAAAAGAGAGACGTCAGTTTACTGCAACACTTTTGTGGAACCTCAAAGTAAAGCAAATAGTAAAAATAAATTGTCTACTGCAACATTTTGAAATATATGATTGGAATAGTCATGAGCTGTTTTTGTGTCTGGAGCTGTCCATGGTGCTAATACAGATATTAGCAGTTTATTATGTTGATGCGTAGCATGGAATTCCTTAGAGTTTTCATATTATATATCACATTTAATGAGATTTACTTTTTTTCTTTGCTGCAATATATTCTGCTTTTAGACTCTACGTGCCGCTGTTGATCTAGGATTTTTTTTATTGTGATGTCAGTCTGTAAGCCACACCTTTGAGTTTGTCTAAACCAGACTTTTTCTCACGGAGGAAAGAACAGATTGAGGCTTTCTTCAGTGAGAATCTAAAAGCTCGACCACCAAAATATCATCTATATCATCACCTATATCACCTATATCATCTATTAATATCCACAGGAAAATACTTTGGATTTTATACATTGATTTACATATTTCCTTTTCTGGATTTGTATCATGGCTTTTCAGATATTTTTTATAATATCTCGATATTGCGGCTCTGTGATGAATGCGTTTTTGCTCGTCATTTTGTCGTGCTGCTTTGTTACTGGACAAATTCGTTACTCTGTTCCCGAAGAGACTAAAAAGGGTTCGATGATTGGTAACATCGCACACGATTTGGGACTGGATTTAAAAAGGCTGCAGACTGGTCGAGCCCGCATCGTGTCCGGAGAAAGCATGCAGTATGCAGAGCTAAAACAAGACAAAGGCACTCTAGTCGTGAAGGAGAGAATAGACAGGGAAGAGCTTTGTGGCGACATTATCCCCTGCAGCATTAGTTTCGAGATTATTTTAGAAAATCCGATTGAATTGCATCGTATTATTATAGAGGTACTTGATGTGAATGACCATCCACCGACATTTCAGAAAGAGCATTTAAATTTTGAAATCAGTGAATCTGCCCTTATAGGATCGCGCTTTGTTTTAGATAGTGCAGATGATCCTGATGCAGAACAAAATTCTTTACAGAGTTATTTTCTGACTCCAAATGATTATTTTGTTTTGAAGGTACATTCTAATCCTGATGGTAGTAAATACGCAGAAATGGTTATACAGAAAGCTTTGGACAGAGAGAAGCAGCCTACACTCTCTCTAAAGCTGATTGCTGTTGATGGCGGGAATCCACAGAAGTCTGGCACTGTTAATATAGATGTTACTGTGTTAGATGCAAATGATAATGCCCCCGTTTTTAACCAGACAGTGTACAGGGCTTCGGTGGTCGAGAACACTTCAAAGGGGACATATATAACACGTGTTAATGCAACCGACGCTGACAGTGGGTCAAACGGCGAGATTAGGTTTTATTTTTCTAAAATTAAAGGAAACGCTGCAGACATTTTCAGTATTGATGAAATTTCAGGAATGGTTACCGTAAAAGGCCAGGTGGATTATGAAAAAGACAAAAAATATGAAATTAGAGTTGAGGCGAAAGATCAGGGAGGGTTAACTGACTCCTGTAAAATAATTATCGAGGTACTGGATGTAAATGACAACGAACCAGTAATTACCATCATGTCGTTCAGCACTTCTGTTTCAGAGGATTCTCCTCCTGGGACTACGGTGGCAGTTTTTAAAATTAAAGACTACGATTCAGATGTTAATGGACTAGTGACATGTAGTGTAAATAAAGGGATGCCTTTTGAAATACGATCTTCAATATCAGACTATTACAATTTAATCAGTGAGGCCTATTTTGATCGTGAAACCCTACCAGAATATAACATTACTATAACAGCCATCGATTCTGGCTCGCCTCCTCTCTCAAGTTCTGCCACTTTATGTCTCACCATATCTGATGTGAATGACAATGCACCGTTATTTGAAATGCAAACATACTCGATTTATTTTCCTGAGAATAACCCTCCCGGGTTGTCTCTTTTCACTGTTAGTGCGAGAGACTCGGACTGGCATCAGAATTCTAGAGTTTCCTATTTTCTTGTAGAGCAACAAATCGATGGAACACCTGTTACTTCTTTAGTATCCATTAACGCAGAAACCGGAGTGTTGCAGGCAATACACTCATTCGATTATGAACAACTTAAACGCTTCACATTTTACATTACAGCTCAAGATGGTGGTTCCCCTCCTTTGACTAGTAATGCTACGATTCATATTTTCATCCAAGACCAGAATGACAACACGCCTCAGATTCTGTATCCGGTACAAACTGGTGGATATACGGTGGCTGAAATAATTTCTCGTTCAGCAGAGGTGGGCTATCTTGTGACTAAGGTGGTGGCTGTGGATGTGGACTCTGGACAGAATGCCTGGCTCTCATATAAACTGCAGAAGGCGACAGACAGAGCGCTGTTTGAAGTGGGCTTACAGAATGGAGAAATAAGAACTGTGCGGCAAGTCACTGATAAAGATTCTGTGAAACAGAAGCTCATTGTTATAGTGGAGGACAACGGACAGCCCTCTCGTTCAGCTACAGTCACTGTTAACGTGGCTGTGGCGGACACTTTCCCAGAAATGTTGTACGATTTCACTGACTTTACGTTCGACAAAGAATATAACTACAATCTGACATTTTATCTCGTGCTGGCCTTGGCTGTAGTTTCTTTTCTATTTGTTACGTGTTTAGTTGTCATAATTTCTGTTAAAATTAATCGATGGAGACAATCACGCATATACTCTCAATCCCATCTTCCCATTATACCATATTATCCTCCACGTTACGCTGAAACCGCGGATACTGGGACTATGCAGCACTTAAATAGCTACGAGGTGTACAAAACTGCTGACTCCAGGCGGAGTGACTGTAAATTCAGCAGACCTTGCAGTGAGAGCTTATTGGTTGTGGATACCAACTCCATGGGAACAATGAGCAAGAAAACCATAATGGAAATACCAGACTCCATTGCAAAAGTAAGTACACAGTCATTTAACTGGTCGAAATTAACCTTTTCTTACCTTACTTGCCAGCCAATAACCAACAAATTTAGACGTTGCTAGATTTTTGTATTTGTATCTCAATTTTTATCAAATAACGGCTGCAAACCGAAGTCCGTCACGTAGCCGCCAAATAAACATTCGTAGCTTATATTTGAAACTTTTCATTTAGTTTGATTCTGAACTATTTTATACTATTATACTATTATATAAATAAACCAAATAACACGTATACATGTCTTGATTTTGACATTGAAAAAGTAAAATTGAAAAAAAAAAAAACGTATTCAACTGTATGGGATCTTTCAATAGATATCAATATTAGTTGTTATAAGATAATAAAACTTAAAACAACATCCCTCTTTAGAACTCAACGTTATTCCAACCTTAATTCACCTGTGTTGAATATTTTCCTGTGATTATGTTTGTCAATTGTTTGGGAGATATGTTAACATATTGTTATAATTCCTCTTCCTTCCTCTTTGTAAAATTCTTATTTCAATCATATCATGATTTAAAATTGGTTATCATGATAAACTCCCGTATGAAATTCTCCACTAACTGTCAAAACAGTGAATGACTGTCTTCTTCAGTCACGTGAAAACAGCAGATATGATGATAACAACTAAAATTATAGAACACTAGAACTAGAACAACTAGAACTGTAGGACAAGATTGTAAGGGAACCATCACAGTATACCTACTACAAAAAACAGAGTACACAACTTAATACAACCAAAAGAACAATGGTCAGGCAAAGTCAATAACTACAGAGTTAATGCAGCTGATATATTATGCTGGGGTATTATTATTATTATTATTATTATTATTATTATTATTATTATTATTATTATTATTATTATTATTAGCTTTGTTCGATTTTCAGTTCCACCATAATTGACAGCATCACTGTTTAATCTTGTTGTCTCTAATTATGATGTTTATGCTCTGAATCGTCGAAAAATTTAATACATTGCTGATCTATGTTTTGGACTCTGTGTGCCGCTATTGGCCAAGATTATTGTGAATATTAGCTCAGGGAATGCAGGCTTATTTTTTTTTTTGTTATTGCGCACTTGAAGTCGAGGAACGACGACATTGCTCACATAAGCGCCTCCAGTTTATTTTATTTTATTTTAGTTGTTTTGTTGTTCTTCTGTGTTACTCCAAATCGAGAACATCCTGTGATTAATTACATATGATTTGGACCTTTGCTCACGTTTGCTTTGTTGGACTGTAATCAACCAGATTGCCTTGACAGAAAAGGTAACATTAGGCTACGCAATGAGGTGGCAAGTAACAATATTTCTTATGGTTTTTGTCTGGAACACGAGTTATTGTCAGATTCGTTATTCTATTCCAGAAGAGATGAAGAGGGGTTCGGTTATTGGCACCATAGCGCAAGATCTGGGACTGGGTTTAAAAAGGCTGCAGACTGGTCGAGCCCGCATCGTGAGCGGAGAAAGCATGCAGTATGCAGAGCTAAAAACAGACAAAGGAACTCTAGTAGTTCAAGAGAGAATAGACAGAGAACAGCTTTGTGGCAAGATCACACCCTGCAGCTTCAGTTTCGAGATGATTCTAGAGAATCCAGTGGAATTACATCAGGTTACGATTGAAATTACTGATATAAATGATAATTCACCTGTATTTCCAAAAAGTGAAATTACCTTAGAAATAAGCGAGACTGCCACGCTTGGGTCACGGTTTGTTTTAGCAATTGCGGAAGATCTTGATGTTGGCATTAATGGTCTGCAAAATTATGTACTGAGTAAAAATGACAATTTTGTTTTAAAGCAACATTCTAATCCGGATGGTAGTAAATATGCCGAAATGGTGCTACAGAAAGGTTTGGACCGTGAGGAGCATCCTAAACTCTCTCTACAGCTGATTGCTGTCGATGGCGGAAAGCCACAGAGTTCTGGCACTGTTGATATAGACGTCACAGTATTAGATGCTAATGATAACGCACCCATATTTAATCAGAAAGTATATACAGCTACGGTAACTGAAAACGCTGCAGTTGGCACTTACATAACAACGCTAAACGCAACCGATTCAGATAGTGGTTCTAATGGTGAACTTTCGTACGCGTTTTCCGATCTTAAAGAAGCTGTGACATATATATTTCATATTAATGAATTCTCTGGCGTCATATCTGTCGCAGGAAATACTGATTTTGAAAAAGATAAGCACTTTGAAATCCGAGTCGAGGCTAAAGATAAAGGCGGCCTGACAGATACCAGTAAGGTTATTATTGAAATTTCTGACGTTAATGATAACATACCTGTCATAAATATAATGTCGTTTCTGAATCCTATATCAGAGGATTCGCCTCCAGGCACGACTATAGCTATAATCAATGTTAAAGATGCTGATTCGGGAAGAAACGGACAGATCAATTGTACAGTAAATGAAAGATTCCCTTTCAAGATTAAACCTACTCTGGCAAATTATTATGCGTTAGTGACAAGTGCATTAATAGACCGCGAAACAATTGAAGAATATAACATTTCTGTATCTGTGACAGATTTGGGTTTGCCACCACTTTCAACCGCAAAAAACTTGCATCTTAAAGTTTTTGACATTAATGACAACCCTCCTGAATTTGACCTCACTGTGTACCATGCCACAGTACCAGAAAATATGTCTCCTGGTACGTCTATAACTGCTGTTACCGCGCGCGATTTGGACTGGAATCAAAATTCCAAAGTGTCATATTTTCTTCAGGAGACTCACAGCAGTGATTATTCGGTGTCGTCTTATGTCTCCATTAACACTAACACTGGCGTAATACACGCAGTTCGACCTTTTGACTATGAGTAAATGAAAGAGATCAGATTTACAGTTAAAGCACAAGACAGTGGTTCGCCTGCTCTCTGTAACAACGTGACAGTGATCGTCTTAATTCAGGACCAGAATGACAACGTACCTCAGATTCTGTATCCAGTACAAACTGGTGGCTCTGTGGTGGCTGAAATGGTTCCTCGTTCAGCAGAGGTGGGCTATCTAGTGACGAAAGTGGTGGCTGTGGATGTGGACTCTGGACAGAATGCCTGGCTCTCATATAAACTGCAGAAAGCGACAGACAGGGCGCTGTTTGAAGTGGGCTTACAGAATGGAGAAATAAGAACTGTGCGCCAAGTCACTGATAAAGATGCTGTGAAGCAGAAGCTCACTGTTATAGTGGAGGACAACGGACAGCCCTCTCGTTCAGCTACAGTCACTGTTAACGTGGCGATTGCGGACACTTTCCCTGAAGCGCTCCTCGAGTTCACTGTCATTAGGCAGAACGATGAATACAATGATAGTCTAACATTTTATTTAGTCCTGGCCCTGGTCGTGGTTTCGTTTCTGTTTATCGCGACCGTCATAGCTATACTGTCAGTGAAATGCTACAGATGGAGACGTGAACGGGTGTTTTACAAAACTGGTGCCAATCTTCCAGTTATTCCATATTATCCACCCCTTTATGCAGACGTAGGGGGGACAGGAACTTTACAGCATATGTACAATTATGAAACTTACAGAACTGGTGACTCTCGAAATAGTGACTTTAAATATTCCAGACCTTCTCCTGAGAGCATCATCAGTCTGGGTGCCGCTGGAACACAAACAATGACTCATGCCAAGAAGGACAACCTGACTAGTCATTCTGAGCATCAGGTGAGGACTATGCTTTTGAAATACTTATAGAGTACCAATCAAAATTTTGACACGCATGGACACATTTTTTTCTCATATATATTTCTTTCTACATTGTACAACAATGCTGATGGCATCCAAAGTATATAGTAATCTCATGTGAACTGTACTAGTTTTGCTCTGTAAAGCGTTCATAGCGGCTCTATTCCGACGTTCTGTTAATTAGTGATTTCTAACCCTGATAACTCTAAATGAACGTCTCTTCTGCAGCAGAGGTAAGTATTGGTCTTTCTTCATGAGAGCCACTTTCATCATGATGCTTGATGGTTTTTGTAGATGCACTTGACAATACTGTTCTTGCGAGAACTATTCTAAAGCAGCTGACCTTATTATTGTTATTATTATTCATTTTATTTTTTAAAGACGTGTCTTAAAATAAAAATTGACCGACATTGAGATTTCTTTTGTTGTTGATGATGTTGTTGTTTCCAATAATTTGAAGTGTAGTTTTGAAAAAAAAAAAACCTCCTTTTTTCAAAACTACAATTAATTACCTGATGTAATTTGTAATTAGGAAACGTGGGGAAATTTAAACTTAATATAAGCAATCCGTTTGCCTTTCCCCCTTCTTTCTGCGATGAATTTTACAGTTAGATTAGTGATTGTGTGAATTTTACAGATTGCCATTTCGCATCTTAATGCGCTTGGATCATTTAGTATCATTGTAGTAAATAAAAGTGCATAACTTTTATGTTTAATATGTTTGTGTACCTCAATATATTGGACAGACAGTGCCGCTGTTGTGCTTCGAAGGGACTCGATTCCTCGTTTATTCCGGGGACTTAAAAAGATCTCATCGACGAGTCGGAGAGGCAAGACATGAAAGTGCACAAAGCTTTTTGGCGAGCTTGTTTTTATACATTTGTGCATCAGTAAGATCAACTGGACCTGTGGATATTTAAAAACATCCAGTCTGGATACTGGACTATATCACTGGATTTACCTTAACCGTAAATATATGCCATGTATCTAAGAATCATGTCGGAGAGAACAATGGCGCAGCGAGTCTCGCTGTTTATTTCTGCCCTCTCTCTCACCGCAGTGCATGGTCAGGTCAGTTACTCAGTTCCTGAGGAATTGCCAAGAGGGTCTTTAGTCGGTAACATTGCTCACGATTTAGGTTTGGAATTGAAGAGACTGAAATTAGGTAAAGCTCGAATTTATAGCGGAGACAACACTGAATACATCGAGTTGAATAAAGAAAGGGGATTGTTGATTATCAAAGAGCGAATAGACCGAGAGGCTCTATGCGGGCAGACAACGCCTTGTGCTCTGCATTTTCAAATCATTTTAGACAATCCGATGGAGTTTTTTAGTGTTACGGTAGAGGTCAACGATATTAATGATAATCCTCCACTTTTCAGTCAGACTGAAATAAAATTTGAAATAAGTGAGGCATCACTTACTGGAGCAAAGTTTGTTTTAGAGAGGGCCGTTGATAATGATGTTGGAATTAATGGTCTTCACAGCTATACCTTAAAGCCAACAGACAATTTTGTCCTTAAACTGCACAGCGTATTAGGGGGGAATACGAATGTTGAGATGGTGCTTGAAAACCCACTCGATCGAGAGAAGCAAGATCATATTTCACTAGTGTTGACTGCTGTTGATGGAGGCGAGACACAAATGTCCGGTACGATGCAAATAGAAATTACTGTATTGGATGCTAATGATAACGCACCAGTCTGTGTTCAGTCTGTGTATAAAACGAGTGTCAGAGAACTTGCTCCAAAGGGAACAATTTTGACCACAGTAAGTGCCGTCGATGCCGATGAAGGACAAAATGGAATGATCAGATATGCTCTGTCGAACAGCATGGTCGCTGCAAATAATATTTTTGCAATAAATCACACTGATGGATTGCTGAAAGTTATCGGTGACATTGATTATGAGAAATTTAAATTGTATGAGATTGATGTGGTGGCAAGAGACCAAGGTGGACACTTTGATACATGCAAAATAATTGTAGAAGTCATTGACATAAACGATAATAGACCATTGATTAATATTATGTCGAAATCTGGTGAAATTAATGAAAACTCAAAAATGGGGACTGTCACTGCAATAATTAATGTTCAGGACGTAGATTCGAATGAAAATGGAAGAGTACAGTGCAGAATCAATGAAAATATTCCATTTGTACTTAAATTTACATCGGATAATGTTTTCAGTCTGGTAACAGAGAGTGCTTTAGACCGGGAGAGCGAGTCTGAGTATAATATCATTGTAATATGCGCTGATGAAGGATCTCCCTCCCTCTCCAGTAGCGTCACTCTGTCTTTACAGGTATCAGATACGAATGATAATGCACCTGTCTTTGAGAAAAGCTCGTATCAGGCCTATATTACAGAAAATAACCCACCAGGCCTTTCCATATTTACAGTCAAAGCCAGAGACGCTGACTCGAAACAGAATGCGCGTGTTTCTTACATGATGGAGGAGTCTTTGGTTAACGGAATGTCTGTTTCTTCTTACATGTCCGTCAGTCCTGATAGTGGTGTTATCCACGTAATGCGGTCTTTTGATTACGAGCAACTTAAACAAATTTATTTCCGTGTCAAAGCGCAGGATGGAGGCAACCCGCCTCTTAGTAGTAATGTAAGTGTAAAAATTGTTGTTCAGGACCAGAATGACAACGCACCTCAGATTCTGTATCCAGTACAAACTGGTGGCTCTGTGGTGGCTGAGATGGTTCCTCGTTCAGCAGAGGTGGGCTATCTAGTGACGAAAGTGGTGGCTGTGGATGTGGACTCTGGACAGAACGCCTGGCTCTCATATAAACTGCAGAAAGCGACAGACAGGGCGCTGTTTGAAGTGGGCTTACAGAATGGAGAAATAAGAACTGTGCGTCAAGTCACTGATAAAGATGCTGTGAAACAGAAGCTCACTATTATAGTGGAGGACAACGGACAGCCCTCTCGTTCAGTTACAGTCAATATCAATGTGGCTGTGGCAGACACTTTCCCTGAAGTGCTCTCCGAGTTCACTGACTTTACCCAAGACAAGGAATACAACGACAACTTGACATTTTATCTCGTACTGGCCTTGGCTGTAGTTTCTTTCTTATTTATAGTCTCCATCATCACTATACTGTCGGTCAAATGCTACAGATGGAGATGTGAGCGGATATTTTACAAATCTACTGCCAATCTTCCAGTTATTCCGTATTATCCACCCCTTTATGCGGACGTAGGGGGGACAGGAACTTTACAGCGCATGTACAATTATGAAGCTTGCAGAACCACTGACTCCAGAAAGAGTGATTTGAAATTTCCTACTGAGAGCCTCATTAGTCTGGACAGCAGTGGAACACAGACACTTAATCGTGCACAGAGGGAGAAGGTGAGCTTCATTTGTCAATGTTGGTGATATTTTATTTTCTTTCTCGTAATATTTTGGTCATTGACCTTTTGCGTATTATGTGCATAGCCTATGTGTTTTAAAACTGAAATTGTTGTTAGGCATTCGGCATAAAGGGAGTTTGTTCTTCGCTGCCCATGGTGCTGAATTGACTATTATACGTGCTAGTACAGTGCCAGCATTTGTGTATAATATCCTTCTACATATCATATTCCTTTTTTTTTTACAATTATTACTTTTACATATTATTAATTTCAGAAGTGTATTTTTGCAAGCAAAAATTGGTGTTGCTTATAGTAACTTAAATTTCATTTGCATAGAGCGCTTATCAATTGTCGTTTTCACAAAGCAGCTTTACAGAATTAAACAAAAATGAAAAAAATTAGAAAGAAATATAAGAAAATCGCCCTGTGTTCTTCATTTTCAAATTACATTACAAAATCCCATGGAGCTGCCTAGTGTCAGAGTTGTAATTACAAATATAAATGATAATGCTCCAAGTAAAAAAAATAAAAAACAAAAAAAAACGAAAAACTATTCGAAATAAATGAGTCTGCGATTGTTGGGTCGAAGCTTGTACCAAAGCGTTAGAGTATTAGATCTGCCACCGGCAATGTTTAATGTTGGGCATATTGCTCTGTTCGGCATGCTAATTAAGTGCTTCCTGAAGTGCTCCTCGAGGTCACTGGCTTTATGCATGATAAGTTACGATGACAACCTGACGATTTATAGTCTTTGTCTTTCTTTCCTCCTTGACCGCTGTTTCATTCTTCTTCATTGTGTCCATCATAGCTATACAGTTAGTAAATCCTTCACACGGATAAGTGTTGTAGCAATCTACCAGTGATTACTTACTGTATATCCACCCCTTTATGCAGACGTATGGAAATCAGGAAATTTATAGCACATGCACAGCTATGAAGCTTACAGTAAGACTGACTTTAGAAAGAGAGATGTACAATGGTCCAGACCTCCTACTGAGATCATCATTAGGCTAGACAGCAATGGAACACAGACTGTTACGCATGCGCGAATGAAAGAACCTACGGAACCTGTACCTTTTGATCAGGCGAGGTCTGGCACTTTTCTACTTTGCTGAAAGATGAGCTCCTGTTAAACGGTACATTGTTTAAGGACACTATTAATGAAGAATTATCAAGAATATATACTGTATTCATTATTTTATTCGTTCAAATATTTAGGTCGATATATTTGCTTGTGCGTGTGTGGGTGCGTGTGTGTATGTCTGTGTGTCTGTATGTATGTACGTCTCTATGTGAGTTGGTTAATTAGATTGGTAGCGAGTTTAGTTCCTTACCAGTTAATGTAAAATGTTTCATTTGATGTTGTTCAATATTGTTTCATTGGTTTTTTTTATAGCTTGCTTTTATTTCTAACTTTCTAAAACCTGCCACTCCCCTCTTAAATGAGATTACATTGGAGTTTTAATATTTTGTCATGTACCTATTTAAAAGTTTTCATTAATGTTACAACTTTCTTGTAAGTTCGGGATCGGAAATTCTTTTTAGATTCTATCTGGTTTTATATTTATCATATCCCTGACTTTGTAATTATTCGTTATTCCTCTGCGTGCCGCTGTTGGTTAATTTGTGCTGATCTCTCCTTAGAGGCCTTAGCACACTGAATGGTAACACCTTATGGTAGTGTCTAATGTTTGTCGAATACGTATGGGCGGACTGGACTGCAGCTGTCTACGGGCATTTTTATTTTTATGTTGCTCTCTTAAGATTGTGAAACATTGCGCTGACAACTGAACACGATTGCAGTAATTAGAATATGGATGGGACAAATCGCTACTCCGTGTGTATTTCAACATGGCGAGTGCAGCTTCTTGTTTTGTTTGCCTTTGTCATGGCCATTGCGCACGGGCAGGTCCGTTATTCTATTCCTGAGGAGATGAACAAAGGATCAGTGGTGGGAAATATCGTGCAAGACCTCGGTTTGGATGTAAAGAGACTGAAATCTGGACGAGCGCGGATCTTTACGGAGGACAGTCGTGAGTACATCGGTCTGAATGTGGATAAAGGCACTCTGATAGTGAGAGAGAGGATAGATAGAGAAGAGCTGTGCGCTCAAGTGTCTCCATGTTCTTTACATTTTCAGATTATTCTAGATAATCCAATGGAGTTGCATGGAATTGATGTAGAAATTTTAGATATAAACGATAATGCTCCTGCTTTTACTAAAAAGGAAATTCATTTTCAAATGAGTGAATTAGCACTCCCGGGAGCTCGTTTTTCACTTGACAGCGCTAAAGACTCTGATGTTGGTCAAAATTCCCTCCAGACGTATAAGCTTTATCCAACCGATTTTTTCAATCTTAAAATACCTTCACATTCTGATGGCACAAAAATGGTTGAGATGATTTTACTGAGGCCCCTTGACAGGGAAAAGCAGGAGGAACACCAACTGGTGTTAACGGCGTTTGATGGGGGCAGTCCCCAAAAAACAAGCACCATAAAAATATACGTTGTTGTTCTTGATGCAAATGACAACGCTCCAGTTTTCAGTGAATCTGTCTACAGAGTCTCTTTAGCAGAAAACCTTTCGAAAGGATCGATTATTTTAAGAGTAAGTGCTACGGATGCTGATGAGGGAACAAATGGAGAAATAACGTATTCTTTTTCCCAAAGCAGCGATAGCATATTGGACCTGTTCGATATTAATAGTGCAACAGGCGATATTTCAGTGCGCGGTTTGTTGGATTTTGAGAAAATGAAAAAATATGATGTGTATGTGGAAGCTACTGACAAGGGTGGATTGACGGACACAAGTAAGGTAGACATTGAAATTACAGATGTGAACGATCATATTCCCATCATAAGTATAATTTCCTTCACAAATCCGATTGCAGAAGACTCTGCTTTGGGGACAATGATAGCCATGATCAACATAAAAGATTTAGATTCAGGGAAAAACGGGCAAGTTAAATGCACAATGGATTCAAGTCTTCCCTTCAAACTTAAATCGTCCTCATCCAGTATCTATCATCTAGTCATTGATCAGCTTTTAGATCGTGAAAGAAGATCTGAGCACAACATTACAATCATAGCTGCGGATGAGGGTTCACCCACTTTCTCTAGTAATAAAACAATAACTCTTCAAATATCTGATGTGAACGACAACGCCCCTGTTTTCCAGCGTCACTCATACACCGCTTATGTGATGGAGAATAATTCACCTGGAGTGTCTATATTTGCAGTGACAGCAGCTGACAGAGACTCTGGGAATAATGCGCGCATTTCTTATTTTTTAGAAGATCTTTCTATCAACGGAGTTTCTGCTTCGTCTTATGTTTCAGTTAACGCAGAGAGCGGAGAGATTCTCGCTATTCGATCGTTTGATTTCGAGCAAACAAAAGAGTTCAATATTCGCTTAAAAGCGCAGGACGGAGGCAACCCGCCTCTCAGCAGCAACGTGAGTGTGAGAATTATTATTCAGGACCAGAATGACAACGCGCCTCAGATTCTGTATCCAGTCCAAACTGGTGGCTCTGTGGTGGGTGAAATGGTTCCTCGTTCAGCAGAGGTGGGCTATCTAGTGACGAAAGTGGTGGCTGTGGATGTGGACTCTGGACAGAATGCCTGGCTCTCATATAAACTGCAGAAAGCGACAGACAGGGCGCTGTTTGAAGTGGGCTTACAGAATGGAGAAATACGAACTGTGCGCCAAGTCACTGATAAAGATGCTGTGAAACAGAAGCTCACTGTTATAGTGGAGGACAACGGACAGCCCTCTCGTTCAGCTACAGTCAATATTAACGTGGCTGTAGCGGACACTTTTCCTGAAGTGCTCTCCGAGTTCACTGACTTTACGCACGACAGGGAATACGGCGACAATCTGACATTTTATCTCGTCTTGGCTTTGTCCGTAGTTTCGTTTCTTTTCATTGTGTCCATCATAGCTATACTGTCAGTGAAATGCTACAGATGGAGACGTGAGCGAATGTTTTACAAATCTGGGGCAAATCTTCCAGTTATTCCATATTATCCACCCCTTTATGCAGATATAGGGGGAACAGGAACTTTACAGCATATGTACAATTATGAAACTTACAAAACCGCCGACTCCAGAAAGAGTGATGTGAAATATGCCGGGACTTCTGAACAGGATATCGTGAGGTTGGACAACAGCCGAACACAAACTCTGAGTCATGCTCAGACTGAGAAACGAACCAATTTTGGCGATCAGGTGAGATTTTAAAGTATTATTGAAGTCGGATTTTATAAAATAATCGCATTTTTATGAATAATCATAATGCCAGTAAAGGTTTCCAAGTTGTCCTGTCTAACAGTATTAGATGAAAGCAGTCAAATATGTTACAAAATTGATTGCGTTTCAATATCAGTAATGAAATGCATGCTGTACATAGTTACCAGGAAACCAAAGTCGTGTTCTCTGTATTTTCCATGTAAAATGATGCTATTTAATAGTACAGTATGATGAACCATGCTACATAATGAGAGTTCGAATATAATTAGTTCAACTCATTCTGTGCATAAAGTGTATTATATATGTTTACGCAACCTACTCAAACATTTCCTCTCACTTTATGTGAATTCCAATGACCACCACCCAGTTCTTCTCATGTGATGTTTGAAAAATATCGCAAATAGTTACAACTTAGAGAAGCAAGTGGGTGACACGTGACGTTTCAGCTAGAAACACTACTAACGTTGGAATTTAATTTAGCAGGTATAGGCTATGTTGCTTCTGTAGAAGAAGGAAAAACCTTTGTTGCTATAACACAGTAACCCCAGTAAATGTTTTCCTTAGAATGCCCTTCAAATTTTTGGTCGATGCTGTAACATTGTTTTTACATATTATTAGCTAACTCTTTACCCAGACAAATGCGTTTTGATTAGATGCCCAGAGTTTGATCCAAACTTGATCCAAATCTTTAAATCAAAATACATTACATTATATTTTTTGTGTGGCTCTTTCTACATCAGATTATTTTAAAAGGTGCTCCTGTGTGAACTGATGTAACGAAAGCCTGGAAAATAAATATTTCTGACCTTATTTTAGTACAGGAATTGTATCTATTTTACTGTATTCTTTTGATCAGTTGGAAATCATTCATGCCAATCATTGATTTCTAGGGTAGTTTTTCGTATTAATGTATGCGCAATAGTTTTGTTAAGTGATACTTTAAGTGCTCTCTAAATGAACTTAAAGTCATACATTTAAACTATGGTTTTAAAAAATAATAAAATTATCCCGGGGAAGCATGCCCTTCAGCCCGTCTAAAAAGACTGGGACTCGTGACCTCGAGATTTCAGTGTCATTAGATTGACGTAATAGTCCTGTTATTGCATATTGGAAAGAAACTTAGAAACGTAACTTATTTCATTGTGAAGAAGTATCTCATTGTGGTCTATGACTCCCATAACATCTAATTGAATAAATGTCACATTTTTTTCAACCCCGTTTTGTGCTGACTTACTGAAAGTTGTCTCTGTCCGTGGTGCTTAAATGCATTCTCATCTTGGCTCCTGAATATCCGTTCCCATTTGTTCGGTGTAAGGACACTGAAATCGGACGGAGTTTGTTGATTATTTTAATCGTGTAAAATTTCAGTTCAATTCTTTATGTCAAAGAGAGAAATGACTAACATAAGAGAACGACAACAGAAATGCACCAACCTTCCTATCTTCAAATTCTAGTGACCTCTTCGGAGCTGAGCCCAAATAGGGTCGAGATACTATTCGTAACCAATAATGCCTTAAAGTTTTAAAAGCTGAGGATTTGTATTCTGTAGGTGAATCAGCTTTTTTTTCTGTGGAGAAACGGAGATACTTTGCGAGAACTAAATATTACGGGTTCCGATGTATCCATTCTGATATTCAAATAATACAAATTGAGACATATGTGGGGGATTTGCAGATCTTAAGAGGAACTCTAAAATAGTTATCGAGACAATTCCAGACTAGGAGCATTAACATCACACAAAAAATTAGCACAGAGAGAAATTCATTACTTTGAACAGCAATAGAGCACAAACAACCACACATGAACAGAGATAAAATGATAGTGATCGACTGAATTCAGATAATTTAGTTTAGCATGTATTTTAAGCGTTTTTTTTTGTTTTTGTTGTTGTTGTTCACAATTTTAGTTAACTAATGTTCTGTTCTGATTTTATTTTAATTTAAGTAATGTTAATGTTTTAGTCATAATCACAAAAATTGCATTTTGGCTGCAATTTCTTTTCAGGACTCTAAGTGCCGCTCTTGGTCAGGATGTGAAGATTTTAAATGTTCACTAATAGATCCTCCCCAGTGTTTTAACATCACGAAGAGTCTGCAGAATTTATCATTTTAAAACAGACAGGCAAACAAACTCAGGTAGCGTTGTCTACCAATATTTTAAATACTACACTACGATTATTTAAACAAACATATTTTGCATAATCTTTGTTAGATAATAACGTTTAAAATATGGGCATTCCTCGTTTTCTTGACGCCGGGAAAAGCTTTGTGGTTTTGTGTCGTCGAAGGGCTCTTGTCGCCTTCTTCTGTTTTTTTGTCGCTCTTGCGCACGGGCAAGTCCGTTATTCTATTCCAGAGGAGATGAACAGGGGATCCGTGGTGGGAAATATCGTGCAGGATCTTGGTTTGGATGTAAAGAGACTGAAATCTGGAAGAGCACGGATCTTTACGGAGGACAGTCGTGAGTACATCGGTCTGAATGTGGATAAAGGCACTCTGATAGTGAGAGAGAGGATAGATAGAGAGGAGCTTTGCGCTCAAGTGTCTCCATGTTCTTTACATTTTCAGATTATTCTAGATAATCCAATGCAGTTGCATGGAATTGATGTCGAAATATTAGACATTAATGATCACGCTCCAGTTTTCCCAAAAAAGGAAATCAGTATCGATATAAGTGAGCTAGCTCTGCCTGGTGCTCGATTTTCTTTAGACAATGCCCATGACCCCGATGTGGACTTGAATTCACTGCAGACATACACACTTAGTCCAAATGATCATTTTGCATTAAAGGAAGGAACTGGAAATGATGGGATAAAATATGTCGAGATGATTTTAAAAACATCTATTGACAGAGAACAGCAAGAAAGGCATAGTTTGATGTTAACAGCGTTTGATGGTGGCAACCCTCCTAAGTCTGGGACAGTCAAAATCTCTGTATCTGTTATGGATGTAAACGACAATGCTCCAGTATTTAGTCACCCTTTGTATAGAACATCTTTATCGGAAAATTCACCGAAGGGCACATTTGTTGCAAGGGTGCATGCATCCGATAGAGACAAAGGAACAAATGGTGACGTGGTCTACTCTTTTTCATCTAGCTCTGGAAAAGCACTAGATTCATTCAGAATTGATGTTAACACGGGGGATATCACTGTCAACGAGGATCTAGATTACGAGAAAATGAAGCAATTTCAATTAACTGTTGAAGCAACAGATTTGGGTGGCTTAAAGGACTCATGCAAAGTGACGATTGAATTGATCGATGTTAATGACAATGCTCCCATAATCAGCGTAATTTCTTTCTATAATCCAGTCGCGGAAGACTCCGATCCTGAGACAGTGATAGCGATGCTGAATGTGAAAGACGCAGATTCTGGTAAAAACGGACAAGTTAAATGTTCTATTACTCCACCTTTGCCATTTAAAATAAAACAATCAACCACAAATTTTTACAGCTTGGTAACGGACCAGGTTTTAGATAGAGAAACAACACCGGTATATAACATAACAATAATGGTTAGTGATGAAGGATCTCCATCTTACTCTTCAAATAAAACACTGACGCTTAAAATATCTGATGTGAACGACAACGCCCCTGTTTTCCAGCGTCACTCATACACCGCTTATGTGATGGAGAATAATTCACCTGGAGTGTCTATATTTGCAGTGACAGCAACTGACAGAGACTCTGGGAATAATGCGCGCATTTCTTATTTTTTAGAAGATCTTTCTGTCAATGGAGTTTCTGCTTCGTCTTTTATTTCAGTTAACGCAGACAGCGGAGAGATTCTCGCTAGTCGATCGTTTGATTTCGAGCAAACAAAAGAGTTCAATATTCGCGTAAAAGCGCAGGACGGAGGCAACCCGCCTCTCAGCAGCAACGTGAGTGTGAGAATTATTATTCAGGACCAGAATGACAACGCGCCTCAGATTCTGTATCCAGTACAAACTGGTGGCTCTGTGGTGGGTGAGATGGTTCCTCGTTCAGCAGAGGTGGGCTATCTAGTGACGAAAGTGGTGGCTGTGGATGTGGACTCTGGACAGAATGCCTGGCTCTCATATAAACTGCAGAAAGCGACAGACAGGGCGCTGTTTGAAGTGGGCTTACAGAATGGAGAAATAAGAACTGTGCGCCAAGTCACTGATAAAGATGCTGTGAAACAGAAGCTCACTGTTATAGTGGAGGACAACGGACAGCCCTCTCGTTCAGCAACAGTCAATATTAACGTGGCTGTGGCGGACACTTTCCCTGAAGTGCTCTCTGAGTTCACCGACTTTACGCACGACAAGGAATTAAATGACAATTTGACATTTTATCTCGTGCTGGCCTTGGCTGTAGTTTCGTTTCTTTTCATTGTGTCCATCATCGCTATACTGTCAGTGAAATGCTACAGATGGAGACGTGAGCGGATGTTTTACAAATCTGGTGCCAATCTTCCAGTTATTCCGTATTATCCACCCCTTTACGCAGATGTAGGGGGAACAGGAACTTTACAGCATATGTACAATTATGAAACTTACAGAACCACTGACTCTCGAAAGAGTGATGTGAAATACGCCAGACCTCCTATTGAGAGCATCATTAGTCTGGAGAGCAGTGGAACACAGAGTCTTACGCATGCTAAGAAAAAACAACTGGCAAGTGACCATGAAGATCAGGTAAGATGTAAGATCTTGGTAAGCGTTTGGTGCTCATGAATACAGTTCAATGCCTTATATTTGAACCTTAACAAATGTTGTATGTGTATTAACTTATTTGTAGATGTATTAACTTATCGATCTAATGCTAATCCGTATTCCTTCGCACTGCCTGTTATTCCATTTCCAATAGTCACACGCTGATGCTTTAACCAATTAATACATACAATATTTTAATGCAATCTTAATCTTAAAAAAATAAATAAATCGTTTAATAGTAATGAAAAAACTGTAGAATATAACGGTAAACACATTAATAACTATTGTACCGATTTGTTAAAAGAACATGTATCAACAAAGAAACTGTACTTCAATCCTTACTGTCGTATTTTTGCTGTAATATTTCTTTATTGCTCAGAGTGACGCTGTTGGTCAGCCTGTGCGGGAGTTGAGCGTTTATGTAGAGGCCCACCCTTCGTTTGCGACACCACACGTACTGATTTATTTTTTCTTTTTCATTTGTAGCTGTGTATCTCATATTCGTGGAAACAGAAAAACGTTGCGGCTACGGATATCAGATAATTACTCGTTCTATTTCATAGTAACGAACATTTATGTAGAGAGATGGATTGCAGATTGTTTTGTTCTGTCTATGCCTGGAAAAGCGATTTATTCTTTGGGGTATTGTTATGGTCGGTCCGGTTTTTGACCTTATTTCCCTTTTTTACGGCCGTTGCGCACGAGCAGGTCCGTTATTCTATTCCAGAGGAAATGAACAAGGGATCAGTGGTTGGAAATATCGTGCAGGATCTCGGTTTGGATATAAAGAGGCTGAAATCTGGCAAAGCTCGGATCTTTACGGAGGACAGTCGTGAGTACATCGGTCTGAATGTGGATAAAGGCACTCTGATAGTGAGAGAGAGGATAGATAGAGAAGAGCTGTGCGCTCAATTGTCTCCATGCTCTTTACATTTCCAGATTATTCTAGACAATCCGATGGAGCTGCATCAAATTGATATAGAAATTTTGGATATTAATGATAATGCTCCGATTTTTGCGAGAAGAGACATTGCTTTTCAAATAAGTGAGATGGCTCTCTCTGGAGCTAAATTTTCTTTAGATAGCGCACATGACCCGGATGTAGGAGTCAATTCGCTTCAGAGATACACACTTTACCCAACAGAACATTTTGCTTTGAAAGATTTGACTGATAATAATGGGTTAAAACACGTAGAAATGGTTTTGCAGAGATCTTTAGACAGAGAGAATAAAGAAGAACACAAGTTAACTTTAACAGCATTTGATGGCGGTAGCCCTCAAAAATCTGGTACTATAAAGATAAGTGTTACAGTTGTGGACGCCAATGATAATGCACCAGTTTTTACTTTGTCTTTGTATAGAGTCACCCTTTTTGAAAATTCACTGAAGGGTACACATGTGACGACAGTGTCTGCTACTGATAAAGACCAAGGCTCAAATGGGAAAGTGACTTATGCATTTTCTCAAAGCACAGGAAAGAACTTGAATTTGTTTAATATTGATTCTGAAACAGGTGATATTACTGTTAACGGTGAACTCGACTTTGAAAAAGCAAGGCATTTTCAAATTAATGTCGAAGCAACAGACAATGGAGGCTTGACAGATTCATCTAAAGTGGCGATTGAAATAGCTGATGTTAATGACAACGTACCGGTCATTAGCATAATTTCATTTTCTAATACAATTCCTGAAAATTCCACACCCGACACGATAATAGCAATGCTGAATATTAAAGATTTAGATACGGGACGAAATGGGAATGTGAAATGTACGACAGCTCAAGACGCGCCATTCAAAATCAAACCTACTTCAACAAATTTCTACAGCTTAGTCACGGCGGAATATTTAGATCGGGAGAAAATATCCGAATACAATATAACGATTATAGCCGCAGATGAAGGATCTCCATCTTTATTTACGAATACGACAATGATGCTTAAAATATCTGATGTGAACGACAACGCCCCTGTTTTCCAGCGTCACTCATACACCGCTTATGTGATGGAGAATAATTCACCTGGAGTGTCTATATTTGCAGTGACAGCAACTGACAGAGACTCTGGGAATAATGCGCGCATTTCTTATTTTTTAGAAGATCTTTCTGTCAACGGAGTTTCTGCTTCGTCTTATATTTCAGTTAACGCAGACAGCGGAGAGATTCTCGCTATTCGATCTTTTGATTTCGAGCAAACGAAAGAGTTCAATATTCGCGTAAAAGCGCAGGACGGAGGCAACCCGCCTCTCAGCAGCAACGTGAGTGTGAGAATTATCATTCAGGACCAGAATGACAACGCGCCTCAGATTCTGTATCCAGTACAAACTGGTGGCTCTGTGGTGGGTGAGATGGTTCCTCGTTCAGCAGAGGTGGGCTATCTAGTGACGAAAGTGGTGGCTGTGGATGTGGACTCTGGACAGAATGCCTGGCTCTCATATAAACTGCAGAAAGCGACAGACAGGGCGCTGTTTGAAGTGGGCTTACAGAATGGAGAAATAAGAACTGTGCGCCAAGTCAATGATAAAGATGTTGTGAGACAGAAGCTCATTGTTATAGTGGAGGACAACGGACAGCCCTCTCGTTCAGCTACAGTCAATATTAACGTGGCTGTGGCGGACACTTTCCCTGAAGTGCTCTCCGAGTTCACCGACTTTACGCACGACAAGGAATTAAATGACAATTTGACATTTTATCTCGTGCTGGCCTTGGCTGTAGTTTCATTTCTATTTATTGTCTCCATCATCGCTATACTGTCAGTGAAATGCTACAGATGGAGACGTGAGCGGATGTTTTACAAATCTGGTGCCAATCTTCCAGTTATTCCATATTATCCACCCCTTTACGCAGATGTAGGGGGAACAGGAACTTTACAGCATATGTACAATTATGAAACTTACAGAACCACTGACTCTCGAAAGAGTGATGTGAAATACGCCAAACCTCCTACTGAGAGCATCATTAGTCTGGACAGCAGTGGAACACACGCTCGTACGCATGCTCAGATGGAGAAAACGTGTAAGGACCATGTTGAGGTGAGAGCTGTACTACAAATCTATCTATCTATCTATCTATCTATCTATCTATCTATCTATCTATCTATCTATCTATCTATCGTGCGATATTTGTATGGGTTTGTTGATCAGATGTAATATTTCATATGTGCTCTAAGTGACGCTGTTGGTCAGGCTGTGTGGATGCTAAAACTATATTTAGACCCTACCTAATTTTCTGACTGCATGCAGTCGGGTCTTCTAATCAGTTGGGGCTGTCTATCGATTAATTAGGCAGCGGCAGAAACCTTTCACCATTTTATAGTATATATTTGTACTAAAATTAATCCTTAAGTTTTTTGTTTCTTTGTTTGTTGGTTTGTTTTCCTTTTTGGAATATGGGAGACCTTTGTTTCCGCGATGTTCGGATAAGTGGTTCTACTGTTCGCGTTTCGACATGGCTGACAATACTCCTGGTTGGATTTGCTTTTGTCATGGCTGTTGCGCACGGGCAGGTCCGTTATTCTGTTCCCGAGGAAATGAACAAGGGATCAGTGGTGGGAAATATCGTGCAGGATCTCGGTTTGGATGTAAAGAGACTGAAATCTGGCAGAGCGCGGATCTTTACAGAGGACAGTCGTGAGTACATCGGTCTGAATGTGGATAAAGGCACTCTGATAGTGAGAGAGAGGATAGATAGAGAGGAGCTGTGCGCTCAAGTGTCTCCATGCTCTTTACATTTTCAGATTATTCTAGATAATCCGATGGAGCTGCATCGAGTTGATGTTGAAATACTGGACATCAATGATCATGCACCTGCTTTCAGCACAAAATTAATCAGTTTTGAACTAACGGAAACTGTCCCTCCTGGTACACGGTTTTCCTTAGACAGTGCACACGATCCTGATGTCGGACTGAATACACTGCAAAGATACACCCTTAATCCAACAGATCATTTCATTTGGAAAGAATTATCGCGGAGTGATGGTATCAAATATTGTGAAATGGTTCTAAAAACACCTTTAGACAGAGAGCAAAAAGAAGAACATCAATTAATTTTGACAGCATTTGATGGTGGCACTCCTCAAAAATCTGGAACAGTTAAAATAACCGTCAATGTTCTTGATGTAAACGATAATTCTCCTGTGTTCAGTCAGCCAATATACCGAGTGTCTTTGCCAGAAAATTCTCCAAAGGACACTGTAGTAGTGAAAGTCAGTGCTACGGATAAGGACAAAGGATCTAATGGAGCGATTACCTACACATTTTCCAAAAGCTCAGGAAGAGAGGTAATTGAGTTGTTCACTATTGGGTCACATACTGGAGAAATAAAAGTGAAGAGTATCGTTGATTTTGAAAAGTTTAAAAATTATGAGCTAAACGTCGAGGCGATAGATGAAGGTGGTCTAACAGATACTAGTAAAGTCTTTATTGAGATTACAGATGTTAATGACAATCCTCCTTTTATTAGCGTTATCTCATTTTCCACCCCTATCCCTGAAGATTCTACCCTGGAAACTGTATTAGCAATGTTAAATATTAAAGACGTAGACAGTGGAAAAAACGGACAAATTAAATGCACAGTGAATTCAGATCTGCCGTTTCGCATCAAACCGACATCCTCTAACTTTTATAGTTTAGTCACCGACCGTGTTTTAGATCGTGAAATGTTTTCTGAATACAATATAACGATCACAGCTACAGATGAAGGATCTCCATCTTTATCTACAAATAAAACACTGAGACTTAAAATATCTGATGTGAACGACAACGCCCCTGTTTTCCAGCGTCACTCATACACCGCGTATGTGATGGAGAATAATTCACCTGGAGTGTCTATATTTGCAGTGACAGCAACTGACAGAGACTCTGGGAATAATGCGCGCATTTCTTATTTTTTAGAAGATCTTTCTGTCAACGGAGTTTCTGCTTCGTCTTATATTTCAGTTAACGCAGACAGCGGAGAGATTCTCGCTATTCGATCTTTTGATTTCGAGCAAACTAAAGAGTTCAATATTCGCGTAAAAGCGCAGGACGGAGGCAACCCGCCTCTCAGCGGCAACGTGAGTGTGAGAATTATTATTCAGGACCAGAATGACAACGCGCCTCAGATTCTGTATCCAGTACAAACTGGTGGCTCTGTGGTGGCTGAGATGGTTCCTCGTTCAGCAGAGGTGGGCTATCTAGTGACGAAAGTGGTGGCTGTGGATGTGGACTCTGGACAGAATGCCTGGCTCTCATATAAACTGCAGAAAGCGACAGACAGGGCGCTGTTTGAAGTGGGCTTACAGAATGGAGAAATAAGAACTGTGCGCCAAGTCACTGATAAAGATGCTGTGAAACAGAAGCTCACTGTTATAGTGGAGGACAACGGACAGCCCTCTCGTTCAGCTACAGTCAATATTAACGTGGCTGTGGCGGACACTTTCCCTGAAGTGCTCTCCGAGTTCACTGACTTTACGCATGACAAGGAATTAAATGACAATTTGACATTTTATCTCGTGCTGGCCTTGGCTGTAGTTTCATTTCTCTTCATTGTCTCCATCATCGCTATACTGTCAGTGAAATGCTACAGATGGAGACGTGAGCGGATGTTTTACAAATCTGGTGCCAATCTCCCAGTTATTCCATATTATCCACCCCTTTACGCAGACGTAGGCGGCACAGGAACTTTGCAGCATATGTACAATTATGAAACTTACAGAACCACTGACTCTCGAAAGAGTGATGTGAAATACGCCAGACCTCCTACTGAGAGCATCATTACTCTGGATAGCAGTGGAACACAGACAATTACGCATGGGCAATTTTTTAACGCTAGTAACAACTGTCATGAGGTGAGCCCTACTGCTAAAAATATCTCTTTGCAAGCATGTTTCCTTTTTTATTTTGATGCGTGGAATTTAAGCACAATATCTGTTTCACTCTTTGTTATGCATGCGTATGAATTAAATTAAATTAAATACACTCCTGTTCTGTCTGTAATACCTTTAGATGCTGATATTTTGCATAGTAGAGTTTCGGAAACCTTGAGTATAAAAAAAGTTTTAATAATCCACACCCAAGGGAGCAACAGCACTCTTGCTATATCCGTTTCACATTTAAAATCATAAAATGCCATAATTTTTTAGTCTATCTATCTATCTATCTATCTATCTATCTATCTATCTATCTATCTATCTATCTATCGTTATTTCTATTCTTTTTTCTTCGCGTGGTTTTGTTACTAGTTGCAGTATTTCTTTAATGCTCTGAGTGACGCTCTTGGTCAGGGTTACAGCTTTTAAACTGCTTGTTTTAAGATCCACCCATGTATAATGTTTGCATGCAGTCCATATTTATTTTCAATTGCGACTGTTTTAGAGTGGAAGAGCCAGTGTGGACGTATTGCCCTTTCGCATGTTGCTGCATTATTGATACGGTTAAATCGCTTTGAATGTTTTTTAATCGTGTGTAGCGTACAGTGTGTAAGGTATGGGACGCATTTGGTCTATCGATGTTTGGATAAGTGGCCCTCCTATCCGTGCTCCGACATTGATGTCAATGCTCCTCTTTGGATTTGCTTTTGTCATGGCCGTTGCGCACGGGCAGGTCCGTTATTCTGTTCCCGAGGAGATGAACAAGGGATCAGTGGTGGGAAATATCGTGCAGGATCTCGGTTTGGATGTAAGGAGACTGAAATCTGGCAGAGCGCGGATCTTTACAGAGGACAGTCGTGAGTACATCGGTCTGAATGTGGATAAAGGCACTCTGATAGTGAGAGAGAGGATAGATAGAGAGGAGCTGTGCGCTCAAGTGTCTCCATGCTCTTTACATTTTCAGATTATTCTAGATAATCCAGTGGAGTTACATAGAATTGATGTGGAAATAATGGATATCAATGATCATGCACCTGTATTCGACAAAAAAGAAATGAGCATTGAAATAATGGAATCTGTTGCCCCTGGCGCACGGTTTTCTTTACAAAATGCGCATGATCCCGACGTTGGAAATAATGCACTGCAGAGATACACTCTGAATCCAGCGGATCAATTCACTTTAAAAGAATTAACTCTTAGCGACGGTAGCAAATATTTTGAGATGGTTTTAAAAACAGCTTTAGACAGAGAGCAACAGGAAGAGCATCAATTAATTTTAACAGCATTTGATGGTGGCACTCCTCAAAAGTCTGGAACAGTTAAAATTACCGTCACTGTTCTTGATGTAAACGACAATTCACCTGTATTCACTCAGCCAATATACCGAGTGTCTTTGTCAGAAAATATTCCGAAAGATAGTTTAGTAGTCACCGTGAGTGCTACAGACCAGGACAAAGGATCTAATGGAGAGATTACATATTCGTTTTCACAAAGCACCGGAAAAGAGACCATGGAAATGTTCAATATTCATTCCGACACTGGGGAAATAAAAGTAAAAAGTGTCCTCGATTATGAAAAATCTAAACAGTATGAAATGAATGTTGAGGCAAAAGATAAAGGAGGACAAACTGATACATGTAAATTGTTCGTTGAAATTACTGATATTAATGATAATTCTCCTGTTATTAGTGTTATATCATTTTCGAACCCAATACCAGAAGATTCTGTCAGAGATAGTGTTATTGCGATTCTAAATATTAAAGACATAGACTCAGGTAAAAACGGACAAATTAAATGCACAGTGAATTCAGATCTGCCGTTTCGCGTCAAAGCGACATCCTCTAATTTCTATAGTTTAATTGCAGACCGTATTTTAGATCGTGAGGAAAGACCTGACTACAATATAACGATCACAGCTACAGATGAAGGATCTCCATCTTTATCTACAAATAAAACATTGAGACTTAAAATATCTGATGTGAACGACAACGCCCCTGTTTTCCAGCGTCACTCATACACCGCTTATGTGATGGAGAATAATTCACCTGGAGTGTCTATATTTGCAGTGACAGCAACTGACAGAGACTCTGGGAATAATGCGCGCATTTCTTATTTTTTAGAAGATCTTTCTATCAACGGAGTTTCTGCTTCGTCTTATGTTTCAGTTAACGCAGAGAGCGGAGAGATTCTCGCTATTCGATCTTTTGATTTCGAGCAAACAAAAGAGTTCAATATTCGCTTAAAAGCGCAGGACGGAGGCAACCCGCCTCTCAGCAGCAACGTGAGTGTGAGAATTATTATTCAGGACCAGAATGACAACGCGCCTCAGATTCTGTATCCAGTACAAACTGGTGGCTCTGTGGTGGCAGAAATGGTTCCTCGTTCAGCAGAGGTGGGCTATCTAGTGACGAAAGTGGTGGCTGTGGATGTGGACTCTGGACAGAATGCCTGGCTCTCATATAAACTGCAGAAAGCGACAGACAGGGCGCTGTTTGAAGTGGGCTTACAGAATGGAGAAATAAGAACTGTGCGCCAAGTCACTGATAAAGATGCTGTGAAACAGAAGCTCGCTGTTATAGTGGAGGACAACGGACAGCCTCCTCGTTCAGCTACAGTCAATATTAACGTGGCTGTGGCGGACACTTTCCCTGAAGTGCTCTCCGAGTTCACTGACTTTACGCACGACAGAGAAAACAACAACGACTTGACATTTTATCTCGTGCTGGCCTTGGCTGTAGTTTCGTTTCTCTTCATCGTGACCATAATAGCTATACTGTCAGTGAAATGCTACAGATGGAGACGTGAGCGGATGTTTTACAAATCTGGTGCCAATCTCCCAGTTATTCCGTATTATCCACCCCTTTACGCAGATGTATGGGGAACAGGAACTTTACAGCATATGTACAATTATGAAACTTACAGAACCACTGACTCTCGAAAGAGTGATGTGAAATACGCCAGACCTCCTACTGAGAGCATCATTAGTCTGGATACCAGCGGAACACAGACAAACACGCATGCGCAGAGGAGAAACACTTCTGCCGAATTTGTTGAGGTGAGGCGAGGCAAATAGCTGTACTTGTGACAACTTTTTTTCCTGTTTGCATGGCTTTACGAATCTTTTGCGTGCATTACATTAATCACAAGATTGCACTGCTGGTTATAAAGATCTTCTCATATACTTAGTTTTTGGTATAATTACTTCAAAGTTCCGAATAAAAGCCCAGATAGAACAGAGATTGTGGAAGTATCAGGGATGTTTGAAATTCACTTACACGCATCTGTAGCAAAGGTAATATAGTGAGAATATGGTTTAGAAAACACTGTCTTTGTCATTTAAACAGGAGGGACAGATTTCCTTGGAACTCAGGATAATCTATTTCCCTAACTAACGTATGTAATAAAATTCAAGCTTTCATATGTTGTAAAATCATAGGATAAGAGTTAATCTAGATACATTATTTAATGTAAAACGCTGTTATAATACTTGTTGACCCCTTGACGTATGCCAATTGTTTATGTTAGTTTTATCATATGTAACCATATATCATGGATTTCAGAAAATCATGTTCCCCCATCATATTTGTGTGGTAAGATGTACGTGAGATTTCTGATCTCGCGCTGATTGCGCAAACGGGGAAACACTGGGAAACTGATTTTTTTTGCTACACCCACAACTCGCAACGAGCGATGCTCATGAAAGCAGCTTGTTTTTCGTTTATTTCACGCTGCGTTTATTTCATTTTCTGCGTGCTGGAAAATGTTTGAATCTGCCTCTGATCTGTGATGCTGTAAAAGTAATGTTTGATATATAATTTCCGTCATTGTCGGTTGTGTCATCACTGTTTCAAAGCTGCATCTTCGATTTTTACTAAAAACGTAGAGCAGCAGTCACCTGTGGAGACAACAAGTTTTCGTCAATGGACCAATTTCATACCGCACACGATCTGTCACAAAACGTATTACATTTTGACCAAATTTATCTTTTATGATCTACATGTAATTCAATGTTAGCAAAATGTCTCTCCTGAACGCCAAATCCTGGCCACCTAGGACACCTCCGGAGTTCTTCTGAGTTTTGGTTGAGACGGGATTGTTTTCCTATTTTTTCAATGCTGATAAATTGCTATTCCTACAATTATGTAAATTTGTGATTTTCTGGCCACTTATGAACGATTTCCTACTCTGAGACGCTTAGTAAATATAGGCCCTATTTTTACTTTGTCCTTGTGGACTATTAGGGGGTAAAGTATTAGAATAAATTTTAAAATGATTGCGAAACATAACAAAAAGTAGAAAACTTGAAAGGGTCTGAAAACTTTCAGCTGGTGCTGTCTATGTATTAGAAACATTTTGAATGTATTAGTCCTGACAATATACCTCAAGCTTATTGGTGCCAGCACCCAGTTAAATACAGCACACGTGTCTTTATATGATGACAAATTAATTAAACCATGATGTTTGTAAAATAATATTCATCAAACTTTAGAGCCTAATATTTTACGTATTAGCCAAGAAAAACAATTGCTCTTACGTTCAACTGTCCGAAATTATATTATCCCAATATCCCCACATTCACTCTGTTTTCGGTTCAGGTGAATGGAATTAGAATTACGAATACTGAATATTAGTAATGGTCAATGACAGCCCAAATTCTCAGTATCATGTGTATTGATAGTAATACCACAGACTGAAGCATTTTTCAGCTCTAATCAGGTGCAATAATAGAATATTGCTCTAAGTGACGCTGTTGGTCAAGATCTGCAGTTTTAAAACGGATCCTCCCCTGTATTCTGGTTGCAAGAGCACATAATTTCTCATCATTTGCAACTGTCTCTCCATTAAACGGACATCGTAGTCGAATTCTTACTTCTGATATATATCTTTTTTTATCATTTGTAAAAACCTGTGTTAAAAATTCATGGTGTCGACTTTAAAGTATTAATAACATGTGTGCTCGTTGTTCCATCGTTGCCCGGATAAGTGGCTATACAGTCCGCGTTCCTACATGGCTGACAGTGCTTCTGGTTGGATTTGCTTTTGTCATGGCCATTGCGCACGGGCAGGTCCGTTATTCTATTCCCGAGGAGATGAACAAGGGATCAGTGATGGGAAATATCGTTCAAGATTTCGGTTTGGATGTAAAGAGACTGAAATCGGGCAGAGCGCGGATCTTTACGGAGGACAGTCGTGAGTACATCGGTCTGAATGTGGATAAAGGCACTCTGATAGTGAGAGAGAGGATAGATAGAGAGGCGCTGTGCGCTCAAGTGTCTCCATGCTCTTTACATTTTCAGATTATTATAGAAAATCCAATGGAGCTGAACCGATTTGACGTGGAAATACTGGACATCAATGATCATGCACCTGCTTTCGACAGAAAAGAAATAATTATTGATGTCCCAGAATCTACTGCCCGTGGGTCACTCTTTTCTTTAGACAGTGCGCATGATCCCGATGTGGGGCTGAATACACTGCAAAGATACTCCCTTAATCCTACGAAAATTTTTAATTTGAAAGAATTAACTCGGAATGATGGCACCAAATATGTAGAGATGGTTTTAGAAACACCTTTAGACAGAGAGCAACAAGAGACACATAATTTAATTTTGACAGCATTTGATGGTGGCACTCCTCAAAAATCTGGAACAGTTAAAATAACCGTCAATGTTCTTGATGTAAACGACAATTCTCCTGTGTTCAGTCAGCCAATATACCGAGTGTCTTTGTCGGAAAATATTCCGAAAGATAACTTAGTAGTTACAGTCAGTGCTACTGACGACGACAAAGGAATTTATGCAGCGGTTACCTATTCATTTTCACAAAGCACCGGAAGAGAGACCATGGATTTGTTTACCATTAACTCGGACACGGGGGAAATAAAGGTAAAATCTTACTTAGATTTTGAAAAGTCCAAGCAACATGAACTTGATCTTAAGGTGATGGATACGGGAGGACTAACAGGTACCAGTAAACTGCTGATTGAAATTACGGATGTCAATGACAATCCCCCTATTATCAGTGTTATATCATTTTCTAATCCGGTCCCTGAAGATTCCTCACCCGATTTTACAGTAGCTATGTTTAACATTAAAGACCTAGACTCGGGTAAAAACGGACAAATTCAATGTACAGTGAAGTCAGATCTGCCGTTTCGCATCAAACGGACATCCTCTAATTTTTATAGTTTAGTCACTGACCGTATATTAGATCGTGAAATGTTTTCTGAATACAATATAACGATCACAGCTACAGATGAAGGATCTCCATCTTTATCTACAAATAAAACACTGAGACTTAAAATATCTGATGTGAACGACAACGCCCCTGTTTTCCAGCGTCACTCATACACCGCTTATGTGATGGAGAATAATTCACCTGGAGTGTCTATATTTGCAGTGACAGCAACTGACAGAGACTCTGGGAATAATGCGCGCATTTCTTATTTTTTAGAAGATCTTTCTATCAACGGAGTTTCTGCTTCGTCTTATATTTCAGTTAACGCAGAGAGCGGAGAGATTCTCGCTATTCGATCTTTTGATTTCGAGCAAACTAAAGAGTTCAATATTCGCGTAAAAGCACAGGACGGAGGCAACCCGCCTCTCAGCAGCAACGTGAGTGTGAGAATTATTATTCAGGACCAGAATGACAACGCGCCTCAGATTCTGTATCCAGTACAAACTGGTGGCTCTGTGGTGGCTGAGATGGTTCCTCGTTCAGCAGAGGTGGGCTATCTAGTGACGAAAGTGGTGGCTGTGGATGTGGACTCTGGACAGAATGCCTGGCTCTCATATAAACTGCAGAAAGCGACAGACAGGGCGCTGTTTGAAGTGGGCTTACAGAATGGAGAAATAAGAACTGTGCGTCAAGTCACTGATAAAGATGCTGTGAAACAGAAGCTCACTGTTATAGTGGAGGACAACGGACAGCCTCCTCGTTCAGCCACAGTCAATATTAACGTGGCTGTGGCGGACACTTTCCCTGAAGTGCTCTCCGAGTTCACTGATTTTACTCATGACAAGGAATTAAATGACAACCTGACATTTTATCTCGTGCTGGCCTTGGCTGTAGTTTCATTTCTCTTCATTGTGTCCATCATCGCTATACTGTCAGTGAAATGCTACAGATGGAGACGTGAGCGGATGTTTTACAAATCTGGTGCCAATCTCCCAGTTATTCCGTATTATCCACCCCTTTACGCAGATGTAGGGGGAACAGGAACTTTACAGCATATGTACAATTATGAAACTTACAGAACCACTGACTCTCGGAAGAGTGATGTGAAATACGCCAGACCTCCTACTGAGAGCATCATTAGTCTGGACACCAGCGGGACACAGACAATCACGCATGCGCAGAGGGAAAAATCTTGTGTCGAATTTGATGAGGTGAGAACTGCTAGCAGCCACATATCTACATGAAT
Source organism: Clarias magur (assembly GCA_013621035.1). Classification (NCBI taxonomy): domain Eukaryota; kingdom Metazoa; phylum Chordata; class Actinopteri; order Siluriformes; family Clariidae; genus Clarias; species Clarias magur. The sequence continues at coordinate 107,306 of QNUK01000131.1, forward strand.
TAAAAGGTAGCATTTCAGCGGCAAACTTTTTTTATCGAAATTATTATGCATTTTATGTTCATGTATACTATTTGATAAAAAAATGCTTTCTAATGTTATGCATACAAATCCCCGTTTGATTCAGCATAAAGCAATAACACTAAACCTTTCTCACTGCTAAGAACTTTTACTGGTTGTTGCCAATTTATTAATATCGTAGTTTTTTTTATTGAAACATGGATTGGTCACTGAGCAAATGGAGAGGCGGAAATATGTTAACAAAATCAATTCAGTTCATGTTTGAGGTCCATGATTTACAATGGCACTACCAGCTCTCTTTGGAAATATGTCTCAGCCTTTCAAATGGTGCAATATTAAGTTTATTTAAGTGGACTGTTTGTTGCCATACTTTACAGTATTTTTAAATTAACGTGTTCTGTAAATTGTGTTAAAATGCTGTTGGCTCTGTTTTGTCAATCCCTGCCATCCAATGCAGTAGTAAGTTAACAAATAAAGAGTTCACAATTTTAACAATTTTAATCCTACCTTTAAAAGGTCTAACTGTAATCAAATAATTCTGTTTTAGTTAGATTTTCTTACGAGTTGCAGTATATTTTTGATGCTCTGAGGGACGCTGTTGGTTAGGGTTAAATATTTTTTATGATTATTCATAGATCCTCCCTGTATGATGATTGCATTCTACCTGGTTTTCTTTTCACTTAGGACTGTCTGTGGAATGAATGACCATCAGGAATTAATTGAAACTTTGTGAATAGTGTAAGGCTTAAAAGATTTTTTAATATGGGTTTTTTGGGTTTTTTTTATGACGGGATTAGAGGTTACGATGTTCGAAAGTCGACATGGTTAACAATGCTTTTGGTTGGATTTGCTTTTGTCATGGCCATTGCGCACGGGCAGGTCCGTTATTCTATTCCAGAGGAGATGAACAAGGGATCAGTGGTGGGAAATATCGTTCAAGATCTCGGTTTGGATGTAAGGAGACTGAAATCTGGCAGAGCGCGGATCTTTACGGAGGACAGTCGTGAGTACATCGGTCTGAATGTGGATAAAGGCACTCTGATAGTGAGAGAGAGGATAGATAGAGAGGCGCTGTGCGCTCAAGTGTCTCCATGCTCTTTACATTTTCAAATTATTCTAGACACTCCGATGGAGCTACATCGAGTTGATGTTGAAATTCTGGATATCAATGATCATGCACCTGTATTCGACAAAAAAGAAATGAGCATTGAAATAATGGAATCTGTTGCCCCTGGCGCACGGTTTTCTTTACAAAGTGCGTATGATCCGGATGCTGGACGTAATGCATTGCAGAGATATACCCTTGATCCCACAAACCATTTCACATTGAAAGAATTATCCCGTAGCGACGGTAGGAAATATTTTGAAATGATTTTAAAAACATCCTTAGATAGAGAGCTTCAGGAAGAGCATCAATTAATTTTAACAGCATTTGATGGTGGCACTCCTCAGAAATCTGGAACAGTTAAAATAACTATCACTGTTCTTGATGTAAACGACAATTCTCCTTTGTTCAGTCAGCCAATATACCGAGTGTCTTTGTCAGAAAATATTCCGAAAGATAGTTTAGTAGTCACAGTTAGTGCTACAGACCAGGACAAAGGATCTAATGGAGAGATTACATATTCGTTTTCACAAAGCACCGGAAAAGAGACGCTAGATTTGTTCAGTATTGATTCAGATACTGGGGAAATAAAAGTAAAAGATTTTGTAGATTTTGAAAAATCCAGACACTATGAGATAGATGTCGAGGCGGTTGATAAGGGCGGGCAAACTGATACCAGTAAATTGCTGATTGAAATTACAGATGTCAATGACAATTCCCCTGTTATCAGTGTTATCTCATTTTCTAATCCGATCCCTGAAGATTCCTCACCCGACTTTACAGTAGCGATGTTTAACATTAAAGATCTAGACTCGGGTAAAAACGGACAAATTAAATGTACAGTGAAGTCAGATCTGCCGTTTCGCATCAAGACGACATCCAATAATTTCTATAGTTTAGTCACCGACCGTTTTTTAGATCGTGAAATGTTTTCTGAATACAATATAACGATCACAGCTACAGATGAAGGATCTCCATCTTTATCTACAAATAAAACACTGAGACTTAAAATATCTGATGTGAACGACAACGCCCCTGTTTTCCAGCGTCACTCATACACCGCTTATGTGATGGAGAATAATTCACCTGGAGTGTCTATATTTGCAGTGACAGCAACTGACAGAGACTCTGGGAATAATGCGCGCATTTCTTATTTTTTAGAAGATCTTTCTGTCAACGGAGTTTCTGCTTCGTCTTATATTTCAGTTAACGCAGACAGCGGAGAGATTCTCGCTATTCGATCTTTTGATTTCGAGCAAACTAAAGAGTTCAATATTCGCGTAAAAGCGCAGGACGGAGGCAACCCGCCTCTCAGCAGCAACGTGAGTGTGAGAATTATTATTCAGGACCAGAATGACAACGCGCCTCAGATTCTGTATCCAGTACAAACTGGTGGCTCTGTGGTGGCTGAGATGGTTCCTCGTTCAGCAGAGGTGGGCTATCTAGTGACGAAAGTGGTGGCTGTGGATGTGGACTCTGGACAGAATGCCTGGCTCTCATATAAACTGCAGAAAGCGACAGACAGAGCGCTGTTTGAAGTGGGCTTACAGAATGGAGAAATAAGAACTGTGCGCCAAGTCACTGATAAAGATGCTGTGAAACAGAAGCTCACTGTTATAGTGGAGGACAACGGACAGCCCTCTCGTTCAGCTACAGTCAATATTAACGTGGCTGTGGCGGACACTTTCCCTGAAGTGCTCTCCGAGTTCACTGACTTTACGCACGACAAGGAATTAAACGACAACTTGACATTTTATCTCGTGCTGGCCTTGGCTGTAGTTTCATTTCTCTTCATTGTGTCCATCATCGCTATACTGTCAGTGAAATGCTACAGATGGAGACGTGAGCGGATGTTTTACAAATCTGGTGCCAATCTTCCAGTTATTCCGTATTATCCACCCCTTTACCGAGATGTAGGAGGAACAGGAACTTTACAGCATATGTACAATTATGAAACTTACAGAACCACTGACTCTGGAAAGAGTGATGTGAAATACGCCAGACCTCCTACTGAGAGCATCATTAGTCTGGACACCAGCGGGACACAGACAATCACGCATGCGCAGAGGTTAAAATCTTGTGTCGAATTTGATGAGGTGAGAGCTGCAAGCAAAATCTTATCTACATGCATGAACAGGCAGCATTTTATATCAAATTAACTTCAAAATGTTGCTTTTTCATAATGGTCATATAACAAATATCCGTGTCCGTTTAATTGAAATTCATAAATCTTTTCAATACTGGTACATTATTCGTCAAAAATACCGGCATTTTAATGTTATGTAAAGGGATCCTCGTGTGAATCAGGATAAACCAATAACACTAGACCGTCACCACTGCTAAGATTTGTTTCCTGTTTGTTGCCAATTTATTAATACCGTAACTTTATTTTGAAACATGTGCACAGCTGGTCGTTGCGCCAATAGAGAAGCAGAAATGTGTTAACAAAATCGATTCAGTGTATGTTTGGAATCCATGATTTAGGAATGTTTTAATGTCTTTACAGAGTTCATATAAATATTCAGTCATACACGATGCCAATATTGGCTTTTTATAGACAGCTTTCTCTGCCTTTCAAAAGATACAGTTTTGTATTTATTTGTATGCATTGTGTGTTTCAGTAGGTTGAAGAAATTTTCTTGCTCTCATTTGTTTTGTAAGTTTCGTGAAAATGCTTTTTGCTCTCTTTGGTTAATCTGACACGTCTAGTACAGCAAAAGGTACAACGACTTCACATTGTGAACAATTAACCCTAACTTACAACAGACTGCTTTTCTTTCAGTCATTCTATTTTTATCTGGATTTTTCTACAAGTTGCAATACTTATTTGATGCTCTGGGGGACGCTGTTGGTCAGTGTTATAGTTTTATAATGATTATTCTTAGATCCTCCCCGTATAAAGACTGCATTCTGCTTAAATTTTTCTTCGCCTTAGATTGTCTGTAGAATCAGCGGCCGTCGAGAAGAAATTGCCCTTCGGCTCATTTGGAGATTTATTTCTTTAAGTTAATACCACTTAAACATATTTAGATCTGTGCATCTTAAACAGTTTTTAATATGGGCTGTCTTTATTTCCTCGATACCCGGATAAGTTGCTTTACGCTCCGCGTTTCGACATGGCTGACAATGCTCCTGGTTGGATTTGCTTTTGTCATGGCCATTGCGCACGGGCAGGTCCGTTATTCTATTCCCGAGGAGATGAACAAGGGATCAGTCGTAGGAAATATCGTGCAGGATCTTGGTTTGGATGTAAAGAGACTGAAATCTGGCAGAGCGCGGATCTTTACAGAGGACAGTCGTGAGTACATCGGTCTGAATGTGGATAAAGGCACTCTGATAGTGAGAGAGAGGATAGATAGAGAGGCGCTGTGCGCTCAAGTGTCTCCATGCGCTTTACATTTTCAGATTATTCTAGATAATCCGATGGAGTTACATAGAATTAACGTGGAAATTCTGGATATCAATGATCATGCACCTGCTTTCAACAGAAAAGAAATGAGCTTTGAAATAATGGAATCTGTTGCCCCTGGCGCACGGTTTTCTTTACAAAGTGCGTATGATCCGGATGCTGGACGTAATGCATTGCAGAGATATACCCTTGATCCCACAAACCATTTCACATTAAAAGAATTATCCCGTAGCGACGGTAGCAAATATTTTGAAATGATTTTAAAAACACCTTTAGACAGAGAGCAAAAAGAAGAGCATCAATTAATTTTGACAGCATTTGATGGTGGCACTCCTCAGAAATCTGGAACAGTTAAAATAACTATCACTGTTCTTGATGTAAATGACAATTCTCCTGTGTTCAGTCAGCCAATATACCGAGTGGCCTTGTCAGAAAATATACTCAGAGATAGTTTAGTAGTAAAAGTCAGTGCTACTGACAGGGATAAAGAATCTAACGGAGAGGTTACCTATTCATTTTCACAAAGCACAGGACAAGAAACACTAGACTTGTTTCGTATTGATTCAGATACTGGGGACATAGAAGTAAAAGATTTTTTAGATTTTGAAAAAGCCAAACACTATGAGATAGATGTCGAGGCGGTTGATAAGGGCGGGCAAACTGATACCAGTAAACTGCTGATTGAAATTACGGATGTCAATGACAATCCCCCTGTTATCAGTGTTATCTCATTTTCTAATCCGATCCCTGAAGATTCCTCACCCGACTTTACAGTAGCGATGTTTAACATTAAAGATCTAGACTCGGGTAAAAACGGACAAATTAAATGCACAGTGAATTTAGATCTGCCGTTTCGCATCAAAGAGACATCCAATAATTTTTATAGTTTAGTCACCGACCGTGTTATAGATCGTGAAATGTTTTCTGAATACAATATAACGATCACAGCTACAGATGAAGGATCTCCATCTTTATCTACAAATAAAACACTGAGACTTAAAATATCTGATGTGAACGACAACGCCCCTGTTTTCCAGCGTCACTCATACACCGCTTATGTGATGGAGAATAATTCACCTGGAGTGTCTATATTTGCAGTGACAGCAACTGACAGAGACTCTGGGAATAATGCGCGCATTTCTTATTTTTTAGAAGATCTTTTTATCAACGGAGTTTCTGCTTCGTCTTTTATTTCAGTTAACGCAGACAGCGGAGAGATTTTCGCTATTCGATCTTTTGATTTCGAGCAAACAAAAGAGTTCAATATTCGCGTAAAAGCGCAGGACGGAGGCAACCCGCCTCTCAGCAGCAACGTGAGTGTGAGAATTATTATTCAGGACCAGAATGACAACGCGCCTCAGATTCTGTATCCAGTACAAACTGGTGGCTCTGTCGTGGCTGAAATTGTTCCTCGTTCAGCAGAGGTGGGCTATCTAGTGACGAAAGTGGTGGCTGTGGATGTGGACTCTGGACAGAATGCCTGGCTCTCATATAAACTGCAGAAAGCGACAGACAGGGCGCTGTTTGAAGTGGGCTTACAGAATGGAGAAATAAGAACTGTGCGCCAAGTCACTGATAAAGATGCTGTGAAACAGAAGCTCACTGTTATAGTTGAGGACAACGGACAGCCCTCTCGTTCAGCTACAGTCAATATTAACGTGGCTGTGGCGGACACTTTCCCTGAAGTGCTCTCCGAGTTCACCGACTTTACGCACGACAAGGAATTAAATGACAATTTGACATTTTATCTCGTGCTGGCCTTGGCTGTAGTTTCATTTCTATTTATTGTCTCCATCATCGCTATACTGTCAGTGAAATGCTACAGATGGAGACGTGAGCGGATGTTTTACAAATCTGGTGCCAATCTTCCAGTTATTCCATATTATCCACCCCTTTACGCAGATGTAGGGGGAACAGGAACTTTACAGCATATGTACAATTATGAAACTTACAGAACCACTGACTCTCGAAAGAGTGATGTGAAATACGTCAGACCTCCTACTGAGAGCATCATTAGTCTGGAGAGCAGTGGAACTCAGACAATTACGCATGCGCGAATGGAAAAAGATAATGATCCACATGATAAGGTGAGAGCTGCAATAAATCACGACAACAGATGTCGGCAGATATTTTCATACCTTATGTTTTAATAGACATTTATGAACCATAATGCAATTTTGCTGCCTCACATTCCCGTCTTATGCGAAGAAACAAATATACATACGTTTTGCACTTAATTTCTATAACGACCGGCCAGCTTTGCATTATTAATTATCAGATGTACTTACTGTTTTTTTTTCTTTACATCCTGATGTAAGCGAACCTTTTGCTGAAAACTAATCTCAACAACAGACTGATAGACGAATCTCCAACATTTAGCTGGAAGCATTAAAACACAAGGTTATATATGAAACAAAACTTACTCTTTCCCTGATTGTACAAACTCTCCATGTTGACACTACAATAAAGTCTGCAGTCATGGGCAAACATCGAGATATTTTTTAGTGTACACCATCTCACCACTGTAAACTTTATTCATGTAACTGAAGAGATATATTTAAAAACATTTTGTCAGGGTATCAATTAGGTGTTTGCCATGTAGAAGATTCGTAGGTTTTTGCAGAGTGACAAAACAAACAATATGACACATTTTGTCAATAGACAAGTTAGTGTTAACTAGCAATCTCTGAGCATAATATGTTTCTGCATTTTTAAATAGACAATCCAGCTTTTATTTTGACACATTCTCATACGTTTTAAGGGATTTGTCATGTTTCTTTTAACCTTTACATCTCAAGCATGTTGTATGAAATGATAGTTTTATCCTTTTGGCAATTCTTACAAACTAGAGGCATAATTGTCAAAAAGTTTTTTTAAAAAGATATCTATCTATCTATCTATCTATCTATCTATCTATCTATCATGTCTGGCTTTTACTAGCAGGTGTAATTTTTAATAAATACTCTGAGTGACGCTGTTGGTTAGGGTGTACAGTGTGTATAAACGCGCGTTCTTAGATCCTCCCCTGTATTGCGAGTCCAGTCGGGAGGATTTCTCTTTGGATGGTCCGGTGTTTTACACAGTAGCCTTCAATTAAATACTATCTTTCAGTACCTTTGGATTTAAAGACTGCATTACGTTTTTTGGATCGTGTGTAGGTTACAGTCTTTACAATATGGGTTTTCTTTATTCTCTCGATGCATCTCTCGATGGCTCTACAGTCCGCGTTTCGACACAGCTGACAATACTCCTGGTTGGATTTGCTTTTGTCATGGCCGTTGCGCACGGGCAGGTCCGTTATTCTGTTCCCGAGGAGATGAACAAGGGATCAGTGGTGGGAAATATCGTGCAGGATCTCGGTTTGGATGTAAAGAGACTGAAATCTGGCAGAGCGCGGATCTTTACGGAGGACAGTCGTGAGTACATCGGTCTGAATGTGGATAAAGGCACTCTGATAGTGAGAGAGAGGATAGATAGAGAGGAGCTGTGCGCTCAAGTGTCTCCATGCTCTTTACATTTTCAGATTATTCTAGATAATCCAATGGAGTTACATAGAATTGATGTGGAAATTCTGGACATTAATGATCATGCACCTGTCTTTGAGAGAAAAACAATTACTCTTGACGTGCCGGAGTCTGCAACACTCGAGTCACTATTTTCTTTAGACAGTGCGCATGATCCCGATGTCGGGCTAAACACACTGCAACGATACACACTTAGTTCCACTGACCATTTCAGTTTAAAAGAATTATTTCGCAGTGATGGAATCAAATATGTAGCAATGGTTTTAAAAACATCTTTAGACAGAGAGCAACAAGACACGCATAATTTAATTTTGACAGCATTTGATGGTGGCACTCCTCAAAAATCGGGAACTGCAAAGATAACCCTCAATGTTCTTGATATAAACGACAATTCTCCAGTGTTCATACAGCCAATATACCGAGTGTCTTTGTCCGAAAATCAACCCAAAGATAGTTTAGTAATTACAGTCAGTGCTACCGACAAGGATAAAGGATCAAATGGAGAGGTTACCTATTCATTTTCTCAAAACTCTGGAAGAGAGGCCAAGGACTTGTTTATCATTAATTCGGACACAGGAGAAATAAGAATTAAATCTTCTCTAGATTTTGAAAAGTCGAAGCAACATGAACTGGACGTGAAAGCCATGGATACGGGAGGACTAACAGGTACCAGTAAACTGCTGATTGAAATTACAGATGTCAATGACAATCCCCCTATTATCAGTGTTATATCATTTTCTAATCCGATCCCTGAAGATTCCTCACCCGACTTTATAGTAGCGATGTTTAACATTAAAGACCTAGACTCGGGTAAAAACGGACAAATTAAATGCACAGTGAATTCAGATCTGCCGTTTCAAATGAAGACGACATCCAATAATTTCTATAGTTTAGTCACTGACCGTATATTAGATCGTGAAATGTTTTCTGAATACAATATAACGATCACAGCTACAGATGAAGGATCTCCATCTTTATCTACAAATAAAACACTGAGACTTAAAATATCTGATGTGAACGACAACGCCCCTGTTTTCCAGCGTCACTCATACACCGCTTATGTGATGGAGAATAATTCACCTGGAGTGTCTATATTTGCAGTGACAGCAACTGACAGAGACTCTGGGAATAATGCGCGCATTTCTTATTTTTTAGAAGATCTTTCTATCAACGGAGTTTCCGCTTCGTCTTATATTTCAGTTAACGCAGAGAGCGGAGAGATTCTCGCTAGTCGATCTTTTGATTTCGAGCAAACAAAAGAGTTCAATATTCGCGTAAAAGCGCAAGACGGAGGCAACCCGCCTCTCAGCAGCAACGTGAGTGTGAGAATTATTATTCAGGACCAGAATGACAACGCGCCTCAGATTCTGTATCCAGTCCAAACTGGTGGCTCTGTGGTGGCTGAAATGGTTCCTCGTTCAGCAGAGGTGGGCTATCTAGTGACGAAAGTGGTGGCTGTGGATGTGGACTCTGGACAGAATGCCTGGCTCTCATATAAACTGCAGAAAGCGACAGACAGGGCGCTGTTTGAAGTGGGCTTACAGAATGGAGAAATAAGAACTGTGCGCCAAGTCACTGATAAAGATGCTGTGAAACAGAAGCTCACTGTTATAGTGGAGGACAACGGACAGCCCTCTCGTTCAGCTACAGTCAATATTAACGTGGCTGTGGCGGACACTTTCCCTGAAGTGCTCTACGAATTTACCGACGAGACACACGACAGTGATTTAAATGATAATTTGACATTTTATCTCGTCTTGGCCTTGGCTGTAGTTTCATTTCTCTTCATTGTCTCCATCATCGCTATACTGTCAGTGAAATGCTACAGATGGAGACGTGAACGGATGTTTTACAAATCTGGTGCCAATCTCCCAGTTATTCCGTATTATCCACCCCTTTACGCAGATGTAGGGGGAACAGGAACTTTACAGCATATGTACAATTATGAAACTTACAGAACCACTGACTCTCGACGGAGTGACGTGAAATACGCCAGACCTCCTACTGAGAGCATCATTAGTCTGGAGAGCAGTGGAAGTCAGACTCTTACGCATGCGCGAATGGAGAAAGATAACGATCTACATGATCAGGTGAGAGCTGCAATAAAACACGTCAACAGATATCGGCAGATTTTTTATACCTTATGTTTAAATAGAAATTTATGAACCATAATGCAATTTTGCTGCCTCACATTCCCGTCTTATGCAAAGAAACAATATACATAATTTTTGCATTTAATTTCTATAACGACCGGCCAGCATTGCATTATTAATTATCAGATGTACTTACTTTTTTTTTCTTTACATCATGATGTAAACGAACCCTTTGCTGAAAACTAACCTCAACAACAGACTGACAGACGAATCTCCCACATTTTGTTGGAAGCATTAAAATACGAGCTTATATATCAAACAAAACCTACTCTTTTCCTGACAGTACAATCTCTCCATGTTGACACTTCAGTACAGACTTCAGTCATGTGCAAACATCAAGGTATTTTTAACTGTTAACCAGCTCAGCATTGTAAAGATTATTGATGTAACTGAACAGATTATATTTGAATACCTTTGTCAGGGTATCAATGAGGTGTTTGTCATGTAAGAGATTCGCAGTTTTTTTGTTTTTTTTCAGAAGGAAAAAACTAAGAATGTTACTAATTTGAACATTTTGTCTATAGAAATGTTAATGGTAACTAGGAATCTTTGAACATAATATGTTTCTGCATTTTTAAAAAGAAAATCCAGTATTTATTTTGATATTTTCATACGTTTCCCCGTATTTCTCATGTTTTCTAACGTTTACAACTCAAGCATGATGTATGAAATTATAATTTTATCCTTTTGGCAATCCCTAAAAGCCAGAGACATAATTGCTACAAAGTTTAATTTTTACTATCTATCTATCTATCTATCTATCTATCTATCTATCTATCTATCTATCTATCTATCTATCTATCTATCATGTCTGACTATTACTAGCAGGTGTAATTTTTTATAAATACTCTGAGTGACGCTGTTGGTTAGGGTGTACAGTGTGTATAAATGCGCGTTTTTAGATCCTCCCCTGTATTCCGATTCCATTCGGGAGGATTTCTCTTTGCTTGGTCCGGTGTTTTACACAGTAGCCGTCAATGAAATACTATCTTTCAGTACCTTTGGATTTAAAGACTGCATTACGTTTTTTGGATCGTGTGTAGGTTACAGTCTTTACAATATGGGTTTTCTTTATTCCCTCGATGCATCTCTCGATGGCTCTACAGTCCGCGTTTCGACACAGCTGACAATACTCCTGGTTGGATTTGCTTTTGTCATGGCCGTTGCGCACGGGCAGGTCCGTTATTCTGTTCCCGAGGAAATGAACAAGGGATCAGTGGTGGGAAATATCGTGCAGGATCTTGGTTTGGATGTAAAGAGACTGAAATCTGGCAGAGCGCGGATCTTTACGGAGGACAGTCGTGAGTACATCGGTCTGAATGTGGATAAAGGCACTCTGATAGTGAGAGAGAGGATAGATAGAGAGGAGCTGTGCGCTCAAGTGTCTCCATGCTCTTTACATTTTCAGATTATTCTAGATAATCCGATGGAATTACATAGAATTGATGTGGAAATTCTGGACATTAATGATCATGCACCTGAGTTTGACAGAAAGGCAATTATTATTGACGTGCCGGAGTCTGCAACACTCCAGTCACTATTTTCTTTAGACAGTGCGCATGATCCCGATGTCGGACTAAACACTCTGCAACGATACACACTTAGTTCCACTGACCATTTCATTTTAAGAGATCAATCTCGCAATGAAGGAAATAAATATGTTGCAGTGGTTTTGAAAACACCTTTAGACAGAGAGCAACAAGAAACACATAATTTAATTTTGACAGCATTTGATGGTGGCACTCCTCAAAAATCTGGAACAGTTAAAATAACCGTCAATGTTCTTGATGTAAACGATAATTCTCCTGTGTTCAGTCAGCCAATATACCGAGTGTCTTTGTCTGAAAATATACCCAAAGATAGTTTAGTAATGACAGTTAGCGCTACTGACAAGGATAAAGGATCTAATGGAGAGGTTACCTATTCATTTTTACAAAACTCTGGAAGAGAGGCCAAGTATTTGTTTATCATTAATTCGGACACAGGAGAAATAAGGGTTAAATCTTCTTTGGATTTTGAAAAGACGAAGCAACATGAGATGGACGTTAAGGCGATGGATAAGGGCGGACTAACAGGTACCAGTAAACTGCTGATTGAAATTACAGATGTCAATGACAATCCCCCTATTATCAGTGTTATATCATTTTCTAATCCGGTCCCTGAAGATTCCTCACCCGACTTTACAGTAGCGATGTTTAACATTAAAGATCTAGACTCGGGTAAAAACGGACAAATTAAATGCACAGTGAATTTAGATCTGCCGTTTCGCATCAAAGAGACATCCAATAATTTCTATAGTTTAGTCACCGACCGTGATTTAGATCGTGAAATGTTTTCTGAATACAATATAACGATCACAGCTACAGATGAAGGATCTCCATCTTTATCTACAAATAAAACACTGAGACTTAAAATATCTGATGTGAACGACAACGCCCCTGTTTTCCAGCGTCACTCATACACCGCTTATGTGATGGAGAATAATTCACCTGGAGTGTCTATATTTGCAGTGACAGCAACTGACAGAGACTCTGGGAATAATGCGCGTATTTCGTATTTTATAGAAGATCTTTCTGTCAATGGAGTTTCTGCTTCGTCTTTTATTTCAGTTAACGCAGAGAGCGGAGAGATTCTCGCTATTCGATCTTTTGATTTCGAGCAAACAAAAGAGTTCAATATTATCGTAAAAGCGCAGGACGGAGGCAACCCGCCTCTCAGCAGCAACGTGAGTGTGAGAATTATTATTCAGGACCAGAATGACAACGCGCCTCAGATTCTGTATCCAGTACAAACTGGTGGCTCTGTGGTGGCTGAAATGGTTCCTCGTTCAGCAGAGGTGGGCTATCTAGTGACGAAAGTGGTGGCTGTGGATGTGGACTCTGGACAGAATGCCTGGCTCTCATATAAACTGCAGAAAGCGACAGAAAGGGCGCTGTTTGAAGTGGGCTTACAGAATGGAGAAATAAGAACTGTGCGCCAAGTCACTGATAAAGATGCTGTAAAGCAGAAGCTCACTGTTATAGTGGAGGACAACGGACAGCCCTCTCGTTCAGCTACAGTCAATATTAACGTGGCTGTGGCGGACACTTTCCCTGAAGTGCTCTCCGAGTTCACTGACTTTACTCATGACAAGGAATTAAATGACAACCTGACATTTTATCTCGTGCTGGCCTTGGCTGTAGTTTCATTTCTCTTCATTGTCTCCATCATCGCTATACTGTCAGTAAAATGCTACAGATGGAGACGTGAGCGGATGTTTTACAAATCTGGTGCCAATCTCCCAGTTATTCCGTATTATCCACCCCTTTACGCAGATGTAGGGGGAACAGGAACTTTACAGCATATGTACAATTATGAAACTTACAGAACCATTGACTCTCGTAAAAGTGATGTGAAATACGCCAGACCTCCTACTGAGAGCATCATTAGTCTGGAGAGCAGTGGAACTCAGACTCTTACGCATGCGCGAATGGCGAAAAATAATGATCTACATGATCAGGTGAGAGCTGCAATAAAACACGTCAACAGATATCGGCAGATTTTTTATACCTTATGTTTAAATAGAAATTTATGAACCAGAATGTAAATTTTCTGCTTCACATTACCGTCTCATGAGAAGTAACAATATACATTATTTTTTTATTTAATTTCTATAACGACCGGCCAGCATTGCATTTTTAATTATCAGATGTACTTCCTTTTTTTCTTTACATCATTATGTAAACTAACCCTTTGCTTAAAAATTATCTCAACAACAGACTGATTGATATGAGGCGCCGTATAGGGCTTAAATCAAACTTCACTCATGCACACACATATGAAACACTTGCATACACATATATGAAACAGTCACACATCTGTATATACTACTAATTGCTCACACAACTACATATGAAATGCGCGCACACATACCTATGAGACGCTCGCACATATATACAAACTCTCCGCGCACATATATGCAAACTCTCCATGCACACACACATATGAGATGCAGACACACACAAAGTCTCCGTGCGCACACTCACACACACACTCACACCTATGAGACGCGCACAAACAAGGGAATTCCTATCAGTCATTACAATATTTATTATAATTATTTTTCAAGGACAACACCATATAAACAGGACAGAATAATTAAATTTTAATTTAATTAAGAAATATTTAGTACTACATAGACTAGTAATCTGTATAAATAAATAAATTAATTAATTAATTAATTAATCTCCGTACATATTGTAAACTAATCGAATAATTTATTCATAAGTTATAAACGTTTCAAAACGTTATATATTTTAGTGTCAGTTTTTTTCAATAAATATTCTATATTTAATGTCCGTAGCGTGAAATTTCCACAGCAGCAGGGACGGGTATCCAAGGTGCTTATGTTACTATGGTAACGCATGTAGGAAGTGACGTTGAAGGATGTTCCGAATGGCGGAATTTTGTAGAGTGAAGTTCCCTTAACAGACATTCCCCCACATGGAGTAGGGTGTAGGGTGTAGTGATTTCAATGTATATAGAGTTGCCGATTCATTCTCGATGATTAGTAGTAGCTTTTTTAAATAGACCGTTACTAGACAGTTTAGAAGACAGCGAGTGGTTTATTTATTATCAACACAAAAGTATCCCACATATTAGTCACAGATTCCGTGCTTCAATTTTCTTTTTGCTAAACATCACCTGCGTTTTGTGTCGCTGCAATATTCAGACATTATGTGGACAGTTGTGAATGTGCCTTGTGATTGAGCAGTGATGATCATTATACTGTCCTACTCCGTCTTCTAAACTGTCCAACAGCAGGCTGTTTACAAACCGCTACTACCAATCATGGAGTATGAAGCGACAAGTCCGTCTACACTGAAATGACTTCCTTTTACACTGAAATGCCTTCCGGTTACACTGAGAATTTCATATGTGTGTGTGCGTGCATCTCATAGGTGTATGTGCCTGCATCTCATATGTGTGTGCGCGTGCATAGGTGTGTGTGCACGGAGAGTTTGCATATATGTACGCGGAGAGTTTGTATATATGTGCGCGCGTCTCATAGGTATGTGTGCGCGCATTTCATATGTAGTTATGTGAGCAGTTAGTAGTATATATAGATGTGTGACTGTTTCATATATGAGTATGCAAGTGTTTCATATGTGTGTGCATGAGTGAAGTTTGATTTAAGCCCTATACGGCGCCTCATAGATTGACGAATCTCCAACATTTTGCTTGAAACAGTAAAATACGAGCTTATATGTAAAACAAAACTTACTCTTTCCCTGATTGTACAAACTCCCCATGTTGACACTACAGTAAAGCCTTCAGTCAGGGGTAAACATCAAGGTATTTTTAAGTCTTAACGAGCTCAGCATTGTAAAGTTTATTCATGTTCCTAAAGAGATTATATTTAAAAACCTTTGTGTCAATGTAACAATAAGGTGTTTGCCATGTTGGATATTAGTAGGTTTTTCACAAATGGACAAAACAAAGAAAATTAGCAATTTGAACATGTTGTGTAAACATATAGACAAGTTAATCGTAACTGACAATCTCTGAGCATAATATATGTTTCTGCATTTTAAAAAATGAATATACAGCTTTTACTTTGATACATTTTTGTGTATTTTCATGTGTTTTATAGTATTTGTCATGTTTTTTTAAACGTTTACATCTCAAGCATGTGTTATTAATTAATTTTTTTGATCCTTTTTTCAATCCCTACAAGCCAGAGACATAATTGTCAAAAAGTTCGATTTTACTATCTATCTATCTATCTATCTATCTATCTATCTATCTATCTATCTATCTATCTATCTATCTATCTATTCATGTCTGGCTTTTATTGGCAGGTGTAATTTTTTATAAATACTCTGAGTGACGCTGTTGGTTAGGGTGTACAGTGTGTATAAACGCCCGTTCTTAGATCCTCCCCTGTATTCCGATTCCATTCTGGAGGAATTCTTTTTGCTTGGTCCCGTGTTTTACACAGTAGCCGTCAATGAAATACTATCTTTCAGTACCTTGTAGTTTCAAGACAGCATTGAGATTTCTGGATCGTATGTAGGTTACAGTGTTTACAATATGTTTTTTCTTTATTCCCTCGATGCCCGGATAAGTGACTCTACAGTCCGCGTTTCGACATGGCTGACAATGCTTCTGGTTGGATTTGCTTTTGTCATGGCTGTTGCGCACGGGCAGGTCCGTTATTCTGTTCCCGAGGAAATGAACAAGGGCTCAGTCGTGGGAAATATCGTGCAGGATCTCGGTTTGGATGTAAAGAGACTGAAATCTGGCAGAGCGCGGATCTTTACAGAGGACAGTCGTGAGTACATCGGTCTGAATGTGGATAAAGGCACTCTGATAGTGAGAGAGAGGATAGATAGAGAGGAGCTGTGCGCTCAAGTGTCTCCATGCTCTTTACATTTTCAGATTATTCTAGATAATCCGATGGAGCTGCATCGAACTGACGTTGAAATATTAGATATAAATGATCATGCACCTGCTTTCGACAGAAAAGAAATCAACATTGAAATATCTGAATCTGCCGTTTCTGGTTCACGATTTTCTTTAGACAGTGCGCATGATCCCGATGTCGGGGTGAATACGCTGCAGAGATACACACTTATTCCTACAGATCATTTCTCATTGAAAGAATTATCACGTAGCGACGGCACCAAATATGTTGTAATGGTTTTAAAAACACCTTTAGACAGAGAGCAACAAGAGACGCATAATTTAATTTTGACAGCATTTGATGGTGGCACTCCTCAAAAATCTGGAACAGTTAAGATAACCATCAATGTTCTTGATGCAAACGACAATTCTCCTGTGTTCAGTCAGCCAATATACAGAGTGTCATTATTCGAAAATTCTCCGAGAAATAGTTTAGTATTGGTCGTCAATGCTACTGACAAAGATAAAGGATCTAATGGCGAAATTACCTATTCATTTTCACAAAGCACCGGGAAAGAAGCCATAGATTTGTTCAGCATTGATTCGGACACTGGAGAAATAATGGTGGAAGGTTTCTTAGATTTTGAAAAATCTAAACAGTATGAACTAGATGTCGAGGCGACTGATAAGGGCGGATTAGTTGATGCTAGTAAAGTGCTCATTGAAATTATTGATATTAATGACAATTCACCTGTTATCAGTGTTATTTCATTTTCCAACCCAATACCAGAAGATTCTATCCCTGACTCGGCTGTAGCTATGTTAAATATTAAAGACGTAGACAGTGGAAATAATGGGCAAATTAAATGCACAGTGAATTCAGTACTGCCGTTTCGAATCAGATCGACTTCTTCCAATTTCTATAGTTTAGTCACCGACCGTGATTTAGATCGTGAAATGTTTTCTGAATACAATATAACGATCACAGCTACAGATGAAGGATCTCCATCTTTATCTACAAATAAAACACTGAGACTTAAAATATCTGATGTGAACGACAACGCCCCTGTTTTCCAGCGTCACTCATACACCGCTTATGTGATGGAGAATAATTCACCTGGAGTGTCTATATTTGCAGTGACAGCAACTGACAGAGACTCTGGGAATAATGCGCGCATTTCTTATTTTTTAGAAGATCTTTTTATCCACGGAGTTTCTGCTTCGTCTTTTATTTCAGTTAACGCAGAGAGCGGAGAGATTCTCGCTATTCGATCTTTTGATTTCGAACAAACGAAAGAGTTCAATATTTGCGTAAAAGCGCAGGACGGAGGCAACCCGCCTCTCAGCGGCAACGTGAGTGTGAGAATTATTATTCAGGACCAGAATGACAACGCGCCTCAGATTCTGTATCCAGTCCAAACTGGTGGCTCTGTGGTGGCTGAGATGGTTCCTCGTTCAGCAGAGGTGGGCTATCTAGTGACGAAAGTGGTGGCTGTGGATGTGGACTCTGGACAGAATGCCTGGCTCTCATATAAACTGCAGAAAGCGACAGACAGGGCGCTGTTTGAAGTGGGCTTACAGAATGGAGAAATAAGAACTGTGCGTCAAGTCACTGATAAAGATGCTGTGAAACAGAAGCTCACTGTTATAGTGGAGGACAACGGACAGCCCTCTCGTTCAGCTACAGTCAATATTAACGTGGCTGTGGCGGACACTTTCCCTGAAGTGCTCTCCGAGTTCACTGACTTTACTCATGACAAGGAATTAAATGACAACTTGACATTTTATCTCGTGCTGGCCTTGGCTGTAGTTTCATTTCTCTTCATTGTGTCCATCATCGCTATACTGTCAGTGAAATGCTACAGATGGAGACGTGAGCGGATGTTTTACAAATCTGGTGCCAATCTCCCAGTTATTCCGTATTATCCACCCCTTTACGCAGATGTAGGAGGAACAGGAACTTTACAGCATATGTACAATTATGAAACTTACAGAACCACTGACTCTCGAAAAAGTGACGTGAAATACGCCAGACCTCCTACTGAGAGCATCATTAGTCTGGAGAGCAGTGGAACTCAGACTCTTACGCATGCGCGAATGGCGAAAGATAATGATCTACATGATCAGGTGAGAGCTGCAATAAAACACGTCAACAGATATCGGCAGATATTTTTATACCTTATGTTTAAATAGAAATTTATGAACCAGAATGTAATTTTTCTGCTTCACATTACCGTCTCATGAGAAGAAACAATATACATTATTTTTTCATTTAATTTTTATAACGATCGGCCAGCATTGCATTTTTAATTATGAGATGTACTTCCTTTTTTTTCTTTACATCATTATGTAAACTAACCCTTTGCTTAAAACTTATCTCAACAACAGACTGATTGATATGAGGCGCCGTATAGGCCTTAAATCAAACTTGACTCATGCACACACTTCCAGTTATTCCGTATTATCCCCCCCTTTACGCAGATATAGGGGGAACAGGAACTTTACAGCATATGTACAATTATGAAACTTACAGAACCACTAACACTCGAAAGAGTGATGTTAAATACGCCAGACCTCCTACTGAGCGCATCATTAGTCTGGACAGCAGTGGAACTCAGACTCTTACACCTGCTCAGAGGGTGAAAAATCGTGTCGACTTTGATCAGGTGAGAAATACTATTTAAACAAGTGACTCATTTAAATTCTTAATTGAACAGATGTCTCACTGCAATACGTTAGCAGTTCAATGTCTTTTTTGTGAAAAAAATACAGTAGACTCGTCATTACACAGTCAATTAATAAAGTTAATACACAATCCTTGCGCAACGCTTGTTGGTTTTATTTACATTTACTTTTACAGCATTTAGCAAACGTCTTTATAAATTCAGACTTACATTTAGGCCATACAGCTGAGCAGTTCAGGGACTGATTAAGGTCCAGCACTGTCAACTGCCAAAGTATTTGTACACTATATATGGTTTTAATGTATATATCCTTCAATATGATTGGTTGATTGGCAAAAACATATTTTCCATAAATGTCGAGTACTTAAAAAGTCTGAAGAAAAACACCTTAAAGAACCTTTCAGCCATATTGGTGAAGATTTAGATTCTAACTTATTTAACCTTTTTGTCATCAAGTAAATAATCTTTCTAACGTATTGCATTGAAGTTCTAAACATGTTTACTATTTTAATGTAAATAAAAAAAAACATTTGTATCATATTATATAGAAGCATGGTCTATAGTTTTGTTCTGACCTTCAGGGTATCATTTTAATGACATAATTGGATCTTTTTTAACAGTACGTTTTAAAATGTAAAAGAAATCCTTTCATTGGTTTGGACAGTTTCGTGCAATGACAGGTTTAAAAACGTAACTGCTTTTAATTCCACAGCTCAATTGAAAGTTTGAATCTAAGTCGAAAGGTTTTCATTATCTTCGTAGAACAGCATATTTCGTACCTAACCTAACCTATAAAATGGACTGTTGGACTGTTGGACTATCCCTCATAATCTTTCATTTATTCATGATTCATTATTCATTACTCAGGTGGAACTCCATTTCACCTGAGTTACGCAGCATTACGGACCTCCCTCTGTTTAAGGCAAAACTGAAAACTCACTTGTTTAGAATAGCTTTTAATATGTTATAGTTTTATGTAATATTTGTATAATTTTATCTTTTAATTTTTTTATTATCATTTTTATGGCTATGACTTTTATTTAATTTTTCATTTATTTATTTATAACTATATTTTATTCTGTTTGTATTTTTATTTCTATTTTTAATGCCATTGTATTGTCATTTTTAGAACTGTGAAGCACTTTGGTACAACTTAGGTTGCTGTAAAGTGCTATAGAAATAAATGTTGATTGATTGATTATGATTCTTTAGTTCCAGAGCAGGAAAGTCTTTGATAACACCGCAAATTAAGAAATTATAGACAGTTGTGTTCTTCCAAATTAGTTGCAACAAATTGGGGAAGACTCACATATGAATTATCGTGGTGGGTCAATCAACATACAGTACTTTAGAAAGCGGTGTTAAATTCATGTTTGATTTCTGTGCCTCTTCGTCATCGTGAATAGGAATTGTTTGTTATGATGTCAGCTCTGTTTGCGTATTTAGATATGACGGCTGTCGTTCTCCATTCATGATTCACTTGCTTGCATAACGCTTGACTTTACACCACCACACCCAGTTCAATTAAGAAAAGGCTGTTAATTAGTTATATTGTAAAATTAAGTATGCTGAGAGATGTCAAAGCACTTAGACGTTCAGTGCAGTGGTCTTCCAGGACCGGGCGAGAACGCTTCTGTCTGAGGGAGTTTTATTAATTGTGTTAATTGCCAGTCAAAAATAAATGGAACTTAGGAATTATTATTATTATTGTTATTGTTATTATTATTATTATTATAAAGTGTAATAATTGTATTGTACTCTGAGTGACGCTGTTGGTCAAAAGGTGCAGTGCTTAAATGCTCGTTTTTGTATCCGCCCCTGTACATCCGACTTTGGGCACACAATGTTTCTCTTCATTTAGAAATGTCTGTCGGTTAAACAAATAGCAGTGGAGGAATCACAGTGAACATTCTTCTAAAAGATTGTAGTCTATTAGGGCATTCTGCTCAAAATATCAGCATTGTCTAGTTCGGAGTTATTATAAGATGCCTGGTTTTTGCTCTTTCAATGCCCGGGAAAGTGGCTCTACAGTCCGCGTTTCGACATGGCTGACAATGCTCCTGGTTAGATTTGCTTTTGTCATGGCTGTTGCGCACGGTCAGGTCCGTTATTCTATTCCCGAGGAGATGAACAAGGGATCAGTGGTGGGAAATATCGTGCAGGATCTCGGTTTGGATGTAAGGAGACTGAAATCTGGCAGAGCGCGGATCTTTACGGAGGACAGTCGTGAGTACATCGGTCTGAATGTGGATAAAGGCACTCTGATAGTGAGAGAGAGGATAGATAGAGAGGCGCTGTGCGCTCAAGTGTCTCCATGCTCTTTACATTTTCAGATTATTCTAGATAACCCAGTGGAGCTACATCGGGTTGATGTTGAAATAATGGATATCAATGATCATGCACCTGCTTTCAGCAGGAAAGAAATTATTATTGAAATAAGAGAATCTATTGTGTCAGGTTCACGATTTTCTTTAGACAGTGCGCATGATCCCGATGTAGGGCTAAATACACTGCAGAGATACACTCTTAATCCTACGAATTATTTCACTTTGAAAGAATTATCACGTAACGATGGAAGCAAATATGTGGAGATGGTGTTAAAAGCACCTTTAGACAGAGAGCAAAAAGAAGAACATCAATTAATTTTAACAGCATTTGATGGTGGCACTCCTCAAAAGTCTGGAACAGTTAAAATAACTATCACTGTTCTTGATGTAAATGACAATTCTCCTGTGTTCAGTCAGCCAATATACCGAGTGTCTTTGTCAGAAAATATGCCCAAAGAGAGTTTAGTAGTGAAAGTCAGTGCTACTGACAAGGATAAAGGACCTAATGGAGAGGTTGCCTATTCATTTTCACAAAGCACCGGAAAAGAGGCCATGGAATCATTTAATATTGAATCGGGAACTGGGGAAATAAAGGTAAAAGGTGTTTTAGACTTTGAAAAATCCAAACAGTATGAATTAAACGTGGAGGCGATAGATGAAGGCGGACTAACTGATACCAGTAAAGTGCTGATTGATATTATTGATGTTAATGACAATCCGCCTGTTATCAGTGTTATCTCATTTTCAAACCCGATCCCAGAGGATTCGGCTCTGGAGTCTACTGTAGCAATCCTGAATATTAAAGACATAGACTCTGGGAATAATGGACAAATTAAATGCACAGTCAAGTCAAATCTGCCGTTTACAATCAAGACGACATCGAATAATTTCTATAGTTTAATCACTGACCGTTATTTAAATCGCGAAATATTTTCTGAATACAATATAACGATCACAGCTACAGATGAAGGATCTCCATCTTTATCTACAAATAAAACACTGAGACTTAAAATATCTGATGTGAACGACAACGCCCCTGTTTTCCAGCGTCACTCATACACCGCGTATGTGATGGAGAATAATTCACCTGGAGTGTCTATATTTGCAGTGACAGCAGCTGACAGAGACTCTGGGAATAATGCGCGCATTTCTTATTTTTTAGAAGATCTTTCTGTCAATGGAGTTTCCGCTTCGTCTTATATTTCAGTTAACGCAGAGAGCGGAGAGATTCTCGCTATTCGATCTTTTGATTTCGAGCAAACGAAAGAGTTCAATATTATCGTAAAAGCGCAGGACGGAGGCAACCCGCCTCTCAGCAGCAACGTGAGTGTGAGAATTATTATTCAGGACCAGAATGACAACGCGCCTCAGATTCTGTATCCAGTACAAACTGGTGGCTCTGTGGTGGCTGAGATGGTTCCTCGTTCAGCAGAGGTGGGCTATCTAGTGACGAAAGTGGTGGCTGTGGATGTGGACTCTGGACAGAATGCCTGGCTCTCATATAAACTGCAGAAAGCGACAGACAGGGCGCTGTTTGAAGTGGGCTTACAGAATGGAGAAATAAGAACTGTGCGCCAAGTCACTGATAAAGATGCTGTAAAGCAGAAGCTCACTGTTATAGTGGAGGACAACGGACAGCCCTCTCGTTCAGCTACAGTCAATATTAACGTGGCTGTGGCGGACACTTTCCCTGAAGTGCTCTCCGAGTTCACTGACTTTACTCATGACAAGGAATTAAATGACAACTTGACATTTTATCTCGTGCTGGCCTTGGCTGTAGTTTCATTTCTCTTCATTGCCTCCATCATCGCTATACTGTCAGTGAAATGCTACAGATGGAGACGTGAACGGATGTTTTACAAATCTGCTGGCAATCTCCCAGTTATTCCGTATTATCCACCCCTTTACGCAGATATAGGGGAAACAGGAACTTTACAGCATATGTACAATTATGAAACTTACAGAACCACTGACTCTCGACAGAGTGACGTGAAATACGTCAGACCTCCTACTGAGAGCATCATTAGTCTCGACAGCAGTGGCACTCAGACAATTACGCATGCGCAAAGAGAGAAAACTAGCGTCAACTATGACCAGGTGAGAACTCTTACTCCAATACATGATACCAGCTCCAGTTTTTGACGTTTTCACCTCATGTAATAAAATAGCCTATTAACTAAACTATGTACTGTGCAGACGTTAAGATGAACTGGTTCCAGTTGGCATTGTTATTAACCGTGCAGGTGACTCTTTTTTCTCGACAATTGAGTTTATACTTAAATAATGATGCATTCCAGACAGCAATTGACAGCAGTGAAATGACAGTTGACCTTTGTCCATTTTGATGGACAAAAGAAGTAAAAATGAATATGTGTAATGATTTGTAAATACATTTGAGGTATATATCGAAAATCTATATTGTACGTTGAAATGTAATTTTTATACACACTTGTACTTGAGTAGCAGCAAAAACTGTGCATTCATTTTCGGATTTTTTTTCTTTCAAGTGAACATGTTCGCTGAAATATATGTAAGTCTAATAAGTGCAGTAATTATAACGTTTAACGTATTTTCCAGCTCTTATTAGTTGTAATGTTTTACTAGTACTCTGAGTGACGCTGTTGGTCAGCGTGTGCAGGTTTGTAACCGGTGATTTTAGATCTTGTTCTGTATTACGACGATGTGCAACCCATTTTTTCCCTTTACTCGGGACTATCGGATAAACATACATCGCGGAATTATTCACTTTCAACACTTCGGGATTTTTTTTCCTATTGAAATTGTCTTATTCCAGCTTGTTTTTAAAGATTTTTAAAATGGGTGGTTGTTATTGCCTTGGTGCTCGGATGAGTGACTCTACAGTCCGCGTTTCGATATGGCTGACAATGCTTCTGGTTGGATTTGCTTTTGTCATGGCCGTTGCGCACGGGCAGGTCCGTTATTCTGTTCCCGAGGAAATGAACAAGGGATCAGCGGTGGGAAATATCGTGCAGGATCTCGGTTTGGATGTAAAGAGACTGAAATCTGGCAGAGCGCGGATCTTTACAGAGGACAGTCGTGAGTACATCGGTCTGAATGTGGATAAAGGCACTCTGATAGTGAGAGAGAGGATAGATAGAGAGGAGCTGTGCGCTCAAGTGTCTCCATGCTCTTTACATTTTCAGATTATTCTAGACAATCCGATGGAGCTTCATCGAACTGATGTGGAAATATTAGATATAAATGATCATGCACCTGCTTTCGACAGAAAAGAAATCAACATTGAAATATCTGAATCTGCAGTTTCTGGTTCACGGTTTTCTTTAGACAGTGCGCATGATCCCGATGTCGGGGTGAATACACTGCAGAGATACACACTAAATCCTACAGATCATTTCACACTGAAAGAATTATCACGTAGCGACGGCACCAAATATGTTGCAATGGTTTTAAAAACACCTTTAGACAGAGAGCAAGAAGAGACGCATAATTTAATTTTGACAGCATTTGATGGTGGCACTCCTCAAAAATCTGGAACAGTTAAAATAACTATCACTGTTCTTGATATAAACGACAATTCTCCTGTGTTCAGTCAGCCAATATACCGAGTGTCTTTATTCGAAAATTCTCCGAAAAGTAGTTTAGTATTGGTTGTCAGTGCCACTGACAAAGATAAAGGATCTAATGGCGAAATTACCTATTCATTTTCACAAAGCACCGGGAAAGAAGCCATGGATTTGTTTAGCATTGATTCGGACACTGGAGAAATAATGGTGGAAGGTTTCTTAGATTTTGAAAAATCTAAACAGTATGAACTAGATGTCGAGGCGAATGATAAGGGCGGATTAGTTGATGCTAGTAAAGTGCTCATTGAAATTATTGATATTAATGACAATTCACCTGTTATCAGTGTTATTTCATTTTCCAACCCAATACCAGAAGATTCTATCCCTGACTCGGCTGTAGCTATGTTAAATATTAAAGACGTAGACAGTGGAAAAAATGGACAAATTAAATGCACAGTGAATTCAGATCTGCCGTTTCGAATCAAGACGACATCCAATAATTTCTATAGTTTAGTCACCGACCGTGTTTTAGATCGTGAAATGTTTTCTGAATACAATATAACGATCACAGCTACAGATGAAGGATCTCCATCTTTATCTACAAATAAAACACTGAGACTTAAAATATCTGATGTGAACGACAACGCCCCTGTTTTCCAGCGTCACTCATACACCGCGTATGTGATGGAGAATAATTCACCTGGAGTGTCTATATTTGCAGTGACAGCAACTGACAGAGACTCTGGGAATAATGCGCGCATTTCTTATTTTTTAGAAGATCTTTCTGTCAACGGAGTTTCTGCTTCGTCTTTTATTTCAGTTAACGCAGAGAGCGGAGAGATTCTCGCTATTCGATCTTTTGATTTCGAGCAAACTAAAGAGTTCAATATTATCGTAAAAGCGCAAGACGGAGGCAACCCGCCTCTCAGCAGCAACGTGAGTGTGAGAATTATTATTCAGGACCAGAATGACAACGCGCCTCAGATTCTGTATCCAGTACAAACTGGTGGCTCTGTGGTGGCTGAAATGGTTCCTCGTTCAGCAGAGGTGGGCTATCTAGTGACGAAAGTGGTGGCTGTGGATGTGGACTCTGGACAGAATGCCTGGCTCTCATATAAACTGCAGAAAGCGACAGACAGGGCGCTGTTTGAAGTGGGCTTACAGAATGGAGAAATAAGAACTGTGCGCCAAGTCACTGATAAAGATGCTGTGAAACAGAAGCTCACTGTTATAGTGGAGGACAACGGACAGCCCTCTCGTTCAGCTACAGTCAATATTAACGTGGCTGTGGCGGACACTTTCCCTGAAGTGCTCTCCGAGTTCACTGACTTTACTCATGACAAGGAATTAAACGACAACTTGACATTTTATCTCGTCTTGGCCTTGGCTGTAGTTTCATTTCTCTTCATTGTGTCCATCATCGCTATACTGTCAGTGAAATGCTACAGATGGAGACGTGAACGGATGTTTTACAAATCTGGTGCCAATCTCCCAGTTATTCCGTATTATCCACCCCTTTACGCAGATGTAGGGGGAACAGGAACTTTACAGCATATGTACAATTATGAAACTTACAGAACCACTGACTCTCGGAAGAGTGACGTGAAATACGCCAGACCTCCTACTGAGAGCATCATTAGTCTGAATACCAGCGGAACACAGACATTCACGCACGCGCAGAGGGAAAAATCTTGTCTCGATTTTGATTCGGTGAGAGCTACAAGCAACATCATATCTACGTGAATGAATAGGCAGCATTTCACATACTCGTCATTAGATACCAAATTATTTTTAAAGTTTTGCTTTTATATAATTGTCGTTGAACAAAAACGTAACTGTTTAATTGAATTTCTTATGCATTTTCTATTTACGTATTTCTCTGCCAAAAATGCATTCTAATGTTATGCAAAGACATCCTCGTTCGTTTCCGGATCAGGCGATAATACTAGACCTTCACCAGTGAAATGTTAAAGATGCACTCGTGAGCGGTTGTTTTACAAATCTTCCAGTCATTCCGTATTAACCACCTCTTTCGGGGGGGCAGAAACTTTAAAACAAGCATTTAATTATGAAATTAGTGGAACTGTTTAGTGTCATTAGCCTGGACGCAAATGTACAGTTTTTTTTTTTTAGTTGTTCTTGGGCAATCGTATTAACTAATATAATAATATCCTACAGTTTTATCACTAGAAGTGTTCAAAATGTTGTAAATTTGATGCGAACATGGACTACAAAGTAATCATTTATATAATATGTACATGATTTTACATTCATTTGGACAGAATTTATTGAATCTTTTGCAGTGCTTAGATATCTGCCTGTAGTTTAATCTGCACTATAAGTGAAATCTAAGTGCTGAATAAAAGCGATGTAATGAACAGTTATGTGTCGGATTTAATAATCTACTTTAAAATAAAATACTAATAGGCTATGTAAACAAACACCTGCACCAATAGATATGAATTACAAAAAAGCTAAACTGAATATTTTTACTGGGATTTATTTAATATATTCACCGCTGAAATAACAGCACTGAAATGGTATAAGTGAATTTTAACGCGCTGGAGTCGTTTTAAGACAAAATTTAATCTTTATCCGATCTACTTTTTCATTTCTCATCTGTGATTTATTCTCCGATTACCGAACAGGGAGTGTATTTGGCTGACGATGAAAGAACTACAACTTGGTAGAAACAAGGCGTAAGATACTCAACCTTACTCAAAACAAAATTTTATTTATTTGTATTAATGGGTTAGGCAGAAATTTCTGCCGTACAAAAAGACACGCAGACATGTAGGTGGGCTTCAACCTCAAATAATAAGATTACTGATTATATTAAATCTGTTCATCTTATTTTAAGCTTTAAACTTTTAACTATTCCTAAAAACTCTTTAGCTGTCAACGACAGGTATTAACGCTAGTATATATAAGTGGACAATGCCATTTATATTCGGTATTGCTTTATTCGTTTGTCCTCCGTGTAATTAAGTTGAACTACCTTGTTTTATTGTGGTAATTTAATATATTCTGTGTAATGCTTATTCTTGTCCATAAGTGTCGCTGTTGATCAGTGTAGGTGATTTTTCTGAAGTATAAAAATCCTACACCTCCCCTGTATTAACATTTCGCGCATGTTCACAGCCTTGGATTCCCATTGGGGAAAAAATCAACAACTGAGTAAATATCTATTTTTTTATTGTTTTTCTCAGTTTTCTTTTTATATCGATTATTTAATGTAGCAAATACTTTTGGCTTTTTATGGACAATCGCGTGGATATTGTATATTAATCCTGTAGGACTCAGTAACGCTACCGCATTATCATGGTGGAGAACATATTTGTAGCCTGGCGTTTCTGTGTGCTTTTTGTCTGTTTGCCCTTGATTAGTGGCGCATCCGGGCAGCTCCGTTATTCCGTAGCTGAGGAAATGCCACCCGGTGCATTAGTTGGAGATGTTGTGAAGGACCTGGATCTGCAGCCTAAGCGTCTGCTTGAAGGAAAAGCTCGTATTTTTGCTGCGAGCGGGCGTGACTATGTGCAGCTGGACAGAGAGAAAGGACATATCACGGTAAAAGAGAGGATGGACCGGGAGATTCTGTGCTCATCCTCAACGTCTACGTGCAGCATCAGCTTCGAGATCATTGTCGAAAACCCGATCGAACTCTACAGGGTCACCGTGGAAATATTAGACGTGAACGATAACAGCCCTGCGTTTCCACGAGGTGAAATAAAACTGGAGATCAGTGAATCGGCGTCTGTCGGAGCGCGTTTTGCTCTGGATAGAGCTCTCGACGCCGACGTGGGAATGAACAGCATCCAAAGCTATTCAATTGATCCGGCTGATCATTTTACACTGAAAACCCAGAATCGAGCAGACAGTGGCAAAAATGTCGAGCTTGTTTTACAGACGCCATTGGACAGAGAAAAGGAAGATCATTTGTATCTAACAGTAACAGCTACTGATGGAGGCAACCCTAAACGCTCTGGTACTGTAAAAGTTCATGTCGTTGTTTTAGATAATAATGACAACGCCCCTGTGTTCAAAACAAGTGCATATAGAGTATCTGTCCCAGAAAACACTGCTAAGGGGGCGTTACTGCTTACAGTTAATGCAACTGACGCAGATACAGCATCAAATGGACAAATAGGCTATTATTTTGAGCATACAACCCCTAAAATTAGAGAACTTTTCACAATCAATGAATCTACAGGTGAGATTAAGTTGTCCGGGCAGCTAGACTTCGAGGACACGAGCAGTCATGAATTTAAAATCCAGGCAAAGGACCAGGGAGGCTTAGCCGACTCGTGTGAGGTGGTAATTGAAGTGACAGATGTTAATGATAACGCGCCTAAACTGACGCTCATGTCCTTTTCCAACACGCTGCCTGAAGACTCGCCTGCAGGCACTGTAGTCGCCATGATCAACGTGCAGGACAGCGACTCGGAGGACAATGGAAAGATCACCTGCTGGATCGATGCCAGTCTCCCGTTTAGAACCGAATCGTCGCTGTCCAGTTACTACAGCATAGTAACAGACTCCAGTTTAGACAGAGAGCAAATCCAGGAATATAATATCACAATCACGGCCAAAGACGGTGGGCTCCCATCGCTGTCTACTACAAAAACACTGCTAGTAAAGGTATCTGATATAAATGACCATTCGCCAAGTTTTGAACAGGAAATATACAATGCGCACATCCCTGAGAATAATTCGCCTTCTTTACTGTTGCTCAGCGTGAAGGCGCGCGATCAGGATTTGGGTGCGAACGCGCGTGTCTCATACTTCATTCTCGACCAAGATGTGAACGGCAGACCAGCATCATCGTTAGTGTCGATTGATGCAGACAGTGGCAAGATTTACGCGATTAACTCATTCGATTATGAGCAAATTAAGTCGTTCAGCGTTAATATAAGAGCGCAAGATGGCGGTTCACCATCTCTGAGTAGCAACGCAACCGTGAACTTTATCATTCAGGACCAGAATGACAACGCGCCTCAGATTCTGTATCCAGTACAAACTGGTGGCTCTGTGGTGGCAGAAATGGTTCCTCGTTCAGCAGAGGTGGGCTATCTAGTGACGAAAGTGGTGGCTGTGGATGTGGACTCTGGACAGAATGCCTGGCTCTCATATAAACTGCAGAAAGCGACAGACAGAGCGCTGTTTGAAGTGGGCTTACAGAATGGAGAAATAAGAACTGTGCGCCAAGTCACTGATAAAGATGCTGTGAAACAGAAGCTCACTGTTATAGTGGAGGACAACGGACAGCCCTCTCGTTCAGCTACAGTCAATATTAACGTGGCTGTGGCGGACACTTTCCCTGAAGTGCTCTCCGAGTTCACTGACTTTACGCACGACAGAGAATACGACGACAACTTGACATTTTATCTCGTCTTGGCCTTGGCTGTAGTTTCATTTCTCTTCATTGTCTCCATCATCGCTATACTGTCAGTGAAATGCTACAGATGGAGACGTGAGCGGATCTTTTACAAATCTGCTGGCAATTTGCCGGTTATTCCATATTATCCACCCCTTTACGCAGACGTAGGCGGCACAGGAACTTTACAGCATATGTACAATTATGAAACTTACAGAACCACTGACTCTCGAAAGAGTGATGTGAAATACGCCAGACCTCCTACTGAGAGCATCATTAGTCTGGACAGCAGTGGAACGCAGACTATTACGCATGCGCAGAGAGAGAAAACTTGCGAAATTTATGATCAGGTGAGAAATTTTACTACAATACCTGGTAAAAGCAACCATTTAATTATGAGATTTCTGGTGCCACTGACTTTAGACAGAGCAACATAAAAATTTTCCCCAGCCTTTGGTGGGTTTGAACATTGACCTAGGGGACAAACCAAGTGAGGGCCTTAAGATATTTTCCATGAATGAAAACAATAAGTAAAAAAAATTGTAAATCATCACCTATGAGATGTGGGCTTAATAATTCCATCTAGTGATCTTTTGCAAATAATAAATGCATTCCATTGTCTTTGTAGAGCCATAGGTGCAGGAAGTAGGGGTGCTGGGGGTGCGCGCGCACACACACACACACACACACACACACACAGAGACACACCACATCAAGGGACTGCACCTCTACCTTTGCTTTATGCACATTGATATGATATTATTGTACAAGGAGAAAAAAAGTGTCGAAGAGCTCTGCATAATGTCTGAAAACAAGTTCATATGTCTATGTGTAGAGTAAGGAAAGATTATGAGAAAGGGTTGGATAGCAGGGGAAAGGGAAAGATGCAGACGCCCAAAAGTGTGATTAGGACTTTGTTAAGAGAGACAGACGTGAGTTCAGGTCTCCTTTCAGGTCCATTCTCCTTCAGTTGCAAGTTGCTTTGGATAAAACGTTAGCAAATGTAAATCTGTGTGTGTGTGTGTGTGTGTGTGTGTGTGTGTGTGTGTGTGTGTGTGTGTGTGTGTGTGTGTGTGTGAGAGAGAGAGAGAGAGAGAGAGAGAGAGAGAGAGAATGCAAAATCATTTGTAGGTTAGTAGTTAATTTTTGATTATTAGTAGACATTTTTCAACATTTCTCCTCATCAGCTGAACCTTTATGCAAAAATAACCTTAATTTTTTTTCAGTTTGAAAAGAAGGAAAAGAGGGGAGAGAGAAAGTGATTTTATCCTGTCTCACTGCTCTGTATAAAAGCCTGGTGCTGTACATCCAAGTATTTTTTCCCACGTCTTATCTTTTCATGACCTCATTATAGGTTTATATAAAAACTTGCAAATTTACATCCTGGCCTCTTATAGATGTAGGGGGTGTCTGGAAACAGTAATTAAGCTAATAATGCTGAGAGACCTTTGTGTGGCCGGTATCTCATGTTTATTTCCCCATTACACCACAGGCAGCCACTTTGAAATCAACCCTATGTACTTTGTTGTTTGGTGATTTGTGGAGACAGTGGGACAGGGGTAGAAAGCTCATGTGGCAGACAGATGTGGAGGCTGTTTTCTACAGGAAGGAACAGTACGGGTTATGTTGTGGCTTCACACTGGATTTCATTAGCATGTTGAGCAGTATAATCCTTAATATTAATGTGTGTGTGTGTGTGTGTGTGTGTGTGTGTGTGTGTATATACGCGTATGTGAACTTTTGCTCTCCCAGCCATGAACTTCTTCACAGCTGGGCTTAATTTATCCAGCTTCTGGACTATATAGTGTCTATACACATTAGCAAGACCAGTGTTAATGGCACATGCCACTGGATTTCTCTATTAAATTATTCCCTCGCTTTCCACTTATGTTTTTTTCTCAGTCACTTTGGTACTGTACATTTCTCAGATCAGAAAAGTGGAAGCAATTTAATACTCAAAATAACTTTTTCATATCATTTAATCACTTGTGTACATCATGAAAAGTAATTTGTTCTTTTGAACAAATTGCAAATGCTTTGTTATATTCATGCAAATAAATGTATAATTGTCTGCGGTTGCCCACATTATCAGTTGCTTATGTCTATACTCCTTCTCTGCTGAACAGGCTTAACTCCCAAAATATCAAGGCATTAGTTCACTGTATACGCCAGGGGTGTCCAAATCCAGTCCTGAAGGGCCAGTGACCAGCACAGTTTGTAATTCACCAACACCTAAACACACCCATTGATGCTAGTATTTAACAGATTAGTTAAATCAGCTGTGTTTGAGAAGAAGAAGCACCAAACTTTGTTGGACACTGGCCCTCCAGGACTGGATTTGGACACCCCTGGTAAACGCCATTACATGCAAAAGAGTTGAACCAGTTGTCCTAATTTGTCAAGTATATTTTCCAGACATTTCTATAATCCAGAGTTGTTTCTTTCTTTTCTTTTTTGTAAATGTGCCATGTGTCAAGTAAATCATAGCTTTCGCCAATAGAGGAAAATGTCTGAAAAATGTAATCAAACCAGATGTTTAACAGCAGTAGATATTTAGTAAAAATAAAAAATAAAAATAAAAAACACAGTTATGAGAGTAAAAACCTCCCTTTATTTCTCTTTATAATCCCCTGCTACAGTAATGCACTTAGCATTTCACTAGTGCTTAGATACCATCAAGGTAGAAAGGTTTGTCAGTATGCAGTCGCCATGATTAGATTGCCTGCTTCACATCTGTAATACTGGTATCCCAGGAACTCCATGACTCAAACATGTGGAGATGGCTTGGAGCGAAATCAGGACTGTACAGGATATATGGCTATGACTCCCTGCCAAGTTCCTGTAATGTTAAAGTGGTATGCGGGCAGTATGAGAGAATGTCTTCGGTGATCAAACCAGGCCATTTTTTTCCAGGTCATGGAGGCCAGGCCTGGGCATGGCATCCTGAGAAAACTTCCTACTTCAATAGTATCCAAGCAATAATTAAATGCTGGATAAGTCCATTACTGTAGTTATAACTGTATTATTATTCTGCATAATTCTGCATAAGTTTGACTTGAACATCTCTCATACATACATACATACATACATACAATGTGCATACATGCATACATTGAGATTGTATTTCTCCTCCCCCTAGCTTTAGATGAAACTATGACATGGATGTCAGCACTTTACATAATAATTAATAATTGCTGATGCATGGACAGTTGCTGTTTATTTTTATTCTATAAAGAAGAGGAGCTGTCCTCTTCTCTTGCTGTTTTCAGCCCTTTTTATGCACTTTATCCCTTCTCCCTTCCCCCTCTACAGCTGCACCCCTCTGCAGTCTTTCTGCTGTGTGTGTTCGACAGCTCCTTATTTAGTATACACTCTTGCATCACCTGCTTAAAAATAATCTCTTCTTTTTTTTACATGCTTGTAGAAAGATTTATTATATGAAATGTTAAAGCTTTGGAATGGAATTAATATATGCACATATACTCAAAAATGTATTGTAAGGAAAACACACACTGCTCTCTCTCTCTCTCTCCATTTGAAATGGGGTTACCATGTCCTGTAGTCTTTTGCACCATGTGCTTTACTGTGCTACACGTATGACTTCCCCCTTTCCTCCTAACCCACTTTTATCGTCAGCTGGGATGTGTTGCCATAGCAACAAGCTGACTCACATGTAGGCTGTACCATTATGTCACAGGCCACAGGGGGGCAGTGAGAGACTCAAAGCCTTGTGTAATGGTTTAAAGCAATTGAGCTAGTTCTGTATAAGATGAAATATCCCTGGATTAATAATAATAATGTATTGGCCTAGACTCGATTCTAATTTTAGAGGGAGGAGGGAGTGTGTGTGTGTGTGTGTGTGTGTGTGTGTGTGTGTGTGTGTGTGTGTGTGTGTGTGTGTGTGTGTGTGTGTGTGTGTGTGTTTTTACAAAAATCAGAGAAGGCAATCTAGGCAAAAAGGTCTGCTTTTAGTCACTGCAAATATAAAGGAAATCCTTAAAGGTTTGTGTTTTAACCTTTATTGTATGACAGACATATCATTATATATATCATAATTGTTTTTGTGTGTGACTATGATTGTGATTATATGATTATTAGGCCTAAATTTTATGCCATCATGCTATTAATCTGTTAATGTAGGAATCAGTAAATAAATAAACCACATAAAACTTCAAAACTAGATTCTCTCTCTCTCTCTCTCTCTCTCTCTCTCTCTCTCTCTCTCTCTCTCTCTCTCTCTGTGTGTGTGTGTGTGTGTGTGTGTGTGTGTGTGTGTGTGTGTGTGTGTGTGTGTGTGTGTGTGTGTGTGTGTGTGCATCTCTCTCTCTTTCATATAAAAGTAATATGCACAATAAAACCTCAGATTTGTTTTATTTTAAAACTGAATTTCTTACCACATGTCATATCTCCCCAAAAACCTGCTTAACATATGGAAAAAATCAGTTTTTTTTTTATTGTGCAGAGGATGGGTGAGTATAAGCTGGCTCCAAAATGTATCAGATGAGTTCATTATTCTAACTTAATTCTTCCCTGTTCAATCTTTTTTTTCATGTGGCCCACCTGCCTCTGCTGCTGTGATCACCTGCTCCTGATTTATTCTGGTCCCCTGTGTTTTCCACAATAAAGGTAAGATTTTTTAAGTATTTAAGTCATAGCCATGTTCCTTGTTAGTCTCTTAAAATCACACTTTGTATTTAAACAAGTACTGTAAAACTTTGTACAGCCATTCTGAAAATTGAGAGGTAATAAGCTGTAACTGTTACCGGTTACAGCTCTTTTGGGGTATTTTTTTCACCTTTTAAATCAAACATTATTGTGGATTGTATGTAATAACCTGTGTGATTACTTATCAACTACATATACTTTAAACAACAATTGTTCTTTGGGCAAAGAGATTTTCTGTTGTGAGACTTGACAGCTAATTTATCAGAACTGCTGCCTAGAAAAAAACAAACAGTAATATACCAGTGTTTAGCTCACTATGACTAGCTTATATTTTGATTTATGAAATATATTATGTTTAAAATGTCCCTATGGAATGCACTTTACCACATAAGTAAGAAAATAGTCTTTACTTTAATTATACGCATACACACACGCATTCATTCAGATTAAGTTTAAATGTTTGGTCAGGGTCAGGTCTCAATGAGAATTTCATGTTCTGTTTGTATGTTTTGTTGTGTAATCAAACGCTTGGTTTGCTTGCTCAGCTGTTGATGGAGGAGAGTAGTCGAGGCCTCCGGTCTGAGTGGCGCTGTTCGCGCTTGTGGTGCTGAAAGTCTCTCATTCTCTCACAGCTCCCTTCGGCTGTCGTTTTTATGGATTATCTCAGGGGTTTTTTAAGCACATATAATCATATAATTCATGGACAAGGTTTTTTTTTGTCCTTTTTGTGTTTTATGATTGTGCGTACAGTCCGCATTTTAATGCAAATTCTAAACGCACAGCAAGCTCAGAGTGTGTGTGGTGAGCATGTGGCGCGCCGCGCCCTGGTGCTGCAATGCACTCTGTCTGGCACGTTCACACACAGAGCATCGCAGTGTTTGTGTTACACCACAAGGCGGCACTAAAGAAGCCTAAGGTATCTGCACGTGTTATTATTATTATTATTATTATTATTATTATTATTATTATTATTATTATTATTATTATTCATTTATTCTTTTATTTTTACAATACCATTTTAGATTTATCATGACCCTGATCTGGATAAATTGTTTACTCATGATGACTGATGAGGATCATATATTATAGAAAATATGAATTATTGAGCTAATCTGCAAGTGTGCCTTATGTATCCAGTGCAACAAACATAATATTGGTTTAGCCACATTTGTGTATATACTCACTAATTTAAAAATAAACCATGGACATGTCTTTATAACTGTTTAGAATGGATAAACGTATAACAATAATACTGCAAATAACCAGTATTTCTAAAAACAAATAATAATAATAAATAAATAAGTAGCAGCATTAATAATCCATAAGTAAGGTTAATGAAGAAAGGGAGTTTTATTTCTTTAAAGTAAATTAACATGCATAAAATGAATCTCTCTACATATATACAAATTATGTAAAAATATATATACAAGGCTGAAAGTTACTAGGTGAGCAAAATGAATCTCTCTACATATATACAAATTATATATATATATATATATATATATATATATATATATATATATGTAATATACTGTAATACATATATGTTTTAATATATTAGGCTGTTGAATGATACCATATCATAAGGGTAATATAGTAATGTGTAATATAGTAACATATGCAATTTATCTAAAAAGTATTTTATTTAAATGTGACATTTCACGTATAAGGGTGGCACGGTGGTGTAGTGGTTTGCACTGTTGCCTTGCACCTCCAGTTCGATTCCCGGCCAGGTTTGATTCCCGTCTCTGTGTGCATGGAGTTTGAATGTTCATCCGTGCTTGGTGGGTTTGAGATGAGATGAGATGAGATCTCACCTATAAATAAGTTAACTGACATACAGTCTGACAACCTATTATGGTTCTTACTAGAATATTATTAGAAAATTAAATGTATTAAATATCTAAAGACAATTCTTTAACAATATGCATAATGATGTTTGTCTAAATATCATGGACATGTAACATAGTATTATTATTTTTTTATTTCAATAGCTTGACATATTTTTCTTATTGTTATGAATAATGTGAGATGTAGGACACAGTACTTCATATTTTGGTCGTCAAAATGAGATGAAATATGTTGAGTACAGCTGACAACACCGATGGGGTTATTTTAAAAGATTGAGTCCTTATAGGACACTATTGTTGTAAATTCAGCATGATTCTAGAAGACATAGCTATAAACTGTGGATTGCGTATGAGGATGTAATTATAATAGGGATATAAAATAAAATCAATTACATATGAATACATACTGACAAGCAGTTGGTTGTATGCACTCTTAAGTATTGTTGTATACTTCCTATCGTAGTAGTTTTGTCAAGAATCCTGTCATGCAGGGATGGAAATTTTTAAAGAACCTTCTAACTGACAATATGAATCTACCTGAAAGATGCTGTGGTGGTTTAAGGGTTTATGCACAGGTCTCCTCGGCCTACTAATGATAAGCTATCAGAAATACTAGTCCCTTTATTTGTCCCTTGGGTGGAAACATCAATGGTACATCACTTTCACCATTCATATGTATAATTTATTTGGTAATGTATAAGTGGTGTAACTTTAATTAGCTCTTAGCTGGTCCTTAAGGCCCAACTACACTGCCTGGCTAAAAAAAATCCCCATTTCAGAAGGTTCAAGAAAGGTCAATGTTTTCTGATGAGTCCAGGATCAGAGTAAGAAGGGAAGTACATGAAGTGATCAACCCATCATGCATAGTGCCCTCTATACAGGCCTCTGCTTTGTTATGTCGTTTTTATGATCTGGATTTGCTTCAAGTTGTCAGGTCTAGGCTCAGCAACATTATAGTTTTTTTCTCCTAATGGCACCAGCATATTCCAGGACTCAGGACTTGTGAAAGAGTTGTTCTGGGATAATTTTAACACATGAACTGGCCACCACATTCTGTGTTGTAATCAAAAGCTAAAGGTAATTGAATGAAATCATGAGTTGTGGCTTTTTTGGGGGTGGCAGGCAGGCAGTGCATTAATATTAAACTATTATCTTTATATGCACTAACCACAATAAGAAAAAGTGTAGTTTGGCACCCTTTTCCTTGGACATACTGTAGATATTCTGAAACCTTTAGGGACTTAAAATAATTACAGATACGTACAGATATAAAGTATGTATATGTGTTATAATGTAAATGTCATCCAAGTTATGCGTTCCACTTTATTATTTCAAAATGACATTTATAGAAAGCTGAATTTCAATTAGGGTAATAAAAAAAAAAAGAAAAAGAAAAAGGAACACTGTAAATTGACCGCAAATTGCTGAACTGGTTAAGGAACAGCGCCGTCTCCTGGTTCACAGTGGCAATGAACGTCTGGAGTGCTTTATAACCAGATGTTTTTTCTTTTTTTTTTTAGCTTGTTATCTTTCAGAGAACAACAAAGAAACAAATAAATGAAGCAGAATAATAATAAATGCTTTTAGTATTTTATTGAGCTAATATAGCATATATAGCATAACAGAAGCAAACAAGTAAAAAAAATATTACTGTAGGCTGCAGTCCAAAAGTGGTTATCCTTACACATATCTTCCTCTGAAACAAGCACAATTACAACAGAAACGTTTGACTGTGGAAGAAGATTAGCAGCACCATCCGAGACAGCAAACACCCTGGCTATTCCCTGTTTACACTGTCGCCAATGTTCAAAATTATAACGTCAATTAGATGCAACACAAAGACTAAGAAAAAACAGCTTCTTTAATAAAGCTGTGGTCCTAATAACATCTCCACACACACACACACACACACACACACACACACACACACACACACACACACACACACACATTATTATTATATTTATTATTATTATTATTATTATTATTATTATTATTATAGTGTCTGTTTCACATTAAAAACAGGCATTTATGCCTAGATTGCTTCCTCTGATCTTTGTAAGAGAGATGTCATAAGAATAAGATATTGCTATTCTTATTCTTTGAATAAAGAAATGCCATTGTTGAATCTGACTGCGCAGAAAAAGTTTAATTTAAAGAAATTTTGCCTTTAAATTAAATTCTATTCAGTTTTATTTATATAGTGCTTTTAACCATAAAGTGCATAACAGTGCTTTTTACAGAATAAACATAAATAAATAGGGAGTTTGAAATGTGTGAGGAAATATGTAAAAATGGAAATATGTATAAATTTGTATAAAATCTGATGAGCAAGTCAGGAGAAGTGGTGGCAAGGAAGAACTCTCTGACATGACAATAAGAAGAAACCTTAAGAGGAACCAGACTCAACAGGGAGCCTATCCTCATTTGCTTAGTATCAGATAGTTGGGATTTATTTGCAGTCATACTGTGTGTTAGGCTGCTGGAAGTTCAGTACAACTGGAAAGGTGTTTATAGAAAAGTTAAT
The DNA here is from genome assembly GCA_013621035.1 of Clarias magur. Classification (NCBI taxonomy): domain Eukaryota; kingdom Metazoa; phylum Chordata; class Actinopteri; order Siluriformes; family Clariidae; genus Clarias; species Clarias magur. The sequence goes on from QNUK01000131.1 coordinate 146,871, forward strand.
ATGAAGTCCACTTAATAGGCCAGTGATTGAATTAAATACAATTTAGAGGTTATGTTAATATAAGCCTCTGAATCCTGTGAACGTGTGTGCGTGTGTGTGTTTGTTTGTGTGAGTGTGTGTGGCCTCACTCTCAGCCAATCAACTGGGGCCCTTGGTGTCTCAGGCCCCTCCCTCGTGCGCGCGATGGAGAGGCCCAGTCAGCGCGCGGAGGTTAGGGAGACGGCCAGATGGAGTTTTGCGTGTTTTCCGCTTTCCTGTTTTATTAATTTATTTACCGAAACGTTTTCGCGTACCATGGATTGTTTAAGTCGCTTAACTTTGCTCCACGTCAAACGGATTAAGTTTCGAACGACATGTTGAGGATTAACAAATATGGTTTAATGAGGAGAAAACTTTTGCCTCAGACCTGTGTGAGCGCATGATGGAGCGGAGAAAGACGAGCCGCTGTACGGAATGGCGCGCGCTCTGGCTCGCGCTTTCCTCCCTGTCCTGCCTCTCGCGCGCGACAGCAGAGCTCCGCTACAATGTTGCAGAAGAGCAAAGACCGGGTTCGTTTGTCGGGAACATAGCGAGGGACCTGGGCCTCTCGGTTCAGACGATTAGCGAAAGGAAAATGCGTGTGATCTCGGACCCGAGCGCGCAGTATTTCGAGCTGAACTCGGTTAGCGGTGACTTGGTCATTAAAGACACCATCGACAGGGAGCGCCTGTGTGACTTGAGTTCAACATGTTCTTTGCGCCTTCAAGTAGTTCTGGATAACCCGTTGGAGATGCAGCGCGTCGTTGTGGACATTGCCGATGTGAACGACAACTCGCCGCAGTTTCCTGCTCGTAACTCCTCGCTGGAGGTCTCGGAGGCGGCCGCGCCGGGAGCCCGCTTCCGCCTGGAGAGCGCGCGCGATCCCGACGTGGGCGTCAACTCGCTGCGGACCTACCGTCTCGAGCCGAACGGCTTCTTCGCGCTAAACGTCGAGACGAAGAGCGACGGCAGTAAAGTTCCCGAGCTCGTGCTGGAGAAGGCCCTTGACCGCGAGACGCGCGCCGCCTTTCGCCTCTTGCTCACGGCGGTGGACGGCGGACAGCCGGAGAAATCCGGCACCACCCTGCTGCTCATCACGGTCCTGGATGTGAACGATAACGCACCCGTTTTTGAGCAGCCACCGAAACTGGTGCGCCTTTTGGAGAACTCTCCGGTAGGCACTGTTGTGGCGAAGTTGAACGCCACGGATGCAGACTCTGGGCCGAACGGAGAGGTATCTTACTTATTTAGCAAATACAACCGGGAGAAAGTTCTCGAGGTTTTCAGTGTGGATGCTAAAACCGGGGAGCTCAGGGTTATCGGCGAGGTGGATTATGAACAGATGAGTGTGTATGAGATCACCGTGCAGGCCAGGGACGGCGGGAATCCCGCCATGGAGGGCTCATGTCACATCAAAGTGGAAGTTTCGGATGTAAACGATAACACGCCGGAGGTGACGTTAACATCCCTCACCAGTCCCATCAGCGAGAATTCACCAACAGGTACTGTCATTGCGTTGATCAGCGCAAAGGACTTAGATTCGGGTAAAAATGGACAGGTGACATTAACAGTGTCTCCAGGGCTGCCGTTTAAACTGCAGTCTGCTTTTGGGGAGCATTACAAGCTTGTTACGGACGGCGCTTTGGACAGAGAAAGCGTCCCTGAGTACACTGTGGTTGTGACTGCCACGGATGCTGGTTCTCCTCCATTGTCCTCTAAGAAGACTTTTGTTGTTAGTCTGTCTGATGTGAACGATAATGCTCCGGTTTTCTCCCAGTCGTATTACTCGGTTGACATCACGGAGAATAACACCCCCAGTACCTCGCTCCTGACCGTGTCAGCCTCTGACCCAGACTTGGGGGACAATGCCCGTCTCACCTACTCCGTCTTGTCCTCTATTGTCAATGGCAGCCCCGTGTCCTCGTATGTCTATATCAATCCAGAGAATGGTAATATTTTTACTATGCGTACATTGGACTATGAGCAAATGAATGCATTTAAGATTGAAGTACAGGTGCAGGACAGTGGGATCCCTCCACGCAGCTCCAATGTCACCGTCCATGTCTTCGTCATCGACCAGAATGACAATCCTCCCGTAGTCCTTTATCCTGCTAGTTCTGGTGACTCTGGCCTCCAGCTGACCATGCCCCGCTCTGCCCCTGTGGGCCATCTTGTGAATAAGATTGTTGGTTATGACCCAGACAGCGGGTACAACGCGTGGCTGTTCTACAGCATTGCACCCGGTGAGGATGCAGAATTTTTCCGTGTTGGAAGGCACACAGGTGAGCTTCGGACTACAAGGAACCTAGCCGAGGTTGAGTCAAGCAGCAAAGAGCGCTCATCCTACAGCTTTGTGTTGGTTGTAAGGGACAATGGAGAGCCCAACCAGTCCATCAGTATACCTGTCACCATTAATACTGAGGAGAAGAGTGCAGAAACAGCCGTAGACCATCACAAAACATCTCGTAAACCAAGTGGAATTCCGGATATAAGCCTGTACCTCATAATATCACTGGGCTGTGTGACTCTGGTCTTTCTTGTGACAATAATAGTGCTGCTGGTGCGGTGCCTTAGACACAAAGACGACCTGACGTGCTGCTACTCCAGGAAGGGCTTCCGTTCCCGCCATACCTACCAGCAGCGTTCCCATAAAGACCTTCACCTCCAGCTAAACACGGATGGGCCCATCCGGTACATGGAGGTGGTGGGGGGCCCTCAGGATCCCCACACACGCACATACAGGCCGTGCTACTCCACACTCTCCAGCCGGAGCGACTTTGTGTTTGTTAAGACTCCTCTACTGAGCCACAACAACACATTAAACATGACCCTAACCAGGAAGCACTTATTGAACTCAGCCAATGAGGTGAGGGCTCAGCTTGGCACAGAAGCTGACAACATTTAGGATGCTGAATAGTTCTTCCTTGCCGTCGGTAATTGAGTGAGGCAGATTTCACGTCATCATGTTATAATGTCAACCTTAAAAAAAAAAATTATTTGTCTTTTTTAGATCAATCTTAGATGCCTGTTCTCATGTTCCCATAATATAGCTTTGTAAGAAATCTGCTGCAGAAAAGACATTTAATTGTATTGTTATTATAATTAAGTCTCGAGAATTCAGCCTTTCTAAAAAAAAAAAAAAAAGTAAAATGCAGGGCGATTCACCAAACGAAATTTAAGGTACATTATATATAAAAGGTAATGAGGTAAAGAGAAAGATCAAACCTCTTACTTAGATATGGAACAATCTGAGATATTTATCTCAAATGTAAATTATTTGCTAGACTTTTTGTATTTAAAAAAATAATTCTTACAAAAGAGCTAGCAGGTGGCAGAAAAGGACATGATGGTTAAAAATGAGTTGAGATGAGATGGAAAGAACGGGGTATATAAATAAAAACAGAGAAGTATATAGTGGTGAGGTGTGTGAGGAGAAAGAAATTGGTGGCTGAAAACAGGATTCCAGAGGTCATCCTCTGACCCAGGACTTCCTGTTGTGGTGAAGGTTAATGATTGGTTCCATACCTTAAAGTCACGTGACCTTCGGTAATGTGTGTGTGTGTGTGTGTGTGTGTGTGTGTGTGTGTGTGTGTGTCACCCTTGGGAAATCTCATAATGAATTTCCTGAGTAACAAGGATTGAGAGTATCCATAGAGCACTACAGACCACACAAAGAGCTTTTATTATTGACGTGCAATGTGTATAATAACATAGCGCATGCCTGTTTATTGTAAGTATTAAATGCTGATAATCAGGGAAGAGGAAACATTTGAACAAAGCTCTGACTTTTGCTTTGTAATCACTGTTTACGCATTTTTCTTTTTCCCCCCTCTGTGGAGTGAAAGCTTTGATCAGAACATAATGTTTGACTCCTGTTGCATTCAGAATATGATCTGTGAGGTGAAAAGCTTTTGGGACCACAGAGTTTTGTTATTTTACGCCTGCTTTATGTTTAAACATTCGACTTTGTATCATGTTTTGAAGGGGATAGAGAAGGAGGTGAGACTGAAAAGGAGAGATTTCCTGTTCTTTCTCTCATTCCTTCTATCTCCCATTATCTCCCTTGTGTGCTGTCTGTATGTCCTCTGGGAGTGCTTTTGGCCTGCAGGTCATGAAGAGACCATCTGGCTCCTCTGGTTCGACACGTGCGATTAGTGTGTGAGTGCTTTGTGTTTTATGGGAGGGCATGTGAGCGGCGATACTGACAGACGCATGAGGCATTATCTCATAGCTCAGAAATTCAGTAAGAACTAGTGGAGTTTTCAGACGTGTGTGTTTCTCTGCAAGCCAAAGTTTAATTTATGCAACAGTTCTACTAGTGCTGTTAGTAATGGAAAATGAAGAAGGGTTATTCCCCTGCTTGCTTTGTCATTTTCCTCTCTTTCAGCCATTATCATGTAAAGAACAGCTTGTTTTCCTTCCGTGTGCATGTTACATAGTCAAATCTTCAGTTCCTGGCAGCCATTTCCTCTTTTTTTCCTCATCCTCACCGTGTGTCTTCCTGCTGAACCTCCTGCTCACTTAAGGCAGCCATTTTATCATCACCTCTGTTTAGCTGGTACTGTTGTGACGAACCACGGTGTGTGTGTTTGTGTGTGTAAGCCACATCTGTGAAGTGCAGTATATATCATCTCATCTTTAATTTCAAAGCAATGGCAATCAAATGATTGAGTTCCACCTGAAAATGTACATTTTCATGACATCTGTGTTAGTGACTTTTTTGTTAAAGTTTAAGAACTTTATTGTTATTAATGTTTTTGTATTATTAGTATTACTGATTTGGTGCATTATATTTACCTATCAACTTTTTTAAAGTCTCATTCCTCAGACAAGCACTTTACCTATTGAGTATTACGAGTAACACCTTAGTAAGCAGAATATCTGTTTAGCTGAGCAGGACTGGGTTTTTTTTTTGTTTGTTTTTTTTGTGCCAGGCCTCCTCAACAAAATCAGCACTCGAATTGCTTACAGCTGTTCAGGTCATGGATATAAACTAGCTCTGGTGATTACAGGAACATTGAAGAGTTATTTAGTTTCTACATTATTGCAAGAAAAACATCTGAAGACTTTATTAGAACCGAGTAGATTAGACATTAATGGGCTATCACTGTGGATAAGTTCCATTTAGGATTTAGGTAAGAGGTGCATCCTCAGTAATGTAGCGAGAGAGACAGATTTGTCTTTCCTGAGTTCAGTAAGAGGATATGTGTGTGTATATGCGGAGAAGCAGCTGTTTTCCATGCGTTCCCTTTGTAGAGCCTAGCATTGGCGGGAAGCCGGAATATGTATCCGGTCTTAGCGCAGTGGCACACAAAGTGTCAAGTTTGAGTTTACACCTTATTTGTGGCCATGTTTTAGTGACCCATGCAGGAGCACTATGGCAATATTTAAGGGTGAGCTGATCTCTATTTGGGATGTTTTATTTAACACACACACACTACAAACAGTTTGTGTCATGAATATTGTATAGTAGAGATTGGAGAGGAAAATTGAGTTAGTTATCATGATTCTTTTGTGTGAGCCACACTGACAATGTAAATCGTGTTTTTTTTATTTTTTATGTAGCTTTTCCTTTATAGTCCTGCAGGTGGTGCACTCTAAACTATTCACACAGCTCAGCAAATGTAAAAAAAAAAAAAAAATTGGTTTGAGATATTTATAATATCGTGATACGTACAAATCACAAAACAAACCAAATCGGCACTTGGGTATGGTGATAATATCATATCAAATGGCCCATGATGATTGTATTGTGATCAGTATATCTCTGGAGAATTGTAAAGTGATGCTGTCTGCCACCGCACTTTTTAACTCATGTCTGGGTGCTGGATTGGAGCTTTTACTCACAGCTGGGGCATTAAACTCACAGACCTCAGTTAAACACTTAAGAGTCATGGTAGACCCAGGCGAACTAAAAGCTATTATTTAGGTTAACCTCAGGTTGAAAACTTTCTACAGGTTGTGTTAAATCAGAGTGGTTATTTAATGGTGTGTGTCAGGAATGGGGCACAGCTGTTGGGCTGAAAGTACTACCCATCGTCAGAGTAGCTCAAGTCGACACGTGTGTTGTAGAATATAGATCGGTTATTGTGACTCCATAGATGTCTCGTGTTATATAAAGTTATGTGTAGTTGTTTTTCTTTTTTTAAAGAATCCATATAGAAATTGTATGATCCGAATTTTACTCTTAGTGTGCTGAAAAAACATTTCCATTTTAGTTTTAATGGTCTAAATTACTTCAGTTATAAATGCATACAATTTATTGGCTCTACAGTTTTTACAACAGTATCGATTTTATTGCTCAGATGAAAATACATACTTTATAAATAGTTAATATAATATATTTTATGATATATATATATATATATATATATATATATATATATGATATAATTTCCGGTATCGCTATGTTCGGCTACGTTTTACTTGCTACTGTGCATTGTAGTCTGCATTACACAAGGTGCATTAACTAGCTCTTAACACCAGTGCGCTGTTCCCTATGTAGTGAGCACACAGAGTGGAAAACAAATCTGTTCAGGATCGGTTGAATATCCAGAATATGTGTCTCTATATGAATCTTAGGTAGTCTTAAAAAAATCTTACTAAATATCCACAAGAAAGGAATGTGAAATGTTAACATTTATGATATCAGCATAATAATCCTGGATTCTTGTGATCAATAGAAGACTATGTGCTAGGTAATTTAACATTAAATAGTTAAGTTATTGCAATAGTAGTAAAATATTTCACTGCCTCTGTTTTAAATCTCACCTGTCTGTGGGTTCTGTGGGTTTTATAGTGACCTTGCAAGCACTGACTCTGCTCTGTGACGGTCAGCTTTGGAATGTTAGACCTCTTCGTAGCAAACAAAATGAATTTGGTCTCTTCTTATATATTCCTCTCATTTTCCTTTCCTGTTTTTCATCTGAAAACTGAAAGTGAGAGGAAAGATGAAACAGATAAGGACATAAAAATGTGGAGCAGAGAGAGAAGAGAGAGCAGGAGGGAAGAAGACGACTAAAAAAGGAGAGAGGTCAAGTGTAGTCTTCCAGTTTCTATCTCACATGGTGGTTTGCTTTGGGTTTTTCCCAAGTCTCTGTTTCTTGTTTGCTTTTATTCTCCTGCAACTCCTGTGTCTTCCTCAGAGTGACTCAGACTACCGGTCAGGGTGTATAACTGAAGTCTGGGTTCTTTCTGTGCACCTTAAATCATCATCACCTTTAGTTTCTGCACACACACTACAGCTGGTGTATAGAGAAATGATTTAAACACAGTATGCCCTTCGTAAGAGTATCAGCAGCCCACATCAATGTTTTGTTTTGTACACATTTAATAACAGAGTGCTTATTTGGACTAATAATATAAAGATCATGGATAGGAATTGCACTGGCATGTAGTTTCAGTGTAGAAGGCAACATGGCACAGTGTTGGATGGCGTTGATTCTACTTTCGAGTGGCTGCGTGTAGCAATGCATCGTAGTTTTATTCTAATGCATATATGTTTACAGTATGTACAGCACATTGCTTTAATAATTAAGCCTCTTCACTTTTCTCGCATAGAGTGCAGAGCTCATATTGCAGTTCATTCAACAGCTTAGTAAACCACAATAATATAAGCGAGAGACCTGAAAAGCAAGGAATTGAGGAATAGGGGAGCTTTTATCTCTCGAAGATTATTGTAGTTCAAATTGGGGCCAGGTGGAATGGCGGCTCAGATGTTAGCACTGTAGCTTTGTCTGTGTACGGAGATTGCATGTTCTCCCAGTGCTTGGTGGGTTTACTTCGGGTACTCCGGTTACTTCTCACAGTCCAAAGACATGCAGATTAGGCTAATTAGCATTTCCAAATTGCCCATAGTGTGTCAAAGAGCATGTGAGCGTGTGTATGTGTGTGCCCTGTGATAGATTGGAACCCCATCCACGGTGTGCCATGATTCTCCAGGGATAAGCTCCAGGCCTCCCAGCAAGCCTATATAGATGATGAGAGTATCTTATTATCAATATTGCTTTCTTTAATATATTAAGTTATAATTGAAAGTAGTTCATTTATTATATTCTATTATATAAAATAATAATAATAATAATAAAATTGCTGAAAAATATCAAAAGGAAAAATGTATACTGTTTACATACACTTTGCACTCAGGATTAATTAGAAAATAGAAGATTCATGATGAAAATATGATTCATTACATAGCACTCAGAGTCACGACTGCTCTCTTTGCTTCCTGTTCACTGAGGATGTCCTTTCTATCCAACATGAACACAATAGTGCCTTTGTCTTCTAGCTGATGTTTCATGGAGTCAATCAATTGCCATTACTGCTTGCTCCAGAAACAGTCCAGGACTGTGTTGCCTCTCTGTATGCGCTAATCATAGCCCATAGCTGTATTTTAGTTTCAAACAGCAATCTAAGTGCTACAGTCTAGGCACAACGCAAGCAGCGAGGGGGTTCTGTCGTCTGTGTGTAGTTGCTCTAAGAACAGCTTCTCTTCTTCTGCTGTTTTTTTGTCTTTTGATACGTGAGCAAAACACAGGAAAATAGTTGATTTAACCATGGACAGCTTCTACAACGCCGTTATGTCATGAGAACATATAGTGAATAGAAATGCATTCGGGATTCAGTGTCAGCTTTCAGGATTCTGGGCTTGTGGGTTACAATGTGACCTTGCAAGTGCTCAGAGCTCTGATCTGTTATCATCAAAGGAATCTTGTATACTGACCTGGTCTTATTCCATAATCTGACTACATGAGAGTTTGTGATTGAAAATGGCAGACAGACAAACAGGGTCCAAACTAACCCCCTTTTTTTAATATGTTCTCTCAGCAGCAAAAACCCCCCAATGCTGACTGGCGTTTCAACCAGAGACCTGGACCCAGCGGGTGAGTTCACTGAAGCACAGATTTGCATATCATGAAAACATTGAACATATCGTAGAACTGTGTGTACAACTGAAGTTATGCAAATGCACACCCATTTGATGCTCGTATATTTGCATTGCATTAATTACCCCTTGTATATACAGTATTATTTAAGCATATCCACACAGTCACACCTAGTCTTGCAGAAACATTCTCTGGATCTTCCAGTTTAGTCAATGTATCAGCACGAAAGAGCTGTTCAAAGATAAAAAGGTGTGGTTTAGGGCTGGTACAGAGGGTGCTGGCCTGGGGATAAACTGAATGCACAAGCATGGAGTCAACACAACTACCTTTTTTCTTTTTAAACTCATTATTGATATAAGGCCACATCAACCAATAAAATGTTGATGGATTCAGTTATGGTGTAATTAAGATGTACCCAGTCTACACAGTTTAAACAAGAGCCAGATATGTACACAAGGGGAGAAATGAAGACTCTTGTGGGGGGAGGGGTATATTGTATCCTGCCCCATCACACAACTCAACAAAAGGAAGGAAGACCATAGGAAAGGCAAGGTTCGCCCTATGTACGAGGGATGTTCAGTTCTAACTGGGACTTTGGAGCAAGTGGTTTTCATGAATGATTGTATGTACAGTTGCCACAGACAGGAGTTGGCATCAAGTTATCTATAGATTTTCAAGGAACATGTGTTCAACTCTCTGAAAGAATGCAGTGGGCTCCGATCACAGTAGGCTGGGATCATCCTTCCCAGACATGCAGGCTTCTTTATAATCTTTTCACCATTCAAATGTTTTACAGCGGCTAAGAGTCTCATCACTGTTCTCTGCTCGAAGGCTTCTGTAAATGTCAATCAGGTTTACGCCTTCATTCATGAGAAATGTCATCACACGTCCTGGTTTGACTTGAGCACCCCTTGTGTGGTAAAATGCTTGTGAAGAGGCACAGGCAAATTTCTAATGCAGCATAAGGCACAAAATATACAAACAAACAACATGAAAGCTTATGGTTTAAAATAAAGTAACATATATATATATATATATATATATATATATATATATATATATATATATACACTGTAAACCCTAATCCTCAAAGTAATTAAACATATTGAGTACTGTTCACTTAAATAATCACAATTAGCTCAAATTAATAGGCCTTGTTGAGTATTTAGAACTTTTTGGTATTTATGAGTTTGTAGAAATGACACTTTTTTCAAGTTAGCTGAACAAATGTGATATTTTACGTAACTGTAAGTACTTAAGTAACAGTAACTGTCACCTTAAAGTTCCACCAACTTAAAATCTTTCAGACTAGTGATTTTGTGTCTGACGTCATCAGGGCAATAGGGCACTGGTGGCTCAGTGGGAGGTGTTTCGTCTGCCATGCGCATGGACTGGGTTCGATTCCCAACAACTGGATGAAGTGTCTGTCCCAAGCCCAGATAAAATGGGAGGGTTACATCGGAAAGGGCATCTGGCGTAAAACCTGTGCCAAGCTTGTGTGCGGACCGGATCGTCTGCTGTGGGAGCCGGGAGACCAACAACAATTTGTTTGATTTGCAACAACTAAAAAAAATTATAATTGCTATTAAATAGTATGAGTTAGACTACGCAATAGTGCAAGTACAGAACGATTAATATGAACGAGTACAACAAGCTCAAAAACTGATTTATAAAAAGTTCTGTTTACTTAAAATTGGAAACATCATTACTTAAAAAAATTGTGCAACTGATTACCAAAAATCTTTTGAGATTTGCCAACTTACTCGGGTTTACAGTGCACTATGAATACTTTATAGCATTTATATATATAAACAAATCAATGAATTGCACTATGTGGTGTGAATAAAGTGGTGTGATAACTGACAGTCAATGTGCAATTTATTTGGAGGAAGGAAAGAAGGGAAAAACAGTAGGAAAAGAAATAATGAGAAAAATAATGGAAAGAATGGAAAGAATGAATGAAGGAAGCAAAGAAAACAGGAAAGAAGAAAAAGAAAAAAGAAGCTGTGTTGTGGTGCATGTAGTCATTATATTGCTAGATCTGTTGCTGTAGCTCTGACTGTGGCAAGGGCGAGAGATCCCGAGGGAAAACTCTTTTCTTATGCGACTGTCAGTAACTTACACTTTTTCTGTCCAGCATGAGCTTAGGGCCTTTAGAGCCAAAGGCATTCATCCTCTCCCTCATGCCAAGCAGCTCTCGGCCTCGCACCGGACCAAAGTCCCAATAGACATTACATAACACATTCCTGCCTGAGAAAAAGCCATTTGGAAGACATTAAATCTTTTTTTTTTTCTTTTTTGTTTAATTTCAAACATCAGCTCCACATATACAGCAGTAGAAAACCGCTCTGCTAACTGACAGTTAAGCTGTAAGATTGACTGTTTGTTCTGTCATACAGGGATCATTAATTAAAGAAAGCCTAGAGGCCAAATCTGTTATTTGTTTTGGAAATCAGACAGCAAATAAATTGGATTAAATATTTGAGTTTCTAAACAAATAAGCGTTTGCTGCATTACAGACATTCAGATCAGTACAATATCATACAATTTTCTTTAACGTTATGAAAATTATATATTACTGGTGATTTATTTCTGTCACTACAAGTTCAGATCTGCTCTTTTAAGATCAATTTTTTAAGCTTTTAAGTTTTATGTCCATGTAGATATTCCCTATTAGCGTTCTATACACAGACTTTGATCCTGTAGTAATGTGCTGTTTATTGAGGCATGCCACTGGATTTTGTTGGTTCTAGATCTTTGTTAAAGCTTGAATAGTAGAATATGAGTTCTTAATGTGACTGATTAGCAAAGGTGTAAATCAAAATGGTGTAAAAATATTTACGCTTCACACTCCAGTCCAGTAGTTGGCGGTAATTTCAATAACCACCCAGAAAATCAATAGAAGTAATAGTCTCAAAAATGCAGGTACACTGCCTAATGGGGCACAATGCGGTGGCGAATTCATGCGTGAAAATGATTTCAGAACCTTCTCATTCAAAGAGTTTTCTTTATTGTGTTCTTTAGCCCAAACGCGTCTCTTCTGCTTGTTGCCTGTCCTTAGCAGTGGTTTCCTAGCAGATATTCTACCATGAAGGCCTGATTCACACAGTCTCCTCTTAGCAGAACTCTGTGTGGCATTGACCTGCTCTCTGATCTGAGCTGCTGTTAACCTGCGATTTCTGAGGCTGGTGACTCGGATGAACTTATCCTCCGCAGCAGAGGTGACTCTTGGTCTTCCTTTCCTGGGGCGGTCCGCATGTGAGCCAGTTTCTTTGTAGCGCTTGATGGTTTTTGTGACTGCACTTGGGGACACTTTCAAAGTTTTCCTAATTTTTTGGACTGACTGACCTTCATTTCTTAAAGTAATGATGGCCACTCGTTTTTCTTTACTTAGCTGCTTTTTTCTTGCCATAATACAAATTCAAACTCTTTGAATGAGAAGGTCCAAACAGAAGTGTCCAAACTTTTGTTCTGTACTGTAGATGTGATAACCTGGTCATTCAGTACATTCAGGTCCACAGATGACTTTATTTTATTACCACTATTTAGTAGTGTCACTAACAAGTGGTTTTCTCACGGACACACAGCTGTTTAGTTCCAAGCATGTAAGCTCTTGTCACATTGTGCTCTTGCTTTCATTGTTAAACATAGCTTTAATTGCCACTGTCAGTTTTGACCATGCATCTTTGCCAAGCGTTTAAGTGTTCTCAGTTCATGATTTTTTTTTTTTCAGTCTACATTTCTCCCATGAAGGTTCACTACAGTCATTACAGTTTTTTTATAATGTGCTGGACAGCTCTTAAATTTCAAATCTATTTTCAAATTTCAAGTCTCCCTAACTGATTTCCATACTCAGTGCAGGCCAATCATTTGATCCTTCTGAAATGGTGACTTTTGATTGGGCAAAAGTCTAATTAGTCTAAAAGCCTAACTAAATGTTAAAATTTTAAGTAAAACATTTTTGATTTGCAAATTGACCTACAGATTTAAGTAATTAAATTCACCAACAGATTTACAGATGAAATATTAAATACATTTACATTACATATTAGATTTAATTCCACTGATTGGAATTCATCAAGATAGACATATGAGTAAGAAAATGATACCATGCCCAGCAAGTGTGTGTGTGGATTAAAGACAAAAAGTGTTCAAATAGGAAAAGCAGTAAAAATATTGAAGTTTTCTACCAAGATATTTCTAGCCTTTTTTTTTTTTCAAGGTATCTTAAAGGAGCTCATTCTAACTGACAGTTTTACAGGCTGGAACTTGTGTGGTTGTGTGTCTGTCTATGTCTGTGTATTTGTTTGTTGGATTTATTTCCTCTTTGTGGACTTGAATCCACAGCCTTTACCGCAGGAAGTGCTTATCTAACCACAGGATATGATAATACTGACCAAAGGAAAGGCTTTCCCGCCAAAGGAGTGTGAAGCTAACTAGGCATAAATGAAGCATCTTATGATTCCCAACAGACACACTAAGAAGTAATTAGTGATGATAAGCTCTGGGTCATGCTGTATGTCCCTGATGCGTGGAATATGCTGGTTCAGGGTCAAATATGAAGCTGCTTGTGTTTATTTTGTAACAGTGCGGTGATCTGATCTCGGTCTTGTTGTAATATTTATATATAAAACAGACAGGGTGATGTAGGAGGGACTGTTTATTGTGACACTGCAGTTCAGCACGTCCGACTCGTGTCGTCTTCGCTCAGGTCTGTTCCTTATGAGCAGTTTCCGTCCTCCCTGCCTGTGTTCCTTTATTTTAGCTCTGGCCCTCTTTCTGTGCTTGGCAACCGGAGTCTGGCAGCACACTCTCCTTTCCTTCTCTCTCTCCCTCTTCTCTCCGTCTCTCTCACACTCCTCTCACTTTCTTCTCCAACTCTCCTTGCACTTTTCTCTCTCTCTCTCCTCCTCCTCTCATTTCACATTCCTCTTCTCTCACTTTATTCTCATCTCGCTCTTCTGTCCATCTTCTTTCCTCTAACTCTCCTCTCACTTTCTTCTCTTCTTCTTCTCTTCTCACTCTCCCGTCTTCTCTCTCCTTTCAGCCTGTCTCTCATTATATTCTCTGTTTATATTCACTTTTCTCACTTTCCTCTCTTCGTACTGTCTCCAGAAACTTTTTTTGCTCGCTGTTTGTCTTTCTCTTTTTTCCCTGTAGCTCTGTACATATTTTCCGTGCGATGCTGAACTTTTAAACCTTCTTGTGAATTCTTTCGCCGTCTTTTTTCACGATGTCTTCTCACCATATTCTCAGCCCTCCCCTTCATTTCGTCCCTCATCATCATCATCATCATCACCAGAAAGAAAGAAAGAATTTGCTTTGTAGGATATAAACGTCTTTATATTCCCTAGCGAGTGTAATGATTTGTTGTAGGTTTTCTTTATGCCTTTTGGGTTCGTATACAGTAACGCAGGATGTGAGACCCCATGAGATGGCAGGAGTGAGATGGATCAAAGAATCAGGACAAAAAATGTCTCTGCAATTAACTGGTTTCATCTTCATAACTGAAATGGCTATCTGGTGCAGGGTACCATTGTTCAGGGATTGTGCATTATTCTGTAATTAAATGCAGTTACAATATAATGTGACCACGAGTATTAGTTAATGAAGAGAGCTGCAGCTTAAATTTAGAACTGTGGCATTTTTGGTTTATCACTGATGAGTTATCATGTTTTGAGCTCAGCTTCAGAATGGATAAGGCATGTTTACTCAGAGAGTGAGTGAGTACATCCCTGAATAAACATGTTCAGGTGCCAGGCAGTTTCTTGCTCACACTGTATACTTTATTTATTTATTTATTTATTTATTTATTTGGGAAATATATGTTTTTATAATATAATGCTAAGATCCCTGTAATTCTTTATTCCTTAGCATTTATAGTAAAACACTAAATAAAAGACATGTATTCAAAAATAAATAAAAGAATCATATTCAAATTTTAGCTACTAGAGTCCTGAATCTGCTTTGGTTTTCACTCTTAGCTTAACGTCATGCAGGCTAGGCTAACTGGTGCTCCCAAATTGCCCATAGTGGGTGAGAGGTAGGCGGCACGGTGGTGTAGTGGTTAGCACTGTCACCTTGCACCTCCAGGGTCTGATTCCCGGCCAGGCTCGATTCTCGTCTCTGTGTGCATGGAGTTTGTATGTTCTCCCCGAGCTTGGTGGCTTTCCTCCGGGTACTCTGGTTTCCTCCCACAGTCCAAAGACCTGCAGATTAGCTTAATTGGTGTTCCCAATTTGCCCGTAGTGTGTGAATAAGTGTGTGTGAGTGTGTGTATGTGTGTGCCCTGCAATGGATTGGCACCTTGTCCAGGAGGTACCCCCGCCTTGTGCCCTAAGTCTTCTTCTGTGATAGGCTCCAGGCTCCCCACGACCCTGAATACAGGATAAAGCGTTATAGATGATGATAAGTGAGTGAGTGTGAGGGTGTACCCCGGGTTTAATCCCTGTCTCCAGAGTGAACCTGGATAAAGCTGTATAGGAAAGGAGTGAGTGAGGAAGTCCTTACACATACCAAACCCTCTCATCTGCCTTATAGCACTACACTATGCTCAAACTCTCAGGTCCACCAACTCCGGCCTGCTGGACGTGGAGGTATTAAGACCAGACGGATATCAATGGGGCAAATCCTCAAGTGCCATCGCTCACAGAGATTCTTCTTTAATTATATTTAGCTTTTCCCAAGGTATAAAATGTACCTTTCTCTTGACAAGATTTTTATTTTTTTTTTGCGTGTATGGAAATGATTGCACTGATTCCCAATAAGTATTGTGTTGATTATTAAATGAGACTAAAGGAAAAGAGAAAAGCGGCTACAATACTAGCCACCAGTAGTGCTTGGGGTTTTTAAGAGCTGTTTACTCTGTAATTATGCAATTAATAGAGATTGTGAGAAAGTTTTCTCTCTTCCTTTGTAAATCCCAGTCACGTCATTAAGTCCATCTGGCGTACAGTGAAACTGCCTGGGAGCTTTAACGGCTTTAATGTCGTTTGAAGCCGAGAGATTGTTTACAGGTAGCGACTGTACAAAAAAAAAAAAAACAGGATAAGAGTTATTAATGAAGCCAGAAGATTGTGTCTTGTTCTACTCGATCTGTGTCAGTGTCTATTAGTTTTCTTTAATGAGGTGAGTGTTACAGAGACCTGGCCTTCTTTTGCGTTTGTTCTCTATAGATGCAAATTGGGTTTAGAAAAAGCAAAGCTTTGAAGCGCGGCCCAGTCCAGATGGAAATGATCAGCGTTTGTGTTTGTTTTGGTGTGTGTGTGTGTGTGTGTGTGCGAGGAGGGGGGTTGCTGGTCTCATTAACTTTTTACTTTACAGCATAGCATGGTCCAGGGTAGTTTGAGTGTTTGTGTGGGTATGCATGATTGTTTTTGTAATGGTATATATAGTAGACAGTGACACGGTCAAGTCTGGAGTGGTGGAAAGAGTAGGAGTACATTTCAACACACACACACACACACACACACACACACACACACACTAATTACAGGGGGTATGATGTGTAGTATTACGAACAACAGATCTGCAAGTTTAAGTGTGTTTGTTTCCACCACAGACTGTTAGATATGATTTACGGATTTGGGAAACAATAGAGAAAAATGCGCAGATATGATAAAAGTTGACTGTTTTTCGGAAATTACCGTATGTAATAAGAGAAATATATATACAACAAAATAATCATATATTTTATAGAATGATGAATGAAAAAAAGAATGTTATTCCACAGACTAATAAAGTTTTTTTAATTGTAAATATTCAGATGATGATGATGATGATTATTATTATTATAAGCAAAAGAGTTTTATACAAGTGAGACATGCAGCTCACACAATATATAAGTCGTTTTAATGTAGCAGTTTTCAGATTGCTTGGTGGATTTAAAATAGTGATTTCATAGACAATGTCAATCCTGTTGTCCTGTGTCTGATGCCTGACAAAGGAAATTTCTATCTATAGCTGCAGAACATCTAGCGACATAGTGACGAGGATGGTCAGGACAGAGAATAGGGTACAAAGGGTATACGCGCGTCTCACCACATGACTTTGGGGAAATGTGTTTTTGCATGTGTGTGAGCCTGTGTGTGTGTGTGTGTGTGTGTGTGTGTGTGTGTGTGTGTGTGTGTGTGTGTGTGTGTGTGTGTGTGTGTGTGTGTGTCTGAATGACTGCGAGAAAAGGAATAAACAAAGTAGCTGTAATGTGCCCTGTTTTGCTCCTAGAGGCCATGTTAGAGTGTCAGGTCTTATGACAGAAGTCTAACACAAATGGAAGACGCACAGACTCATGTAGAGAGAGCAGAGCAGGCATACAGCTGTGCTGTTTAGGACACGGGGGGGGGATAAAATGGCTGCTGGCTTATTCTCCCCTTTTCCTCTGTCGGTCTCTCTCACAGAGCCGCTGCCACTCCAGAGGTCGCCATGGGAACCGGACCCTGGCCAAACCCCCCAACTGAGGCTGAGCAGCTCCAGGCGCTAATGGCTGCCGCGAATGGTAAGAAACAGATCTCTCTCACACACACACACACACACATACACACACACACACATTCCATTGTCTGCCTCTCTCTTATATTTCATATAATAGCAGTGTAAGTACATAATCTGTATATACCACATTAAACTGATCTATATATAAAAATTGTGAGATTTCCCTAAATTGAATTATGCGTCTTGCATCCCTTCCTGTCTGTCCCTGCCCCTCTGACATTTTGTCTTAGCTGGAGGCAGCAGCAGCTGCACAGGCTTGCTGATAATGCATGCTCTGTCCTCATCAGTGTAGTTGATTTCTTTTTTTTTTTTTTCATGCCACTCACGAACAATCTTATTTCTGTTTTTCCACCCAGTTTTTCACACCCTACACGGACACCAGCTAATATTAGGCTGTTCATTGTCCGGCACTAAGAGTTGTATAAAGATCACTCTAGCCATTTTATACTCGTTAGTAAAACACACCAACAAGCAAACTTTTTGACAAAAAAAATTTGATTTATCAGTTCATTTGTGGATAACTCTTCACTTAATTGTACACTGATGTGAAGCCGAGACTGTTTTTTAATCAGGGTTATTGATTACATGCATTACTAAACTGTAGTATCTGATATAGAATACTATAGTCATTTTAATACAGTAAGCTTCAAAACACTGTAGCACTTTAAGTCTCTTTCTTATGGATGGCGTGTGTACATAGTGCAGCAGGCAGTGCTTCAGGTGCTGTGATACCTAATAAAGTGCTGTGCTGCATCTGAGTAAACTGAGCAAAATCTAACCATGCTGTTGTGTCCCACAGTAAGAATTGCACACTGGAAAAATTCCAGTTCTCCCAGTTTCAGTTCTGTTAAGTGATGCAATAGGAATCTAACAAAGATCAACAATTCTGGGCCACACTCAGACTTCGGATCGTGATTTAGCTTCATTTATTTAGTTTTGTTTTTTTGTTCATCTCATTAAAAAAAACTGAATTTGGTGTGCAGACCTGCATCAAAAATAACCAATATTTATGTGTTTTTACAATAACATACCACAAGTTTCTACTGTAGATACTATTATCAGACCTTTGTATTACCATTTGCAATGAACAAAAGTGTGTGTGTGTGTGTGTGTGTGTGTGCATCACAAAAACACACTTTTCAGCAATAAGGGCAGAATGGGTCATTTCTATTATTTCTGTCTCAGTGCTTCATGGTCAAAACAGAAAGTCATACTCAAGCAGAATCATTTTTGTCTGTTTTGTTTAGCCGTACAGACTGCAGTAAAAGTGCCAAGTAATGTGAGTCAGGGAGAACGAGTTGTGATCATTATTTCCATTGTTATTGCCTCACTATATTCTCCTCCAGCAAAGCCCGCTTGGCCTGTTGAGTTTCCATGAACATGCTGTTGTGTGAGGAAGACTTGAGCTGAAGTGTGTCAGAAAATGGAAAAGGGAGAAGGGGGGGTGTGTGGGGGCTCGTAGGGGTAACCTTATATCCAGAGTAAGAGCTCGGTTAGAAGAAAGGAACTGGTGCGGACACACACTAAATGTGTCAGGGGGGCTTGAACTGACTTTACTGGTGTTGTTTTGCGTGTTTTGTGTGTGTGTGTGTGTGTGTGTGTGTGTGTATGTGTTCTGAGAATAACTGGGCATGCTGGAGACTAGGGGAGGGGTCATTTCATTTCTTCTAGTTGAGCTTCACACAGGAAGAGAGAGTTACTGTATGAGCCAGGGATCATATCATACTGACACGAACAGGACAGAGAACAGCTCCACATAAACACATCCAGCTGAACGTTCTCACACCTGAAGGACTCCATTCAGTGTTTTGATCCAGTTCTGTTTTTTTTTTTTCTAATGGTAGAAATACGGTAAATATATTAATCTCTACTATGGATGAGTGTCCGAGAGAGTATAACTGGCCATGTTCTGTAAAAGGGAAGGATGACTTTACTCTTCTCCTAATAAATCAGAATGATGCAAACCAATCAGAGGCACATGGATGTAGAAGAGTGCAGACAGTGCTTCCTATAGCTTTCACGTTCCTTGGTTTGTAGTCGTTGTGTGATTGGGTAAAGCTGACTAGTTGGAGAGGAATTGGGAAATGACCTAATTAGACAAAAAAAATTGGGTAAAACTAAAATAGTTTCAGCAGGGATTTTAAGCCATATTTATATGGAAACATGCAATCTGTGGCTTAGGAATCAATCCCCTGGAACTGAATCGTGATAGTTGGGTTTGTAGGTCAAAGATTTTCACAACTCAATGGGGCAGTGGTGGCTCAAGCGGTTAAGGCTCAGTGTTACAGATTAGAAGGTCTGGTCAAGGCCCAGCACCACCAAACTGCCACTTGGTTAAAGCCCTGAGCAAGGTATTTTTTTTTTTTTTTAACCCTTTATGCTCCAGGGGCGCCATATCCTAGCTGACCCTGCTCTCTGAATAAATTTTCTGTGCTGCAAAGGACATGTGACAAATAAGTGAAACTTAAACTTAATCTCTCAACGAATCAGGTTAATTGTGATGTTCATGTTCATTAGGAACCGTACTGTAATTCAACAAATCATGTTGAATGGTGGCAGCAGAACTAATATGGGGTTATACAGGAATGAGGGTGAATACTTATGGCACCAAAACATACATATATTTTTCATTTATAAGTAATTTTGGAAATGTGACATGCAGACACACACACCCATACTTCTTGATGTAGATTTATGGCGTGTACTCCCAGTTATATATGCCAAATGCATTTCTGGTTCAAGTCGTAACAGTAGAATGTAAAAGGTCAGAGGGGGTGCATACTTATGCAAGCGCTCTTCCTTGATCGGAAAGTTGTCTGTATCACAAATCTCTAGTTTTCCCACATACTCTCAGCACTGTATATTTCTTCCCTCACACTTAGCCCAAACCCCCTACTGTCTGTTCTTTCATTCTAAATAAAAACACTTAATTTTTTTCCTTTTCTTCCCTCTGCAGAAGTGAGCGAGGCCACTAACACACTGGGTCCTGGCACCATGGGCCTGAGCACGCGCTACAGCCCCCAGTTCACCCTGCAGCATGTTCCCGACTACCGACAGAACGTCTACATCCCAGGCAGCACTGCAACGCTCAGTGCCAACCCCCAGCAGCCCCAGCAGCCTCCTCAGGCACTCCCTGCTCCACAGGTCACCAGCGCCCAGGTCGAGCCGCCTAAACCCCAGACGCCCGCTAGCAAGAAAAAGATCACCAAGAAGGAGAAGAAATAAAGGGGAGACCGAGAGAGAGAGAGAGAGAGAGAGCGGGTGTGCTGTGTGGGATGAGGTTTTGCTTTTGATTTCAGGGTAGATAAAGTAGAGTGAGAGAGGTGTGAGGGTCAAGAGTTAAGAATAAATATGGAACTCTTGTTCCTTCATACATGGGCATGCTTTTCTGCACTTGCTGTTTCAGATGTATGAAATTAAGAATGAGGAAGAAAAAAAATCAGTGTGCAGCTTTTTTTTTTTTTTCATTTCAATCCTACCACTAACTATATCTATGTGATATAAGAACAGTTTCACATTGAGATTTAGGTTTTCCGTTCATTTTTGAATGTTCCTGAAGCTGGTAGAGTGAACTCAGATGCTGGTTTATATTTTTTTAAGCTTGTAAAGGAATCTAATTAGTCATTACAGTATATACAGCAACAGTAGATGGAGAAGGGTAACCCATGGCAGTTATCACGACGACAATGATGTGCTTGGATTTGTATCAGAGATATTTCAATTTCGAGCTGCATTTGCTAGCTTCATTGAGAAAGGTCATGTTTTGATTTTGTTGCTGCGCTTTTGGTCACCACTATTGGACTTTATGAAAATGTAACACAGTGTAAGGATTTGATTTTGCTGGAATAAAGCAGATAATCATTTTTGCATGATGCTGACCATTATAGATAATGTTAGGTTTAAACTATGCATCGCATGCCTGAAAAAAAAAAAAAACAGATGAACATGGAATTTGTGTGTGCATTGTGCTTTTTAGTGCACTCCTTTCCATTACATTTCCAGAGATAAACCATGACTCAAATACTTATAACAGAAAGAAATTCCTGTCCCGCAACCCACAAATTCCTATGAATTGAATGTTGAGGCATTTTGCTCTGGCAGAGTTATGCATGAAAAAGATGCTGATAGTGAAGAAATCAGTTACTTTATGCTGTACATAATAATGAAGTTTTTCCTAATAAGTAATCAGCACTGACCGGTCACAATCTGATCACATGAGAATGGGAATAATATGTCCATAAATAGCTCTAATGACCAAAATGTGATTATATTTCTCCTTTTTTCAGCTTTTTAATTTCTCCATCCATTCTTTATTCAGTGAACGGTAACATCACCTGTTGTAAATAGATAACAGCCGATAATGAAACCTCCATAAACCACAATCAACGAGACTTTATATGAGCCTGATCCACAAGCTCGCTACTGGAATGTGTTACATAGTGTTGTTTTGTAGTAAAATGGAAAAAAAAAATCAACAAATAAGCAAACAAATATATAAATACAGGAATACAGAAAGTGATCATGCAAATCGTTGCTCTTACAGCAGTAGTTATTTAGCACAAGAAGGCCGACTAACTCAACTTGTAAATAAAGAGATTAACATTGAAAAAGGTGAAACACGCGTAGGCTAGAAACCTGTGACGTTTGTGCATATATTTTTGTGTTTTCCTCTCCTTCACTTCCTCCTCTCTGATCACATGTAAACAGATAGACACAGAGTAAATAATAAATCCTTCCTAATTCTCTGTCAGTTCATGCTTCTTTTGGGGATTTCTATTGTGCATATGTGCAAGATTGCTTTTTAATGTCTATATGAAGAAACAGATATAAATATTATCTATGTGTGTGTGTGTGTCTGCCAACGGCTTAATGCTCTGTACCCACTTTAACATCGTCCTTATAAAATGCTAATACTCCCACCTGCTCCTCAGTGTTACACATATTTTATATGCTAATATTTATATTGCTGTTTTATTTCCTGAACACTGACATTTCAAATAAAAGGTTGTCAAAAAAAATATTAATTTAACTGCCTGATATGGACTTGATTTATTGCAAATGTTATTTCTTTATGTAATCGTACCAGAAGGATGGACTAATAGCTAATATTGTCTCACACATTCATAGGTGCCAGCATTCATAAGAAGAGATTTAAATACATTCTTCGGGAATCTTTTTTATAAACAAGGGGTTAAACATATCAGGATGTTTGATTCTGACCGCGTGTCTCTGTGTGTGGAGTTTGCATGTTCTCCCATTATGCTTTTAATAATAACAACAACAACAATAATAATAATAATAATAATAATAATAATAATAATAAAACATCAGAAAGGTCACAGCTCAGTTAAAGTACACAGTAAAAAATAACTTTTTAATATAATGGGTTGATCATCATAAGCCAAATGATTAAACTGAATATCAGCACAATGTAAACATTTTTATAATTTTATAACCAACTGTTCTTTTTCTACATTTCAGAAATCATGTTTTTGAATGTTTAGAATTTGTTAGAATTTTAAAAGTCTTCATGAAAATTCTTCGCAGATTTTTTTTTCGTACATTAAGAGAAGTTCCTAAACTGACATGTGATGAATTGCCTCTGTAGAACACATTTCCTCCTTGTAGAAGAGGCCTTTTTTCCCTTTTTTTTACTACAGGGCTCTAAAACTCAACCTCACCAGCTAACTTTGCTAGCATATGTGTTGAATCTCTGAGCTATTTCCTGCTGCTGGTCTGAAAGCATGCAGAAGCTGTGCTATTCATGCTAACTGTTCCAGGCAGATATTTATGCATGCTCAGCAGCCCTCGGCAGAGAGGGAGGGAGCAGCTCACTAAAACAGTGTCCCTTTTTACTCAGGCCCCTTTTTCCTTGTTTTTGATTCATTCTTCGGCTCTGAAAGACTCTCTCTCCTAGCTTCTTCTGCCAGAATGTCAGCGTGTTTTCTCGGCTGTGAGCTTAGAATACTGATGAAGCTTCACCAGTTTGGAGAAACACAGATAATAAATGTAAAATTATAAATAAAGGTAAAATTATAGTACTGTTTTGTTTGTTTCGTTGTTGCTAAAAAATTAATAAACAAACAAACAAACAAATAAATAAAACTCAACAGCACCAAGGTCTGGCTACCGTAGCCAGGCTACGAGCCTTATTTATAGATGTTTGTTTGTTTTCCACAGATTAAAAAAAAAATTAATAGAGAGAATTTAATCTAGAGTATTGCAACTTTTTGGCTTCTGGTTTAATAATAATAATAATAAACACGCCCACAGCTTTTTTTAACCATGGCAAAGAAGTGAGAAAAAAAAAAGAATGGATGATTACCAAGAAAAAAGTTCAACCAAAAGATAAATCATTATCTAACGGTGCAGAGGAATGTTATCTACACAGGAAAGCACAGTATTCTCTCCTTCTTCCTGGATGGAAAACTGAATACTTCCGCGGACCACCATCCCCCTCCCCCTCCCCATGGTAACCGAGACAAATCTACAGACCCACTGATCATCTGATCATCAGCATTAAACACAACTCAAATTTTTTAAACTTTTAAAATTAAAATGCACCATAAATACACACATATTAGAGATCTATTCTATCTATCCTTACATCAAATGACTTAATGTTTACCTGTATATCTGTATATATATATATATATATATATATATATATAGAGAGAGAGAGAGAGAGAGAGAGAGAGAGAGTGTGTTAGTCATGCTGACTTAAGAGACAGCCATGTTCACACTTCAGCTCAGTTGACAGGCGTCCTGATCTCCTGCAGCTGCTAAAAGGAGGTTCTGGGGCATTAAATCACTAGCCATAGCCACTAGCATATAGCCATACCTACTACTTTTTTTCTTCAGGGAACAAAGCAAGCTTTATAAACTGTCGCTCTGTATTTTGGTTGATATGCTTAAAACAATAATAAAAATAATAATAATAGAGTGCAGCAAATAAAATTATGTTTGCGAGCAGTAGAATATTAATGAAAAGTTCAGTAAATTGTCATTATATATACAAGTATGTATATGGATCAAACAGGATTGTCCAACAAGTGTTTATAATACAATACAAATACAAGTGCAGTCTCAGCAAATTATGCAGGAAAGGTGTAATGCAAAGGCTTTCTAGGCTACATTTCTTTCCATAGCGTTTAATCCATTTAAATCATTGATTTCAGATTTACAACAATGTTTACAGGAGAATGAAATATACATTTTCTGGCTTTTGCAGAGTAGTTATAAAGGATCTGATCTGGTTTTAAATCATGCTATTTTCATGTCGATTTAATGAGCCTACACGGCCATGTGATTATAGTGTTTCCTGTATATTTTGCGTATTTGAACCATGTTCAGCTCATAGCATGGCTGTCATTCCTAAAATAAGTACCACCCTTGTAGCCTTCTCTGCTGGATGAGACTCACCCAAACCTCAGCCTGCCAAACAAACACACAGCCTGCGGCCTCATAACAAAAAACAACAACACTCAACCTCCATGTTTAGAAAAGAATACGTCAGGTGCAGTGACGTGTCGAGTCGTGAGAAGGTTTGTCACAGAGTCAGCCCATGAGAAGGCTCGCACATTTGAATGAAATCCAGACACTCACAGTGATGGCATTTCTCTCTTCCTCACTACACCATGCAACTCAGAGTTCAGAGCGAAACCTATAATAGGAACAATGTGTGAAATCTGCTAGGCGCTAAGGACATTCCAGGAACGTTTCCCCACGTCGTCAACTCATTCGCTCGGCCTTTATTTGTACGCAGTGATCACAAAATGGAGACTACATGGATTACCAACGTGTATTTAAATTCTGACTTCTTTTATATATTCCACAATTATTCAATTGAGGAATAATTGAGGCACAATGAGGTTGAAAATATAGAAGTATAATTCTCTTACTGTGACACACACCACTAATGAGGAAGCATCTTTGAAAGGCAAATGTCTGGCATGTCACCATGTGGCAAAGAGACACACGAAACAACAAAGCACACATGAATCCACTTCCACTACTCATCACTGGAACTTTTTTTTTTTTCTCTCTCACTCTGTTCCAACTATAAAAATGTCCATGTGCTTGTGATTTTATAGAAATACATGAAAATCCACAGATGGACATGCAATCTGAGGAGTTCTTTGGTCGTTTATCTCCACTGTGAATCTGATACAGACACTGTGTTATATGATGATACACACAGGGAGTGTATAAATTCCCCAGTGGTAATAAATTGGCTTGTTGGAAATTTTGGGGGGAAGACACAGGTACTGCAGTGATTATTAACGAGTTCTGTGCACATGGTAGACCTCAGAGTGTTGCACAGTGAAGTAAACGTACACTAGAACAGTCATCAGTGGAAATATTTGATTTTAGACAGTGAATCTGAAATTTCATTGGGGAAATGAATCGATCCTTCTATGTCCATTGCAACACATTCCTGCAAAATGTTTGACCAATCCAACCATAGAAATGCTCACCAAGCCCTCCCATTTGTGCTAAAAAAAAATCTTGATCAATCTCTCCTATTCACACAGAAAGTTTGACCAGCCCCAATCCCATTTCCATAGCATTCGTCAAATTTTTCTGCAGGAATGTATGGGATTGTTCAAAACGTCTGTGGGAAAGGGCAGGATTGGTGAGATTCTTTGGGACTTTGGAGATTTAAGGAAACTTTTTGAAAAAAAAAAAAAAAAAGAAAATCTCCTCCACCTCCCTCTTGCATGGTTTCCTTAAAAGAACCCCTAACTGTTATAGATTTTACTTTTATTATTATTAGTAGTAGTAGTAGTAGTAGTAATTTTATTCATTTTATCTATTTATGTTTTTTCTTTAAACAAATATCTCTACTTCTCCATCACATACCCATTTCTCAGACCACAGTTCCTGGACGATAGGTGTTGGAACTGTAGATCAACATTAACATTAAATGAATTAGGGCTAATAAACGGTGAAAAGTGTGTGTGGTCTGGGGGGAAAAATGGAAAAAGAAGCAAAAAAGCGCTCTGTGCCTCCCATTGTAAGCTTTTTTTTTTTTAAGCTGTGACACTTCAACAAGCTCAGAGGAAGCACCATTTCGTTCTACCAAATGCCTCTCTCTCTCTCTCTCTTATACTGTCATGCACAAAGAATGTAACACACACACACACTTAAAGTGAATGTAACTAATCGACTCTACAAATCACCCTCGCCATCTTTTGTGTCACTGCTCCCATTACTTTGCTCTCCGATTTCTCCTTTCTTCAGTGTCATCATTTTATTTTTAAACAGTCAGAGATAAAGATTTACATTTTCTGATCAGCAGAGCCTTCAGGACAGAGGAGGGTGTTGTGCTTTGTCTTGTGCTCGATCATTCTTTTATTAACTTCAAAAGAAAGAACAAAGAGAAGCACTGTTAGTGAGGACTCTAAAGTAAGTCATGATGGTGTTGAAGAATTATTATATGAATCTAAATATAGAAAATTGCATTAGTTGGCTAATCCCTATGATAGAAGAGAAATAAACTTCAGAATGATTTGGCATATAATTAGCGTTAGGAAATAACCATCCTGTTGACTATTTGTCCTGTAATAGTACACTCTGTAATGCTTTATGACTTAATAAGTGCATGTCCCAACCCATTGTGAGATGAGAGAACAAGCTGTAATTATAAGGACATGGGGGTTTCCAGCACGGACGTCACGCTGGAATTAATTATTTGCAACATGCGCTGTAGTTTTTTATACATATAAAACAAGAGTACAGCCTAAGCCAAATCATATAGTATAGAAACCTAACTAACTGCATATACATGTGATAAGAATAGGAGCGGTGATGTGATCTAATTATCCTTTAAAGGACCTCTGGGATTTTTGGTGGTATTGAGGTAAATTCCATTTTTATCTCCATAAACAGACACTATTTCATTTACAACAGTGTACAAGCTGCTCCATTACCCCTTCTCTCTAAGATTATTCTCCATGATAGATTTAAAAAAAACATGCTTCACGGCAGAAATCTGAATCAGCAGCTTGAAAGGAAGTGGTCTTAGCTCACAGGCCTGAGGGATGCCAGGGGTCATGGTGGTGTTGCCAGAGATGCGCTTGCCAAGCAGGACGTTCAAGATCCAGTTACAGAGGAAGGTGTTCAAGTCCAGCAGACTTCATTTCCTTTCCACAAGATAGTGGATGATCTCTTACTCATCTAATCCTCTCTCCTACTAACCCCCTCATTCACCGGCTCTGCAGCCTGAGCGGAAGTGAGTCAGATAGCACAATGAACAACAGAACACTGAGGCCGTTTCATGAAGGGTTCCCTTAGTGTGACTGGAATCGAATAAAGTCGAAGCAAATATCTCACCAGTTCTTCATTGAATTATCATCCAAAGCACGATAGACCACATGACACTTATTAACCAATTACACAGACTTACAGTACATTTACAGTTGGTAATGTACTACTACTGCCAGGTCCTATAACATTTATGACCTAACATACACACGTGGAGAAAATTGTTGGTGCCCTTCGATCAATGAAAGAAAAACTCACAATGGTCACAGAAATAACTTTAATCTGACAAAAGTAATAATAAATAAGAATTCTATGAATGTTAACCAATGAAAGTCAGACATTGCTTTTCAACCATGCTTCAACAGAATTATAAAAAAAAATGAACTCATGGAACAGGCCTGGACAAAAATGATGGTACCCCTAACTTAATAGTTTGTTGCACAACCTTTTGAGGCAATCACTGCAATCAAACGATTCCTGTAACTGTCAATGAGACTTCTGCACCTCTCTGCAGGTATTTTGGCCCACTCCTCATGAGCAAGCTGCTCCAGTTGTTTCCGGTTTGAAGGGAGCCTTTTCCAGACAGCATGTTTCAGCTCCTTCCAAAGATGCTCAATAGGATTGAGGTCAGGGCTCATAGAAGGCCACTTTAGAATAGTCCAATGTTTTCCTCTTAGCCATTATTGGGTGTTTTTAGCTGTGTGTTTTGGGTCATTGTCCTGTTGCAAGACCCATGACCTGCGACTGAGACCCAGCTTTCTGACACTGGCCAGCACATTTCTCTGTAGAATCCCTTGATAGTCTTGAGATTTCATTGTACCCTGCACAGATTCAAGACACCCTGTGCCAGATGCAGCAAAGCAGCCCCAGAACATAACAGAGCCTCCTCCATGTTTCACAGTAGGGACAGTGTTCTTTTCTTCATACGCTTCATTTTTCCGTCTCTGAACATAGAGCTGATGTGCCTTGGCAAAAAGTTCCATTTTTGTCTCATCTGTCCATAGGACATTCTCCCAGAAGCTTTGTGGCTTGTCAACGTGTAGTTTGGCATATTCCAGTCTGGCTTTTTTATGATTTGTTTTCAACAATGGTGTCCTCCTTGGTCGTCTACCATGTAGTCCACTTTGGCTCAAACAACGACGGATGGTGCGATCTGACACTGATGTTCCTTGAGCATGAAGTTCACCTTGGATCTCTTTAGAAGTCTTTTTGGGCTCTTTTGTTACCATTCGGATTATCCATCTCTTTGATTTGTCATGAATTTTCCTCTTGCGGCCACGTCCAGGGAGGTTGGCTACAGTCCCATGGATCTTAAATTTCTGAATAATATGTGCAACTGTAGTCTCAGGAACATCTAGCTGCTTGGAAATGGTCTTATAGCCTTTACCTTTAACATGCTTGTCTATAATTTTCTTTCGAATCCCCTGAGACAACTCTTTCCTTCGCTTCCTCAGGTCCATGTTGAGTGTGGTACATACTATGTCACCAAACAACACAGTGACGACCTGGAGCCCTATATATAGGCCCACTGACTGATTACAAGATTGTAGACACCTGTGATGCTAATTAGTGGACACACCTTGAATTAACATGTCCCTTTGGTCACATTATTTTCAGTATTTTCTAGGGGTACCATCATTTTTGTCCAGGCCTGTTCCATGAGTTTATTTTTTTAAATAATTCTGTTGAAGCATGGTTGAAAAGCAATGTCTGACTTTCATTGGTTAACATTCATAGAATTGTTTTAAATGATTACTTTTGTCAGATTAAAGTTATTTCTGTGACCATTGAGAGTTTTTCTTTCATTGACCGAAGGGTACCAACAATTTTGTCCACGTATGTAGTTCTCATCCACATACTCAGGACTAGAAAGGAGGTCAATCAACAACTGACTCCATAACACAGATCACCCTCTGTGCCACTTCCTGCCTCCATGTCAGCTATCCACACACTCACACAATCCTGCTTCAGCTGACCTACCACTGCTCCCAGAAAACCAGACAGACCCACACATGCACCCATGAAGACACTACTGAATATTAATAGAAGCTAAACACATACTGTACACCAAGAAAGTGTTTCAAATATCAGCTAGTGTGCTATTTCTGAGCAATACTTTCAGTCACTAAGCACAAAACTACCATTAGGGTGTACGTACTTGGCTGATGCTTTTATCCAACGCAGGTTTTACTTGAGAAACTTGAGAATGACAAATTCCTCATGACAAGAAGCATACTACACACACAACGTCAGACTTTTTCTTCCGATCGCCCGTGGCTGTCATTGTCCTATATGCATGATTCATGTTAGTAGCACCATAATTCTAGTGACAGAAAGAAGCTAACGTCAGTCATCTTTCCCCACTGAATAACATCAGCCAGCTAAAATCTCTCAGATACAGTGAAACATTCAATGTCTCTAGCCTTTAAGGAAAGAACAATCCCCCAGCATGCCAATCAATCCAATTTCCTGACGTGACGCCAAACTACACAGTCTGACAATTTAATCCAAGTTATAAGTTATAGATCAGACTGTATGCTGTGTAATAAAATCATACTGAATAAACCCTCATATTGTAACACTGGTATGCTACTATAGTTTGGGATATAATGGAGTATTGCAGCTGTTTCATCTCTAGTGTACGAGAGATTACTGTAGGCTTAAAACTTTATTCACAATGGAGGGTGATCGTCGTACACCATCAATAATCGTCACTCCAACAATAAAGGTCTTGGGATAAAAAAAAAAGACATGAAAGTGTATCAATGCAGCTTTTATGGAGAATTATGTAACTTTCCAGTAATAACATTTTCTAAAAGTTTTGTGTTCATTCATGTACAATGCTCTTTACATTTTCAGGATTGCTTGCTGTTCTTTGTGTAATACAGAAAAAAACATGTAATTCAAATAGCTTTCAGTGGTTAATCATAAATGTACTAAAGATACACTACCGCTCAGAGGTTTAAGATCACTGTCTAACTCCATGGTCATTCCTGATTTTTATTCCTTTCTGCACTGTAAAACAAAATATACAATAATCTCATTTGAACAGTGGATATCGAGATGCATCTGCTACTTCTGCTCTGTAAAGCCTTCACAGCGGCTCTAATCTGAGGTGCTTTTCGTTAATTGGTGATTTTTGAAGCTGGTAACTCTAAAAGAAGTTTTGGTCTTGCTTGCCACTTGCTTTCAACATCGTGCTTGATGGGTTTTGCAAATGCGCTTGATAATACTGTTCTCGCAAGAACTATTCCAAAAAAGTCTGACCTCCAGGTCTTAAAATAATAACTGACTGTTGCTGTTACATAATCAGCTACTTCCATATATGTTAGGTCATCGCTTTAAAATCCCCAGTATTGTTGTAGAATGTAGAAAATAAATCACCAAATAAAAACAAAGAAATTTGCAAGCGATCCCGAACTTTCGAGCGGTAGTGTGTACTAGAACATTCACACTCCAAGCTGATTTTATTTTCCAGAACTGCGTTAGCCACAATTTCACAACAGCAGCAAGTGATGAATTCAATTATGAATTTTAAATTGATCAATTTATGCCAAGTGAGCAAGCCAGATGCAACTGGGGTAAGGAACACCAACCCTGAGACAACATGAGGAAGAAACTTTGAGCGGATCAAGACCCAAAAAGGAAGCCATACTGATATGGGTGATAGTGAAATTATAAATTATTTATAGCATAAATTATACAGTGTATATAACTTCTTTTTTACACTTTCAAAAAAGTGCAATTGTGCAACCAGATGCTTTAATCAGGAATTATGCGCATTTTGGAATTTATCATCATTGAAATTTGCAGTTCATTTTGTTGAAGTTGTCGATTTCATTGGAAAACTGTTCATAATAATCTACTCTACTATGCTATCCACTAGATATCTACTTTGTCTATGTTTGCACTGTCCGCTGTTTTTTATTTCTGATGACAGACAATGGCATGACATTACTGTGGGCGGTTCCACATAGGAACCATAACGTTTGCTGTGAATAACCGTCCTTGGATAGCATAGTAAAGTAGATTATTATGAACAGTTTTCCAATGAAATCGACAACTTCAACAAAATGAACTGCAAATTTCAATGATGATAAATTCAATGATGATAAATTCCAAAATGCGCATAATTCCTGATTAAAGCATCTGATATTCCTGATTAAAGCATCAGATATCTACTTTGTCTATGTTTGCACTGTCCGCTGTTTTTTATTTCTGATGACAGACAATGGCATGACATTACTGTGGGTGGTACTGTGTATATATGTGTGTGTGTGTGTGTGTGTGTGTGTGTGTGTGTGTGTGTGTGTGTGTGTGTGTGTGGGTGTGTGTGTGTGTG
Organism: Clarias magur; assembly: GCA_013621035.1. Classification (NCBI taxonomy): domain Eukaryota; kingdom Metazoa; phylum Chordata; class Actinopteri; order Siluriformes; family Clariidae; genus Clarias; species Clarias magur. The sequence goes on from QNUK01000131.1 coordinate 178,872, forward strand.
TGTGTGTGTGTGACTAGACGCCTACTGGTGCCAAAGTACAATGTTGGATAAAAATACTTGAGCTCTTCTCAGCTTATATCCACCTGAGGATATAAACACTGGAGTGAGCGGCATGTGTGAGTGAAATGTGTTACATCAAGTACAGGCAACTAATCAATGTTCAGAGTTGACACTCAAGAATACCTAAACACACACACACACACGCTCACACTCATGAACACTTGTAACCCATGACCTACAGTGCATTATTTCTGGCAGTTGTATTATGTATGGCAACTGAGTGATGGCGGAGATTACAGCAAATTAAGCACTGAGGCAGTCTTGCGACAGAAACATGACACGAAACTAGACAAAAGGACAAAAGGCATCTTTACACACCGCAGTGAATCAGACGAGATGACAGCACGCTTTTTCTACACATCAGAGAATGAGACTCATGAACAGACAGAATCACATTACAGAGCCTCAGGCTAATGAGGATGAAAGGCTTCAGAGCCAGAATATAGAAAAGACTGGCACATTTCTCTTCAATGTTTTTCTTTCTTTTTTTTTTTTTTTTTCATTTTTCTGCCAAAATATTTTGGATAAAATGCCCAAAGAAAAGGACTTAAAGAAACCCAAACAAAGGGATTACTGATTGATTAACATTCATCTCTGAGAGCACCTTTTAGTAAGATACTATTCCGAACAATAAGACAGTGTTAACCAATTAAACACACTGCTTCAGACTAAGGAGCAACAGAAAATGCTGTCAAATCTAAGCCATCAGGGGTGATAATGCTCTAGACTGTTTGGCTGTTTTGGGAAAATAATCGGCAGTGTTCGGTAAAATGCAGCCCACCATGAAACGTGAAAAATATTTGAATAATAAATTGATAATTTGTCTTTAACTGTATGCACCTGTAGGAGTGTTTTATTTCTGTAACATCACAGCAGTATGGCAAAGATGACTAGTTTTATTTGTTACTGGATAACACGATATATGTTTTAAAATCAGGTTATATCCATCCATACATCATTTATACCAATTACCCTGAGAGTGTGGTAGCGTCAGAACCAGGGGGATCCGCCAGTAACGTGCTGGTGCCAAACACCACAGTACACACCCAGAGGTCCTGTAGAGCCAACGTCAAGAGCTGACTTCGTGGCACTTCAGGAAAATCTGGAATGTTGAACATTTCTTAATGCATCAGAACTGATGTCACATGCAGAGATGGTTTCCTCTGACAGACTTCAGTTGATCCTCAAAGAAAAAGATAAAAGGGTAGTTCCGTTTGATCTTCTATTATTATTAGTTTTAAAGCCATATTAGGTGTGAAATTGAAATAAAAATATTATATTATACCCCATAATTCCCATGCATCCAGACTTTTGGGCCACTTTTTCATCTATATAACTAGAACACTACGATCTTACCTTAAACTATTTCTCTTTCCCTTCCTCTCTATAGATAATTATTTCTCTTGACTCAGACTTTTGAAGGAGGAATTCCAAGGGGGAAAAAAAAAGAAAAAAAAGTGGGCTCAAGCTGTGAAAAGTGTCCACCACATTCATCAGCCTACTTTATTTTCAAGCTCCAGCAAGTAAGAATAAAAGGAGAGAGAAGAGAGGGAGGGACATCAGACGGTAGTTTATTTCAAAACCTTGGATAAAAGGGAGACTTTCACCTTTTTCGTAAAGGAACTTCAGATTAATAGAGGTCAACAATGTGGATTTTTCAAAAAACTTTTACATAGACACTGGGTTATAAATTAAATGCACACGGACCCAGCGTTAGGCATTTATCTCTCTTCCTCCCTCTGTGAAATATTCTCCACCACGCACCAGGATACCTGGAAACCACAAGGGCACAAAGACGGCCAATCAGCCCGCATGGGAACTGGAAGCCTGGCCTGTGATTGGTCATGTGTGTAAGCTCATTAGTATATCAGCGTGTCCTTTACAGTGGCATCTGGTCACGACGCGGTCGGCCCAATTATGCTCCAGCGCTGTTCGACACAAACAACCAGGGAGAGAGAAAGAGATTAGATTACTGACAACAAGGGGATAGAGAGCAGGTACAAAGATTTGACTTGTAGACAATAATAAATTCATCAAAAAACTTTTTTTAAATCCATTAATCCAGATTGAAGTTCAATAGTATATTAACACGACTAACATCTACATATGTTCACAACCATTCACACACACACACATTGTGAGAACCTTCCATTGACATATGTGTTCATATGGCATGTACTAACACTACAACTCAACACACCCTCGATAACTAAAACTAAACATTGTTAATCCCACATTTTAATAAGCTCGTAAGGCAAAAACAAAAACAGTCACATGAGGACCCGTCAAATGTCCCCATAAATACAAAACCGTCAGATCTTCCTGTGTCCTTGTGGCACATGCAGACACACACACAGCTGTTGTGGTTGTGTTGAATGAAGGAACTCACACAGACGCTTTCATCCTTTGCCTATTTTTTGAGTAAACGAGCTACAGTAATGGTTTCATTCTGACTGTCCATTGAAGTCATTTCCTTTTGTTCTTTAGATCCAGACTTCTTACTTCCTTGTTCCACTCCCGTCATGTGCTGTTTTTTACTACCTACCTGGTCGCCCCCCTGCTAGACCTCAAACACACACAGTACTGTATAACTAATGCAAATTAATCACTCTCAGATCATTCATCATGTCCTTCAGTACTGAATATCAACATACAGCGAGATTACGATGTCTGAATCAAAGACCGTCGCGTTGCACATGTTTAGCACATATGCTTTAATCAGCAGGAATTAAAATGAACAAGTGTTATTTGTAGTTTACTGATCAATATACAGCAGAATCTGAAAAAAAAATGGAATAATAATAATAAAAAAAAAAATTAATAAAAAAGTGAAACTTGTATTCTAATCTCACGCACTCACTCATCATCTATACCGGTGGGGGACCTGAAGTCTATCCTAGGAGACTTGGGGCATGGGGCGGGGTACACCCTGGACAGGGTGCCAATCCATTGCAGGGCACACACACTCATTCACACACTACGGACAAATTGAGAATGCCAATCTGCATGTCTTTGGACTGTAGGATGAAATCGGAGAACCCGGAGGAAACCCACGCGAACTCCATACACACAGAGACGGGAGTCCAACCCGGACCCTGGAGGTGCAAGGTGAAGGCGCTAACCTAAGACACTGTGCCACCCTAATTCTAATCTCTTTAGACGCCAAGTGAAATACTTCGAGCCTTGTTTGTTTTAATTTCATACATCACAGCTTACAGCTGATAAAAATCACTATCTGAAAATATTCAAATATTTCATTTCCTGTAAATGACTATTCATACAGTCTAAATACACTGTATGAATACAGTGTATCTCACAGTACACGTTACACACAATCCTGGGGCAGACTGCTGACTTGACAGTTGCACAGATGATCATTAACACCCTTCATAATGAGGATAAGACGCAGAAGGTCATCACTGAAAGGACGGGCTGTTCACAGAGTGCTGTGTCAAAGCACATTCATGGGGCATTTCCAGTCAGCACTACCACCAGGGGCGGCGATATGGAAAATAAATCAGCATCTTTGAACAATTAGAATCAAGTACAGAAGAGGGTTGTCGGAATATTCTGAGTGAAAAAAAAATAAAGTCAGAAAATGCCCCAATATTGTGTTCCTCAGGCACTGTTAACCACAACAGACACAGGGATGCTCCTAAAGAGTTATTTTTAACTGCAATAATGTGGACATGTAATGGATAATGAATTTTGTTCATTGTAATTTGGTCACGTTAGAAGAGCAGAAGATCCTGCAGACTCTCCAAGAAAGAATGCTCCATTAATCACAGCAGGATATGTCCTGGCAGAGCAAAATAACTGGTTAAATAAAAAAACAAACAAATAATAATCTGATAGTAATAAATGCAGCATCAGACTCGAGATTGTACTGATTATCAGCAGTTGTAGGCGCAAGAGTGCAGCTCGAGTGTCAAAGTCATCACAGCCGTGCTGATAACCATAATTGTATTAAGTTCAGGTTCAAAACAACCGATACAGCAGCCACTATTAGTTTGAAGCAGTGCTGTGGAAGTTGCAATCTGGCGAACCCACACATCAGAACATATTGCTGCTAATATCCTAAGCTGAAGGATTTCAAGGACGTATAATCATTCACACCATCACCACTCATGTTAAAGTTAGGTACTGAAATTACACACACACGCACACACACACACAAACACAAGCACCAAAGTGAGATACTACTAATGTATTTTTAATGGCAAGGATTGAACAGAATTGGAAGCATTCGTCTTTTTAAAGACAATACAATATACACACACAATACCAAGTGCATTTCTACTTACATTATTCTTAAAAATAAAACAATCAATAAAATTTTATATAGAAAAAAATCTGTCCATAAAATGGAAAAAAAAGGACTACGCGTTGTATTTTTCTCAATCCAGTGATGTAATGATGCTGTCTAGCATCTACATGAATCAATCAGTTCCCATACTAGAATGTTCAGTAAATGCCACGTGAGGCTCTGATTCATCCAGCAGTGACCTAAAGTTAGAAACGAGGTTTGGCTTCCAGAGAGCTCTGGAAAACTCTGCCCATCCAAATGAAGAAGAAAAAGAAGAAAAAGCAAAAAAGAAAGCTTTCACTTACTGTGTGTGGATTTAGTTTGAAATTAATATATAGTGAGCCATTTTTCAGTTATGGTGAGCTTACAAAAACTGCAAATTCAAAGCTTAAAAATAAATCTCTTGAAATCTGATCTGTGAGGTGTAAACGAACTTAAAACTACCGTTTCCCCACCTTTTCTTTTATTGCTCTATTATTTCTACATACATACGCACGTGATTCTCTGGTACGAATGGCAGACAAGTGAAATCCATGGTGAGCATGTGAGAATCAGTTCTATGGCTAAATCTTCCTCAATTGATTTGAAAAGTGCTTCTCACACGAGCTCCACGGTTCACTAAATAACCCTCACACACATTCTACAGTCATCCATGCAGTAGGAAATACTTAGTCCAGAAAAACTCCATATCAAGATTAAACATAAAGCTCATCTGCACAGTATAAAGCATGGCGTCATACATTAATGCCTTGCAGTCAACAAGCATGTGTCCAGTGTCTCAAGACCAATGGAGATGATGTTACTGTACATTCAGGACAAAATGTCTTGTGAGGAAAAAAAAAACAAAAAAAGAAAAAAAGTAAAAAGTGTATATTGTTCCAGCAAACAGTATAATTGTTAGAAGAGCAGTGAGACAGCGAGAAACATTTGGCGAAAACATTTGTCATTTCCAGCAAAAAAATATTGAACTTCGCTTATGTTTCTGAGAACCGAGAGAGTTCTTCTGATTCTCTTTTTGTCCCGACAGCTAAGGATTTCCACACATGCAGCAAATGAACTGTTTGTTCATCTGGCGCAGGCAAACTCAAAATCTGTCTTAAATCAAACACGGACAGGATAACAGGCGCAGAATTTTCTCGGCAGCGATCAAGTGTGCGGGAAATTCAGTACATATCTCTTAGACATGCGGAAAATAGAACTGAGAATGTTTACTACAGTTTATGAATTATACAAAGCACTGTGTAAATGCTCTGTATAGCGAGAGAATAGAGTTTTCTAAAGAAAAAACACAGCAGATCTGTCAGGGGAAAAATAGTCTCACTATGAGGTACCAGACCTTTAATTTAACTAACACACAACACTAACACACACTCTCTCTCTCTCTCTCATGCCTACCTGTGTTTGGTTTCTACTCCACTTAAGGCACACTCTTTTAGAACAATTTGCTGGTAAGTACATTTCTAAGCTATTAGTTGGCACTTGTACTGACGTAATGGAAAAATTTATTTAACACTCCGTATACAGTATTGTTTTGCATTGTAGCTACACTTGGCTCCAGGGAAAGGAAAAAAACACAAACAAAAAAAAGAATTTCTGTCTATAGATACAAACTACTAAGTAATAACTAAAAGTAACAAGAAACAACTATAAGTGCAGAAAGATGCATCATGTTATGTGTGAACAGATCTTTGGGTTGATCCGATTTTCCCTTCAAAAATTACTGATAAATGAAATACGTAAAGAATTGATGAAAAAACAGGGCAGTGGATGAGGGCAGTTGTGGTGGTAACGCACCCTAAGCTCCAGTCAGGGGTGGAGCCAACGAGCCCCTCCTCTACAGTAAAATTGGCAAATGGTAAGCCATGAAGTCTTATATGGGTCAGAGAAAGACCTGCTGTCATGTTTGGCCCCCAATCTACGTCCGACCTTCTGTCTCCTTAAACAGGACAGGGAGGGTCACTAGAGGAAGCTCCTAATGAGAACGTCGAGGGGCATCGTCCAAGAGTTCCTCCAGCGAACCTGTGTCGTCTCCCGACTCCGCCTTCTTGTTGTCGTTATCTATTCGGGTCTTCTTGGATGTGATGTTGGGCTTTGCGTCTTCCTGCAGCAGCTCTTTGGCGAGAATGTTTGTCACTGCATGGCCAGCTCCTCTCCGATTTCCTGGACAAAACAAAGATAAATAGATCAGTCAAACTTGTTGAAAGGTTTAGATTTATAAGACCATCACTCTTAATTATAACGTGACTCCAAATGGATTTGGAATTGGTTGCATTTGTGTTTTAATGCACAAATGGTTATGATTTATAGAGTCATTTGGTTTAAATAAGAAAAGTCTGACAGATATTTACTAGAAGAGCTGTTTAAAAGACTATTAGAGAAGGGAGAAAAAAAAATCATTCAGTTATTTATTGCGATTCTTTTTTGTGGCAATTCACATATCGTTACACTGACTCCAAGTGACTCCGTTTTAAGTTTATACATGTTTGCATTTCAACCAATAAAATGTTCAAACTATTCACACAGGACAGCATCTTGTAGAAGCAAATTATTTGCCAATTTTCTTTAAAATTCTGAAAAAAAAAAGCTTGTGTCAGGACGTTTATAAAATCATGATACTTATTAAATAAAATTGAATCGGCTTCTACGTATTGCAATAATATTATTTCGGGAAGTTCATGGTGATTCAAATCCATACGAACCATCATGATTATAAACTCGGCGATATGTACATACAGTATGAAGAAAATGCATTTTTGCACTGTATTTAGTGCTTAACCAGTATTCTATAATAATCAAATTTCCTATTTTAGGTATAAGGATACTGAGATTACAGGCTCATTGAGCTTAATTCTGATAAAATAATTGTTAGTGAAGCCGTGTTATGTACATAACTAATATCAGTGAAAATTAAAGTATAATGGTAAAATACTTTGGTGTACACGTTCTGTACTGTATGTTCTCTGTATCATTCCTGACCTGCAAATAAACTGTGTGAAACAGAATAGTTTGTATCTCCTTGTACACAAGTTAAATTGGCTGAATTATAAACTTAGTCATGTCATGCTTTACATTACTTACAGCAGCGGAACTAAAACAGTTATGGAAATGCTAAAAGTCAAACAGTGCTTGTTAGTTAAAACAGAATCTAGTTTAAACATATCAAAGAAGAGTAACACATCATCACACTTGTGCTGAAAACTATCAGGTACAACAACCACATGCAGATGCTGGGGGGAAAAACTTATTGAGACACAGAAACGTGTTTATACAGGTCACTAGAATGAATACAAATATTGTAAAGATGAAATCCTAACAGTTTCTATTTTCTTTTTTTTTGTGTGTGTGTGTAAGAGTTCTTTCAAAATCAACATGGCTGCAAGCAGATCAGGAAACTACAAGTGCTGGATTCATTAATGACGACTGACTCGGGTGTTACTCCCTTTCTGCACATCCTGCACTCACAAATCTCAAAGCATTAATACAGTCATTTAAACTTCAAAAACCATCTTAGTTATGTTCATTCAAGACTGTATTATCGTCCTGAACGATGTTTACTACAGAATTCTGTTAATTACATGCAAGAGAGCTACACACACAAAACCCTATGCAAAGTAAACCATGGATGAAAATCAATGGCTGGCTGGTGTACACATACGCACACACCCAAACTGCCACTGATATCACTAGGCCACATGGTTCACTAAGCAAATAGCAGCTGTGATGAACACAGCACTGTATAAAAACGGCATGCTCTCGACACACACACAGGTACACACACGTTACCGAGCAGGTGTCCAATATGAGCTGGGACAAAGACAGCACTGAGTCTGTTGGGGAAGCAAAATAGCAGTTACGGGATATGCAAGTGATAAAAGAACATGAAAGACAAATAAGAAATAGGAACAAACAAAAAAGAGGGAAAAATGAGAAGAAACTTGAGAAAATCAGAGCTGAACACATGAGCAGGGTTTCTCGTGAAGTCATGGTGTTGTGTGTGAAAGGAGAACATGACTATCCCAGAGAATCTCACGACAAGGAGCTTAACTAACCGAGTCCCAGAGGCACAGCAGTCTTCAGATCAATAATGCTCAATCATGTTCTAGACACTTTGAATCTGCATGCATTGTACATATTCCTCACTGTTTTTCTTTCTTTTTTTCTTTTAGCTGTACAGTATGGTCCCCAAACAAAACATGTTCTCAAATGCTATATATTTATGAAGCTCATGGCGATAACCAATATACTGTATAGTTAACCATTTTCCATCCATTTTTTTCTTTCTTTTGAACTTATTAAACGCGAATGATTAAAAATTATACATTTATTCACATACACGTTTTAGAAAGGTTCAATAAATGAACATTAAACAGGCATCATGGCTTTTATACTAAACATGAGCTCAAAATAAATAAATATTCACGAGTCAAGATGTTTAGATTGCACTTAAAGCCTGTTCAATTTACAGAAACCAATTACTTCATATAAATCCCCAAGCCCAGATAAAATTGGAGGGTTGCATCAGGAAGGGCTCATCTGAAACCCCTAAACAATATAATTAGTAGCAAATTACTTTAATAATAAATAATGAAGTAATGATAAAATCTTGTTTATTTTTGAGCTGTTAAAGAAGGGCAACAGACCAAGACTCTAAACAGACTATGATGGATGAGGGCGACAGGACAATCAGGCTATAATATGGGTCTTCCAAAAAAAAAAGCATGCTTTATAAACACACTCCTACGTAAGCTGTGTGTGCACAGTAACAGCAGTGACACATGGAAATGTCTTTTATCACTGGAAATGGGAGATTAAGAGCTGTTGCAGTGTTTAACTGTCATGTCCCTCGGATTGCTTGTCATTTCTTAATCGGTTAAAAAAAATAAAAATTGGGACAGTTAGACAAACTCAGTTTCCACAGAAATGCTTGATTGAAGTAGAATATTTTAAACAATTTTTTTTTTATTATTTACATTTTTATTTAAAGATACTTCCAAAAAAAAAAAAAAAAAACCCAGTGTGAAAGATACTGCTTTCATTTTTTTCCCCCAAGTTTTTAAAAAACTCAGGTCAATCAGGTTTGGCAACCACAGCCCAGTTTCCCTCAGCCATATGAAATGGTTATACCCGTGTGCATAATGTGCCGCTCTGCAGGATGAGGGCTGTGCTGCAGGAGTCACCCTGTAAATCTCTGTTGTGTATATATGCCTCATAGACTTTGACTGTTTACTCTGATGCTCTATAAACATACTTGATAAACCTAGTGTTCAAACTTTTAACCTTTTAACCAAGTGTGTCTACAAAACAAATAGCACGTACGCAGTATGTGTGTCTAGCAACAAAGACAATGACGCTGAATATTCTGAAACAATCCTGGCTATGAACTCCTCCCATCAAAACCTACATCCTCTTATCCTTATTACAAAGTGGAACGCAATTAAGAAGAAACAAACAACAAACAAAAACCTTTATCCAGTTACAGTTAACACAACTGGATTTTTAATAAACCTCTAACAATAGCAAACTGTATATTAGGATATGTAATCATGTAAACCTTATGTAGGAATATAACCACATAAAACAAATGGAAAAATTAAGAATTGAAACCTAAATACAAAGTCGTAAGACAATTTCATAAAATCCTCAGATATACACTACTGGCTTGTGTCAGAAAGATTGAACTGGGTTAAAACTATCCCCATCATGCACAGTGTCCACTCGAGGCAGTGTTATGATCTGGGGTTGCTTCTTGGTCAGGTCTAGGCTGAGCAATGTTATGTGGCAATTAAATAAAGTCAGTTGACGAACTTGAACGTACTGAATAATCAGAGTATCCAATTTATGGAATATGGAATTTTTTTCTTCCTTGATGGCACAGGACATACTCCAGAAATCAGATTGTGAGAGAGTGGTTCTTGAATCACAAAAAAATTATTTTCCCAAACAATTGGCCACCACATTGTGCACTGTAATGAAAGCCAAAATAAAGAAATATTAGTGTGTATTAGACTGTTGGGCAGGCAGTGTAGTAAGTGATATTAATGCCAATTAATCTATTTTATTATTATTATTGTTATTATTATCATCTTCAGTTGCCCCTCTGGAGGAGGGAATCTTATCTATTATATGTACAGCCTTACTACAGCGTGTTTCCTCATTAAAATAGTTACAAAAGGAAGCCAAGGACCAGTAATTATTCGGTTTAGCATTAAGGTACCCTTTCCTTAGTTTTATAAAATGGCTAAAAGCTTAGTTTTATAAAATGGCTAAAATTTCCCCAAAGTAGATTTTACATAAAATCACAGGCCTATCAAGGTTCAAGTCAATCGCCCTGGCTGCAGCTCCTCATATACTGTAGTTTTGTTGAGAAGAAGCCTAAAGTGTACAAAGGTTGTTTAACACTATGAAGTAATGAGATTTTGAAGGGTAACTTAAAAATGTGTTAGTCTTAATTTTTTTTATTCTAAAAAACAAAAAAGACAAGAAGCCCTTCTATGAGTATGTGTGTGAGCTTTTGCTTGGTAGAGTAGATGCGTTGGTGTGATGGCACGTGGGAGGAAAAGTATGAGGTTTTTTAAATAGATATCCTGGTGAAAGAAAGAGCTTTTTGTGGAATCAGTGACGAGTTCAAACCAAAAGGAATATATCCATGTGTATTAAAGTAAACTTTATAACACTATATATTTGGAGGGTATGTGGGTTTAATCAAAAGCTTCTGTTCAGTTGTGGGGGTCAGTTAGCTCCCCCTAGAGGCAGCAGCAAAGATGTGTTAACTTAAGCATTTGAGAATGCTGTGTTTCAAGCAGCAGGAAAATGAGAGTTCTGGGCTGGATGCTCACTTTGCTAAAAACTAAACATGGCAACACAGGGCGTGTAAAGAACTAAGGGGGCAAGTAAGTGGTTGTATGTGTGTTTGTGGGGATGGGGGGGGGGCGGCAGTTAGTGTGTTGAATTATACTGAGAGCTGATTTTAGGCTCTATTGGAATGAAATGTAGCTTATAAGCCATGAGCAAGACAGGAGAGAGTGAGATAGATAGAGAGAGAGAGAGAGAGAGAGAGAGAGAGAGAGAGATAATGAAAGAAAATATAGGTTGCTGAAAGTGCTTTGTGTAGGGGCCATATTGGTCTTTGTTCTTTAAGTGTTAGCCTTTTACAGCAGAAGCGTGTGTGTGACTTCTCCTTTGTGACGTGGTGTGTGTGTGCCCAGTCATTGGTGGTAGGATCATGTTGGGCTCTTTGTGTGGTAGGTCGTGACCTGGCAGATGTGTGTAGCCTATACGACAGAGACAAAAATAAATGCAGGCAAGCCCACATGGGCAGAAGTGTAGCCTTTTATAAAACTTGTGCTAGTATGTAGACAAAACACACCCTTCTCCTGATTGGTGGCACCCACTCATTACTGAGGGATCAGCAAGTCGCTGAGTTAGAAAGAGAAAATGACACTTTTACTGTCTTCACTCTTATCATTAACATTAGACACCAATCATAAGCATGACAAAATAAACTGTTAGCTTATTAGTATTAAAGTCTACTAAAATTGGTACATAAAAATGCAGGTGCAATGAGATCACATGTCTTTGGAGTTCAAAGAGGGTTTTTTTCTATAATTAGCAGTGATCTAGTCCACTCCCTGGAACCATTGTTAGACATAGACAATATAACTACAGGGTGGGCCATTTATATGGATACACCTTAATAAAATGGGAATGGTTGATGATATTAACGTCCTGTTAGGAACATTAGTATATGTACATATTATATATGTGTACACACCCTGTACAATAATCAGAGGCATATAAAGAGTTTGGACTATATGTTATAGCCACATTAAAGATCTTGTATCTAATCAATAAAAGATGCACAGTATTATTCTTCTATTTAAAAGGAACCGCAAAGCTGAAAGCTATATGTATCTTTGATGTTTAAAAAAAAAAAAAAAAACAGGATCAGTTTTGCTTTGTCTCAAATTTTTATAGATAAATCTGGAAATGTGCATGGCTATATAAAGGCCTGCGGTGTGTAGTTTCATCTCCTGTCTCTCTCTCAGTGTGATGCTGACACCAGTAGACTTCACAGGGTGCTAACTGTACTATATTTCTCAAACAGAAATAAGCCAAGACATTTATTGAGGCCTGTGATAGAGCTGTTTTACACAGCACGTCTAAAAGCGCTTAGCGCGGCAGGTATAGAACAAGTCTGAGGATAGCAGTGACCCTAAAAGGTAAAACTGGTCCTCAGCCAGCACTATAAATGGTGGACAATTTCTATTTATGGTGTATACTGTGTAGGATCTTGACAGACTCGGGTTATAAGATTTGTAGAGCATGACATGATCCATATGTCATACTGTTGTAATGCATGGGAAATCTTGATTTATAAAATCTGCTTTTGTAACATTATTTTCAGGGGGAAAAAAAAACTCCTCCTGTGCCTGGACTGGTCAGCGAGACGGCAAAACTGTGCTTTATCAAAGGAACAATGTTTCAGCAGCTCTAGTCCATGTTCTACTGAACAAATAAAAATGTAGCATTAAAATGGCAGCAGTGGGAATGGGGCATGTGCGGCTAGCACCTCCCCCTCCAACAAAATGTCTGTGGGGTTGGCCTGCGTTTAAGCATTGTGTGTGTGTGTGTGTGTGTGTGTGTGTGTGTGTGTGTGTGTGTGAGAGAGACAGAGGAGCTCAGCAGCTGCCGAGAGTCTTCCTTTTGATTGGTTTCTCCGTCACCACTCTGGTTCAGGAGTGAGAGGTTAAAGTTCATCAGACTCCCTTCGACATGCCTGCAGTCTCCCTCTATTCATTGAGTGTCTACTGAGTCAGCCACAAGTGGGAGTGTGTGTGTCTGAACAAATGTGCTCCTGCATAGGATGAACATGTGGTTTATAGACTCACTGTGGGTGAGGCTGGCATGTGGGAATGTGTGTATTTACACGACCACTCAAGAAAAAAAAACCTTGGAAACACCAGACCAAATATAGATTTTGTTTTGCTCCAAGTAAATTTAACTGTAACAAATGTAAAAAGTGAGGTCACTGCATTTGTAAGCAAATTTATTTTTTATTCTCTTTATAACAGGAGAAGCGGTGAAACATTGGCAGAATTCATAATCAGAAAATGATGTGGTGTGTCGTAAATAGAAATGTCTAATTTGAAATCATTTTGACATCTTTAACACACTTTTGTTGTTTCACTGTGTTAATGTCTTCATTATTTAAAAAAAGATCTTCTATGAGCAGATGCGGCCAAGGTTTTGACTGCGATCACAGACGTGTACATGTGTGTGACCAGTGTGCTGTATGTGTGTATGTGAGCGTGATGGAATGTAGGAGTTACACACAGTGCTCGGTAAATGGGAGTCATGCTGAAGGGTGGAGTTCACTGGGAATGCCCGAAATTTTTTAACTTCTGAGTAAAGTGGTGTTTGTTTTGGATTTATTTTGCATGTGGTGTTGGGGTCGTGTGTGTTTGTGTGTACGTGTGTGTACAGCCAGTGACACATGGTCAGGTGAGTCAGAGGAGTTTTAGTTACCAGGGAAACAGGAAGTTGTTTTGTCATCTCCTCACCAGGGCTAAAAATATGGATAACTATGAGTCACTTCATAAACACACAAACACACACGAAGGATACATGAACAGAGAGAGAGAGAGAGAGAGAGAGAGAGAGTCTCATATAGGGAGAAAAACTATATTTAAGCAACCTTAAGTCAAACTTCCACACCTTCTTAAAAATAGCCACAATAGGCAATTACACATTTATAGTTCTTTTTCAGGGATGGGGTGTTTATTCTGGTGTCTAACCTCGAACAGTTCCTGCCACTGTCAGCGCAAAAGGGACGGTTCTCACCATGCAAAATGTGTTTGTCTCCAGCAAATTGGTGGATAATAGTATATTCACACAAGTAAAATGTGAATTATAGCTACACAACCATCACTGTGCTGTTAATACACACTTTGGATGGTGAAATAGGTTCTTGTAAGCAAAGGCAAAATGTTTAATTTTTTCCTCTATATTTTATAATGCCAGGGAATTTACGCTAGGGAATATGCAAGCTAGTCCTTAATCTAAATGCAACCAGCACCAGCTTTTGACCTAGCTTCTGCAAAGTCTGTCTTGGATGAAAAAAGAAAGAGATTAGAGGTCAAACCTCAAACCAGTTGTAGCACAAAGGTTAGTGATATAGCAATAGTAACTGAGGAAAATGTGCAATCATATTTGAACGTTTTTTTCTTTAACATTAATTAAAATCTACATTTCAACACAAAAGGGATGGTTCTCAATATGCGAAAAAAAGAAAAATCCGGGAATTATAAAAATTTTATCAATGCTATAAAGCAGTCGTGCTTATTTGTGTAGTTTTATAACTTTAACACTTATGTAGTTAGCAAGCAGTGACAAGTAGGTAAATTAGATGTGTTCCAAGAAAATGATAAAGATATTGTCTGGGCTGTAAAGTTAAGGCAGTTTGTAGAAAGTATAACATTTGTAAATATTATCAAACAGAAACTACACAGCATAAGGCGAGCAATAATGGAAATTATTATGTAAAGTATTCATTTCATTCTTGTTTATTGCCCTGCAGTGTATACTAGCTTCTGTATATACTTTGCTCCACATCATGTACTCACTCGATTCTTTAACTAAAGTCTCACATTCTAAGTAAATACAAAGAAGACTTAAAGTAGCCACCATAACATACTCCCAAGAAACTACAATATTAAACACTAGAGTCCTAACTGTCTTCTGACTGATGTGCTAGTGCAGTTGTTGTGCGTCACTCTAGCGAGTACGTCACTGTGTTCTTTCCATTGTTTGTGTTTTAGCATCATCGTGAAGCTAATCCTCCTGACTTTTGGTGAACAGCCCAGAATTCGGTGCAGTCAAATAATAACACGACCCCTGCTCGTTTCTCATAGTCTCCCCTCTTTTTTAGCAGACTGCGATTCTCAGAAGACGGTGTAAAAGGAGCCCAGAAAGCAGCTGTGCCAAAGCAAAAGGCAAAGTGGAGACAAGGAATTTGAGAAGGAGAAAACAGGGAGCGAGAGAGAGAGACGGGGGGGTGGGGGGAGGTATTTCAACACGTGCCATGGTTACACATCTGGATTCTTTCAGTCAAAGATCCGGTTACAACTTGCGCACAAATGCACATATAAACTGTGAAATACTCAGCGATGCTGCTAACTCACTCCTGAGCTAGTGAAAGTCACGTTTCCCAAAAGACACGGAGAAGGTTTAGCGCTTCCTTGCAGCTGGACCTGTATAATTAGTATAACGAATAATTATTTAAGGACTTCCTAAACACAATCATGGTTGAGCAAATGATAATGTTTTTGCTTTATAGCCCAACTTTTATCAAAACCGCTCCATGAAGAGCTCACAGAGAGATGTTAACAACACCACTCTGATTTAACTCAGAGTCTCGCAAACCTTTCACATCTGCAAGGAAGAAAAAAATAATTACGGGCACTGATCTGAGCCTGTCTGCTTTCTACATCCTGTTTGAGACGGAGGTGAACAGTTAATGGTTTTACCATTAATGTCACTAGGAAGGGGAAGCAAAACGCCTGCGAGAAAAAGATAGCCGATACCTAAATAAACGGAATTCAGAACAATGTGATTGATATTTTAATGATACTGTTTTTGGCACAGCACCTCTTAATTATTTCCTATACAAGTTTCATTGCACTTTTAATCACTGTTGAGTTTTAGAAATCCGATGTATGTAACATGTTAGGAACTGTCAGGAACCTGTGTCATGCATGAAAGTTATATGCAGTGTCAAAAATATGATACTGTAACACAAGAATCTGACACGCATCCTTCCACCTCACTCGGCTTATCAATACTGCACAGGCTTCACTCTGCAAGTATAGAGAAGTGGGTATCAAATTATGCACCTAACACCAAGCATAAAGAGAGAAATGCAATCTTCTAGTACAGATGATATCTGTACTATGTCATCCTGATATCGCTCAAGCGCTGATCTCACCAAGTATTTCTTTCCGGTGTTTAAATAGATCCTGAACATACAGTTTCTCTTTGATTTAACAAACCATATTATTATTAAGATCATACGAGTGTCAGATGATGACGCAATGTATACTTCAGTGCGGCAGTAAGCTCCAGCTCAGGCCTGGATGTGTGTGTGTGTGTGTGGGTTTTACCTGCTTGCCGTGGTGCTCTCTTCCTCTTGAAAGCCGCTCCTGATTGCAGCGCCTCCAACAGGCCGTCCATGATTCCTGTCTCATCGCCATCTATCCAACACAAACAAAACATCCTTTTAATTACGGGCACACGGAAATGGAAACACACACACGCACACAATCCTCTATTAATTACTAACAGCACTCTTGCATTTACAGTGCCTTCACTCCTCATTAAGCTAAGCCACAAGATCATGAACTGAATGTCAGCTGAGGACAGGCTTATCACGGTTCGTATAAACACACACGTATCTATACGGATACATAAACAGGAAGTCAGTGTGTGGGCTTTCAGACAGGGTGACAACACGTTACAGGCTTAACACTCTGACAAATAAACAGAGACAAGTCCAGCTTGCTACAGTACGCAAAGACCTTAGGAAGGAAAGCAAACACCACTCTGCATAGTTTTTTTTATTATTATTCTCTGAGGGACAGTTTTGTTTCATCACTTTGTGGTCCAGAAAACCAACTATTTTTCTGTCCCAGCAGCTGTCAGGAAGTCTTACCGTAGGAATCTCTATTACACGTGGAGCTAATCGAAAACATTTCTGGAATTACAATGATTATTGTAAAAGCAACCTACAAATTATGAAAATGCTTATACTGTGGAAAAGCTTTTTATTTTGTTTTCAGTTATTATATGTATGCCTTAAAGTGGGGGGGGGGGGGGATCCTACTGTATAACCAACCGACTGTACGAGAAATAAGGACGAATAATTAAGAAACTGAAGGACTTATAGATACATGAACCCCATTGGGTACAGACACACTTCAGCTTATAAATATACACACAAGTAGAGTTATAGGCAAGAGTTAAGAGTTTGTCAGAACAGAAGTCATCACAGATATGTGTGTGTGTGTGTGTGTGTGTGCGCACAATCTGTGCGTGTGTGCAGTGGGTAAAATTAGCCCGGGTGTTGCTGCTGCTTTAACCAGATGGTTTTGATTATTTCCTCTTTGAACACAATATGGTTTGGGTTTCATGTCTCTTGCTCTATCTCTCTCTCTCCTACATGCGAGCACACACACACACACAGACAAGCATAATAAAACATGATGAAGTAAGACTGATCCCTTTTTGCCCCCGACCCCCTGCATGCTTTACCCTGCCACAAACATGCAGCACACACACACACACACACACACACACACACACACACACACACACACACACACACACAATAATCCTAGTAAAGCCGATGCCAGATGGCTACATGTCTGAGCTGTCACACCACGCAAAGAGGATTCGTTCACTCACACAAAGAGACTCAGACTCACACTAGACACTCATACACCCACACCCATAAAAGAAAATGCTCGGCACAGTCCAAATACGCCACCAAGAGGATCGTTATAAAAACTGCAAGAGATCTAAATGTAGAACCATTCAAAGACAAAATGACTGGATCTGTTATCTATTCAAAACAGTATAACATTATTAATTAATGCACTACATACACAAACCTGCACTGATAACTATATAAAATCCTTAAAAATTAATTAGTTGAAAATGGAAATGAACAACTAGGTTGTTATAATAATGCATTAATAAAACTAATAACACTACTATTGTATCCACTGCACAGTTTTTGTAATGCATTTGACACACAGTGCATGCGAGAAAGTGTGTGAATGCATGAGATCTAAGTAGGACAGGCCTGTCATCTCCTCCACACACGTGACCTTCCCACACATCCCCCCGCCAACACACATCCGCATCCTCACATCCTCACGTGGGCACATGCGGAACCCGTCCTATCCTTCACACAGCCCTGACACCTATTGGTCGGGTTGTGAAACAGCCGGGACTGAGCGTGAGAGGAAAGCAGCAGGGAACATACAGTCTGTCCTGTGCATCAGTTGGACTGGTGTGAGGAAACAGTCTGGAACGGAGCTTAGATCATTTCTAAAGAGGAAACGTTCAAGCTAGGGCTGTATGATTTTAAACACATTTATCTAGGCTAAGAGCAAATAAATAATGGCAGAAATTATATCATTAAAAAAATTTATATTGATTTTAGCACTTCAGGTTATTTAGAAAATAAATAGGTTACTTAAAGTTTTTTTTTTAAAAAACTCTACAGAAATGACTGACTAGATCTAGATCTGACAGTCTTGCGCATTTAGCCACGCCCATCTCGAGGGGAAAAATGAAAGAACCTCAGGTCTAGAGGTTACAGACTGAATCTGAGAACAGCATGCTGCACACATATCCAGTGCTGACTCGAGCACTGAACAGCGCACTAGGTGCGACTGATAAACCGTTTAACACTGCAGGTCATTACTGCAGTGGGTTTATACGTCTGGAAATTACATGGACATTCCAAACATCCACCGACCCTGAGAGGGCACGGAACCCTGTGAGAGAGCGAGAGGAAACAAGAAAGCAAAAGCGACAGAGCACTCAGGGTCTCGGACACTGAGGCCTTTGTTCAGATGCTGCTTTTTTCTCACCGTGTGTGTGTGTGCGTTAAACAGAGTTCTCACACTGTCAGATGCAGAATTCATCAAAGTACTTTAAAGTAACATCTAGTGCTTATTTTTCAATACCGCCAGGACAGTAGGTCTGGATGTACCAGATGTACTAATATATTATCACATGCACACTAACTCGAGCAGAGAGACATGGACGATGACATATGAATAGTAATTAATAGTTTTTCTCATTTCTCACAGATGCTTAGCAGAAACTGATGAAATCTTCAGTGTCCATAGAAAAAGATCTACAGTTTGGGAGACGCTTCACTACCTCTGTAACAAGCTGTTTTGTACCTGTTCGAATGTAAGCTATGACAGGAACTAACTCGGCCTGAGGTTATTCCACAATGTTAAACAACAAGCAAAAATGGTTCAAATGGACAACGTGGTGTTCTTAAATGGTGTTAAATAAAATGCACATTGGGACAGACCGCTACAAGACAATAAATAAATTTAAAAAATCAACAGTAACGCCTATGACGACAGGATAAATTACGCATGTATTATTTTCCTATAACAGCATGTCAAACTGTGTTGGTTTTGTTCTTACAAAACCTTATTTTCATATTTTTTACACTACCCTACTTAATATTATTCAGAACACTAATTGAATGCTATTGAACAACTGTAATGCATCCTGAGCTGTGTGTAAATAAAAAGAGTGAAATACTGATTTAGGAATTTTGCCATCTCGAAGAACTTAAACTGAAGCAAAATAGGAACTGAAACTGAGAAAGAAAAATATGTGTGGATGGGTATATATGATGTACTGAATTTTTATCTGGGTTTAAAAAAAAAAGTGACTTATATGTTTTAGTAAACAGTCTTGCTCTCCTTTCCTCTGTTCATATTCTCAACTGTTCTATGGCTCATGTAGGTTGCAACTACACATGGACCTTTTTTTTTTTTTGTCTTTAACTTTTAACACGCAGCCCTCTATTCTATCTGTCCTTCCATCTTCTTCTCACACACACACACACACACACACACACACACACACACACACACACACACACACACACACTTTTGGGGTGAGGAACATCTTTTATGTGGTATGACTGCCCTCAGTGGCTGATAAGCAGAATTGCAAAGTTCTAGCCTCACACACACAAAGCCATACCGTCATTGATGTTGAGTGTGTGTCCGGCACTCATTTTCTTCTGTCTCTCCTCTTTCTCTTTTTCGGCTTTCTCTTTCGCGAGTTTGGCCCTGCGCATCTTCTCCTCTGCTTCCTTACGTTTCTGATTCTCGATCACGGCTTGCTGTAACACACAAACGCACACACATCATGCGACTGTAAAGAAATAAAGACAGGAAGAGACAAGTGTCACGTGATGAAAAGTTTGGTATTTATCAGCTTAGTTTTAATGTTGTCTTTTTATTTGTTTACTTGAGTACATGTGGGGGTTGATCAGTGTGTGCGTCAGTTGTGGTGCGTTTAAATAGTTGTAGCATAAGTATGAATGACGAAAAAATAAATACAAATCTGTTTCCACAGACGTCTGTGTTTAATGAACTAAAAACAAACATTGGAGACATAATGACCTAACCACCTGCAACTTGCTCTCAAACACACACACACAGCAGCTGATATACAGGTGTGCTGACTTATAAATACACCTTCAGCTGTGTGTTTGCTTGCCGTCTCTGACAAAAGAATAAGCTCAATACACACAGCATTTTCATTTCTGACGGCTTTTAAATGACCCCAAGTGAAAATCCACATCCACACAAACCCTGCATCCACACCATTAATAATGACTTATATCTATCATAATCATAACTCAGGATTACGTTATAGCCCCAGATCCTAACCAAGACCTCTGACCTTACCTGGAACATGTTCTTGAAGTTATTGAGGTCTCCAAAAAGCTCCTCAGGGCTCATCTTCTTGGGGTCAAAGACGAAGTATTTGCCCAGGTCTTCATACTGCTTCTCCATGTTGCCGTGCATCAGCTGGAGCTTCTCAAACTGCTCTCGCGCAGACGCCACAAAGATGTACTCGGATCAGTTAAAGATAATTAACAGCGCAAACCCATCCAGGGCTCAGTTACAAACACAGAAATGCAGAAAGAGACACTACAGCTGTTGCATGTACTTGCCTGGCCCTCACAAAAAAGAAAAGAAAAAAAAAAAAGAAAGAAGAAGAAAAAAAAAAAAGTTGCAAGTGGGACGAATTATTTGTCTGCATCAAACAAGGAAAATATTACAATGACTGGAATTGGGTTAAGAACTGCCCAATGCAATGTTAAAACCTGGATAAATATGTTCGGTGCTGACCCATCAACTAAAGATTGTGATAGAAGTGCACTCAAAAACTTTGCAGAATATTTCAACATTGTGAAAATAAGAACATTTCCATGCATAAAGTGCAACAAGAACTAACATTATTGAGACTAAACAGCTCTTGGGTTACCTTGGGTATTCCAGAGTGATGGGTGTAACGTTCTGTGGCAATAAAATGAATTAAGCTGATGACCTGAATGTACTGATTGACGAGGATAGCACATGTATGGAATTTTTCACACTCGAATCAGCCATCACATTGCACACCGCAATCAGAGCTAAAGATGGATTAGCTTGTGCGACTTGTTTTTTTCCGCCAGGCAGTTTATGTCTGATGAACTTTTTTTTTTTTTTTTTTTAACTTTTTCTTTTCTTTTCCACTCGATCATGAATATGGCCCTGCGTGTATTATGTGTAACACCCTGTTCTTATATATTAAAAGTATAACAACAGGACAAAAAAATCCATGACTAAAGGATTTTAATCAGTATCCAGGACCATGAAGTCGTACCACTCGATACTATAACAAAGCCTAAAGCATTTGTTGTCAGGTGAAGGATATGGTCATCTTCTCGACAAACTTATCCTTTTCATTTTGGGGAGGAGGGAACGTCTCGATGTCCTTTTCCAGATTCTTGATCTGTTTCCCCATCTGATCCAGATTTTTCTGCAGTGTCTCAGCCGAGACTATGAGAAAAGGAGAGATCTCTTTATTTCTTACTCATCCTAGTTTGTTCTTTCCTCTAGACACTAATGTGATTTGGAATTCTCCAGCAATTAGCAATTGTTGAAATTACAAAGAGATCGAGGGATGGAGATTTACATTTTCATTCATTTAATTTTTTATTTCAAAAGTTAAATGAATTAAAATGTAAATCTCCATCCAGTGCATGCGTAGCAGAGGTGAGATTACTTCTAAACAGAACCGACATGAACTGAAAGAAAAAACAAACATGTATATTCAATACTCTCTTATAATGAAGTTCTTGGGAAAACAGATTTTTGTATAAACGTGTGAATAAGCTTTAAGTGTATAAGTCATTCTTTTAGAGATAGCAATGGCTAAGGTTGATTATGGTTACCACAAAATCCTAAACATGGCTAAAATTTACTTCATAAGTACAGCTTTGTAAAGACAAGCGCTCATGTCTGTCTCAGTTTAAGAAAGACAATGTGTTATACTTATTAACTCTTTCCTTGACTTTTCCAACTATCTCCAAGAAGTGAACCGAGATTTCCATTGCAAACAAGGAAGTTTAAGCTTCTTTTTTATTACAGAGAAATGTTTGAAATAACTATTTGCTGGAAACCATGCTACCATGCTGTACAGTAAACTCATTGCTTTAGTAATTAAGCTAAGGTATCCGAATGCAGTTGAACGCAAAGAAACCTCATCGAGCTGGGCGGTATGTATTAACAGAAGGAGGCACCTCTGCTGGCTTTCTCCAGGTGTATAAGGTCCTCAGGGAAGTGCATGACATCAGGATATTGCTCCTGACACATGTCTGCTAGGAAATGCAACAGGGTCTGCTTCTGATCTGCAGACTTGGTGTCTCTGAGCTGCACGTGAAAGAAAAAAAAAAACAGACAGATTTGATAATTACAGCAAAAACAGCTGCTTGCTATGGATGCAGTCACACTACAGAGAACATCTGCTATGTCTGCTATGTGTAAGACCTTGCACAGGTAGCTGATGCTGAAGCCAAAAGCGTTGGCATTGCGTGAGCCAGCGTTCATGTAGTTGCCAACGAGCAGGATGAGCTGAAGGAGCTTGGCAAAGTTGTCGCTCTTGGTTATCTCCTCGCACGCTGCAGTCACGGCCACAATATCTGGCTTCACGTTGTTTATCTGCTCCTCGAACTGCAGCCGGAACAAGATGGCACTGAGCCGCGGCTTCAGGCGCTTCACTGAACTTATCTACAGAGTGAGAAGGGGGAAAAAAAAAAGAAAGATTAGCGAGGCGACAAAAGTCATTAGTCACAGATTCACAAGTTTACTTCATCTTGCGAATAAAAATAGACACCTAAATGCAAAAGTGAGAAAAAAACTGCTTTCTTTAGCTACTGCACTGAAAAGATGTGAATGGACAGATGGCCTGTAAATGTTAATGTGGTTTAATATTTAATCCCGTCTGAGTACTTTTATCTTGCATAATTACCCAGTGACATCACACTAACTTCCCCACCTTTTATTTTGTGCACTGAAACATAAAAAAAAAAAATCCTGAATCAAAGTTTTGCATTAATCTTAACCTGTGTCCATTATACACAGTATGTTATTATTTTAATTAAGTGCTGTAATTAGCATTGGTCGCGAGTGTGTATGGAGCACAAATGAGCGACGGTGTGTGGGGAATTAGGGAACAGCATCGTTTTAAATCAATCAATCAGCCACAGTTATTGCTTGGCTGATTAATCTTTAATTATAACCTCATTAAAATCATCATGTTTCTATTATGGCACCTTTATTACATTACTCTGTGTTGTTTGCACCACATCACTGTTGTACTTATTACTTCATATTCTATATCATTAGCTTTGCCGGCTCATGGGATGAATACGTCACCTGTGGAATCTCTCTGTACTGTAAAGTTTTAAATGTAATCTTATTACACTGTTGCTTGGGATTGAACTTCTATTCTACACTTCTGTGTTTATTCACACACACGTGTGCACGTGTACGCGTGCGAATACAAACCACGACTCCGAACTGTTCAGATTCTGCAAGATCGTCATATTCATCCTTCATCTCTGATAACACGTTCAGCTGCTCCTCCTCAGGCAACAACTTCAGCAAACTCTATAACACACAGACAGACACAAAAATAAGCCAAAGCAGATGCAAATGAGGCGCCAGTGTGCATGCAAACTAGTGGCAAAGTCACAAACAGCCGAGCACACACACCTGCACCATGTTCTCTGTGAGCGACTTCTCGTTCACCTCCAGAATTACATTCTTCATCTCCTCGTACGGCAATCTGTTCGAGCCCAGGAAAATAGCTGCAACGCACACATACACAGGAGAAAAATAACTCGAGGGCACTCGACAATCTTTTCCAGCATGTAATATTAGTTTGAGACGATTGAATAAAGTTGCGGAATTAAAACATGGGCGTTTTAATGTACTCACAAAGGTTTTGGGACGATTTGGCATCGAGAACTTTCAGCTCCTTCACTTTCTTCTTCTGAGCCGTTTTATCCTCTCCTCCATCCTGATCTTTCTTTGCTAAAAGAAATAGAGACAAGGAGTAGAAAGATTAGTGTGTGTCTACAGTATGTGTGTACTTCACTTCAGTCAGATAAAGAAAGCAAACAGATAATATAACAGATGGATAAAGAAATTACCTACACACTTAATCATAAAGATAGCCAAAAAAAAAAAAAAGCATTAACAGAAGATGAAATGAGAATACAGATACAGACAGATGAACTAGAAGAGCTGAAATATGGATGATCAGAGACTGAAGTTGAATCTTTTCCTCCTTCTCACACACAATTACAAAAAAAAAAAAAACTATACAAGTGTGCAACAATGAAGAGTAAGAAGGTATAACGATATTAAAACGAGTCACTGGCGTTTCTTCGTTTCACTGTGTACTGAACTGTATATGTTTGAAATGACAATAAAAGGTGACTTGACTTGTGTTTGACAAAGATTCAGATTACAGGTGCTCTCCTCTTCTCTTTGATTTGATCACTATTCATGAGAATGAGCCATATGACTATCATGCCGTGCCAGGTTATGATCAGAACACCTGTGCACACTTGCCCTAGACCTGGTATCAGTTGTTGGTATGTTTTACGAGTAAGTGAGCACGATATCAAGTACGATATCAGGTAGTTATCACCATAACATCACTTTGTTTTTGGGTCTAAAAAAACAGTAGGCCTTAAAGGTTACGTTCCTTATGCCACCCTGTGACTGTGCATCCACAGGGCATCCAGAGAGAGAGAGAGAGAGAGAGAGAAAGAGAGAGAAAACAACAACCTTCCAGCCTTCATGCACGATCACTGAGACTGCGCTTGGGGAAACACAGAGGAAACGACTCAAAGGCTCCTCAGCAAGTCAAAACAATCACGGAGTCGACGCAAACCACATCTCAGTTCAGCGTGTGTGCGCGTGGTCGTGATAATTTAAGATTTGCTGTACTCTGATGGCGACACAGATACACTCTTTAATCTGAACTCCTCGGATCATGTTTCTACTGTAATAAACAAACCGGCAGCACAGCAGCCACATGGCCTCCGCTCACTGCTGCAATCTTTACATCCCTTTGTACTGCAGTTCTTTCTTGCTTTGCCATCTGCTTGTCTTTTCTTTCACTCCTCCACCCCTTTCTCATTTGCAGAAACTCTGTCTGTGTTCCATGTTTTTCACTCATTTTCCTTTTCTTTTTTTTTAGCCCTCTTGCTCCCTCCATCCAAGCCTCGCTGCCCTGCTCCACTTTCCCCTGCTTCGCTCTAAATATTAGATTACAGCGACATATGGAATCACTAAAGCAGGCTTTTGCGTTACACTACATACTAAAGACAAACACTTTCCATCTCTGCCAAACATCAAACACACTCTCACCAACACAAAAGACGAGTTCCTGTCAGTCTCATTCTAATCAACCATTACTATCTGTCCTCACTCGCTCTGTCCATCTCTGTCCTTAATGAGAGCACTGCGGTGTTTAACTCGCTCAACTCAGAGCCTTTGTTTTCCTTGGCACTCACTTCCGCCCTTACACAAGCCTCTCTCTCTCTCTCTCTCTCTCCACTCACTCTCCCCTGGCCTGCTCTTTTTCTTTTACTAACTTTTTCCCCGACAGTGTTTTTTTTCTTCTTTCTTTCATTCTTTGATGTTATTTAGCTGACTGTAGGAGGTCAGCAGAGCTTCGGCATCGCACCGCCTCCACAAGCCGCCGCTCTCCTTTACCCACAATCCCACTAAAGTGCAGCAGAGGTGTTACTAGAACACAGGCACGTGGGTGTAGAGGCGAGAGATCGGGTCACTCGGTAAAATGTTTAAATCAAAGTACGCTTTTATGTGCCTGGCCTTCATTATCACCTTCTGCAAATGCCGCGTGAGATTTAAATGCGGGGGAAAAAATGTTTTAGCACTTTGGCATTGCTAATTAAATATTTTCATAGAATCAGTAACAAAACTTTTAGTTTTTTCTGGGTAACTCGTATATTAACGGGGCAAGTTTGGAAAATTTTTAAGTTTGTAGCGGCACTATCTTTCTTATTTCAATTCCAGAAAAGAACAGTGACGGGAAGCTACGGCACACTGACTTGTCACTTCATTCCATCACCTGCTGATACAAAAGAACAATAATCCAGCTGATATTCAATGGCCTTCTTTTCTACATTACGATTTTCCATCAGAAAAAAAAAAAAAAAAAATCATGACCATAACTTTAGATATTCAGAAACTAATTAATTTTTTTTAGATTGTTAGCAAAAGCAGTTCCATCAGCATTTAAATATATATTTAATTACATGCAGTTTTGTGTCATTAAAGTGGTTGAACCGTACCATGGTGAAGAAAAGAGGAGGAATAAAAAAAAAAACGCAAAGCTATGAGGCATTTCTCTCACCCGCATCTTTTATATTCATCACTGAACCATATGAAAACTAAAGTATGTGTCTAAAAATACAACACAGTCCAGGTCCTCTGTTAAGAGTAGACTGATGCGGGATACATAAAATGGGACCCATGTTCAAAATGGCTGCTGCCTGCTCTCTCAATCTCTCTCTCACACACTAGGATAAATTTCTCATTTATGAGCAGATGGTGCCTCTGGTGGCGGTCTTGAATACTGCAGTCACAACTTGGGCCAGATGGAGTACTGTTACATTAACACTCACTCATTGACTGTGTATGCTTGTTTATATGAGAGAGAGAGAGAGAGAGAGAGAGAGAGAGAGAGAGAGAAAGAGAATAGACGCATGGATTTTCCTGAAAGCTGCACTTTGCCTCTATTGCTGATGTAATTTCCTGTCAGACCCCCTTCCTGGGCTCTTTTCTTTCCCCTTTGCTTCTTTTAACAGCTGTGTGCTGCCACTGGACCCAGACAATGGGAGTAAGGGGGACAGCTGTATTTACCCCCCCCCCCCCACCAAACACACACACAATTTGCAGAGTGGTCAGCCAGCTGCCGCACTTAATCACACTCTTAAATATGCACACTCGCACCATCTTTCATCATTAAAACAAAAACTAGAACTTGATGTACTGAACATATCCTTCAGTGAGCCTCAGCAAGAAGCCAAAGCCCCATTACACACACACACACACTTATTCATAACACTTCCATGCATGCATCCATCCTCTCCCTGCTTTCCATATGTGTAGTATTCATTAACTCGGTGTGACAGATTATGAAAAGACAGAGAGAGAGAGAAAAAATTTTTAATGGGAGATGTGAAAGCGAGAGAGAGACGGGAAAAGAAGAAAAAATAAAAGCACAGAAAGAGGAAGATACAGGGACAAAGGAAGATGAGGATGTAGAGAGGATGTAGTAAAAGAGACATAAAGGAAGACAGAACAAAGAACAGAGAGAGACAGAGATTTAGAGGTGTGTGTGTGTGTGTTTGTGTAAAAAGTGGACCTGGCATGATCAGCAGGCTCCGCACACTTCTCTCCCTAAGAGACCTGAATAAAGATGAGCTTTTCGTCCTCGTCTTTCTGTCTTTCATTACAGCGGCTCGTGGTTATTTCACTCTAAACGCTTACAGATGATGACCTCCATTGTTCACGTGAACATTAAAGAGTTTGGTGGAGCTCTGGTGCCTCTGGTGGCCACACGAGGCTACTGCAGCCTGAACTTTAAGCCAACTTTACTCCTCTCTTAAAACTTTGTGCTTTTAGGTGTTTGTAAACTTTTTAAGAATAAAAGTATTAAAAGAACAAACAAATGGGTTTGGTGTCCCAGCTTCAGTATACACGAAAGCCTGGAGAACTCTCAGACTGGAAACTGTTTGGACTGAAAGAATGTTTCTCGTCTTCGCTGTGCAGGGAATGTCCTCGTCATGAATCATCGTGGTCCAACACCTTTAATCACACAGATACACACACACCAATGATTATCAAAGCAAGGCAGATGCCTGGATTAGACAGATGCCAGCATACTCTGTCCTTTTAAACTTTAAAAGTCCACATGGACACACGTTAGTAGCCCGTTCACATTGTGTGTGCGTGTGCTTTGGGAGCTTTTTCACAGCTCTAGCTACTGAGAGTAAGTAGCAACCTTGGAGCTGGATGAATCTCTTCTTTGTGTTTTTGTCCTGAAAGGAAGTGGAGAGGATGGGGGAAGTGAGGGAGGGGGACGAGGGGGAATGACTCAGGGCCAGATGGCAGGGTGTGGTGTTAAGATATGGGAGAAAGAGGGGGAGGTACTCGCCAAGATCGGGGAGGAGTCGGGTCAAGGGGCCGGGTTAGGGGTGGGGTCTGGGAGTTGCTCACATGCGCTCCCCTGGTGCATGAAAACGGCAACTGCAATTTTGTTTAATAACAATTTTGGTTGATTCAGCTGGGATATCAGGGACAAACTTATAGTTATACTTTATATTTTTTCCCCTCATGCACATTCTAATACATTTCCATCAATTTTCTATTCTGCAAAGTTGCTCTGCAACACTGACCTTTGTTAAAAGTGATGGACAAAAACTTGAATTATGTATAAACGTTTATAGATTTTTAGTATTTTGGTCTATTTATGTGCCATCGGGCAACAGATACTCCCCACCCTGATACAACCTATAGACATAGTTTCTGTAATTGTAATTCACACACTATGGGCAAACTGGGGACACCAATTAGCCTAATGTGGACGTCCTTGGTCTGTGTGAGTAACCGAAGTACCTGGAGTTTCCTGGAGGACACCCACCAAGCACAGGGACAACATGGAAATGCCACACACAATGTCAAGATTGAAATCGAACCCTCGACCTTGGAGGTGTGGAACCACTACACCGCTGTGCCAAATATAAAGTATATATGCAAGACATGGGGGAAAAAAATTGCTTCAAGCTTTAACTTTTATTTTTTAAAAAGCAAGAACGACAGCAATATTTATTTCACAAAACTTTTTTTTTTTTTGAAATAAAAAATTGAAAAAAGATTATTTTCTTCAAGCCTGCGAGGCTTCTAACAGCTTTTAAAAGTGTTTTTGAAAGAAAATATTTTAGTGCTGGAGAAAACTCAGTAATGAAATGACAAAATCAATAAAGTATTGAAGTCCGTACAGAAACTGATTTTTTTTTTTTAAAAACCTATTTGAAAAAAAGTTAAACTAACACGCATCAAATAGCTTTCTTTTAACTATAAAATAATAAATGAATTTAATTAATTATGGAAAATATTCATGAGCATGGATAAACTGATTTCCTTGCCTGTTAGAGATATTTTGTTTTACTTGATCATGCAGTTGTCATTGTACCACTGTGTGCTCGTATTCTTTTATGTATCAGTGTGTTTAACGGTCTTTGGATTTGATATTTAAAATACACAACCAGACTGCAGATGTGCGTCATCAACCAACATTTGGTCACCAATTAGGATTCTGATATCGTGCCCAATAACTCTGATAGGCACATACTGATCATCTTGGTTTATGTTATAATGACAATAAAAAACTAAATAAATTTAAACTAAAACAACCCTGCATTTATAAAACACACACACACACACAAAAACAACAAAAATAATAAATTCCCTTTAAGATTCCACAGTTTATTTCCCATTTAAAGCACCTATATCTTTGGAGAATAAAAATCCATGTGTGAGGACATACTGCCACCTATTGACGAAATCACTGAACTACACTTAAGACAACAACAGGAAATGAAGAGGCAGATACACAGACATTTACTTGTATATCAGAATCAGAGCATCTTATTTTGAGTGGTTTTTCTATGTACTTAATAACAAGCTGTGTGCGCGTGTGTGGACAAAGTAAGACAGAAGAGCAGGGCTCTGAACTAGATCTCATTATCCGTGTGAGTGTGAATGCTCTTCTTGCTGATGGGGATCATTGTGATGACGCATGGACAATGTGTGTACACGCCACAATAATCTTCCTCAGACAGTGCATCACCTAAACACACCAACAGCCTCACACTCACACTCCTTAGTTTGGACAAGTAGTTAAAAAAAAAGAAAAAAAAAAAAGGCTCTTCAAAAGAAGAACTTGCAGAAGTTTTGGCCTATTTCTTGTGGCACTTGTGACAAAACGTTAATGCACTGAAGTCCTATACAACTAGACACACAAAAACACACACACCTAGACACACACAGTAAATGAAAGAGGTCGAGATAGAGCACCGGTGTCCTGAGCCTGAGAATAGCTATTAAATCACAGCGCTATCGGCTCTCTCTCAGGGAGACGCACTGAGATTTACTACTGCAATTAAAGCAACCTAATTGCACGCGCACACGCGCGCTCGGAAACTGTCAATAATGGCCTCGTATGCGCCTTCTAAATAATAGCCAACTGAGGTTCACACGGACAGAATGTGTGTGTGTGTGTGTGTGTGTGTGTGTGAATGAGGGAGAGAGAGAAACAAAAACTCATCCATGACTCAGGCTCGATCTGTTCTTCTCTCACACCTCAACAAA
This sequence comes from Clarias magur, assembly GCA_013621035.1. NCBI lineage: Eukaryota > Metazoa > Chordata > Actinopteri > Siluriformes > Clariidae > Clarias > Clarias magur. Next base: position 209,808 of record QNUK01000131.1, read on the forward strand.
CCCTCCGAGCACGCGCTCACACGCATGCACACGCACCCAGAAAATATGCCTCAGAAGCCGGTATGAGAACGTCAGTATGAGGACAAAATAAAAGGCATTTTCTAAAAACACACTGAATATCTAAAAAAAATAAATACATAAAAATAATAATAATAACCCCCTAAGCTCAAGGTTAACACAGCTCTGCCTCAGACGAGTGGACGCACACTCAGACGCCGACGTGCCCGCGGGTCATCTAAAGCGGAGGTGGCTTTCTGCTCGGCACAAAGAGTCCAGTGCTTGTTAGGGGGACATGATGAAAGCGGAGTGAAGATAATGTGTGCATGTCTGTGTTTGTCCGGAGGGGAGGTCAAAGGCTGCTTTGCGCCGTCCCACTTCCGCCAGACAGACTATTGATGCTTGCTGACAGTTTAAAACCCAGAGCAATTAGAAGTGAATGTGCACTCGCCCACTGCCTGCTGCGTGCGTGCGTATGCGCGCGCACTTTAGAGAGAGAGAGAGAGAGAGAGGGAGGCAGGGGGGCAGGCTGCCTTGACACAGCGCCCTCTAGTGGAGAACAAAAAAAAAAGAGGAATTCAGACTAAAACATGCATGTAGAGATTTGCGAGAGGATACTGAGGCCCTGTGTGTGTGTGTGTGTTTAATCACACACACATCTATCTAATATCTGAATGAGTGATTAGGTGTTAGAGCAGTTTGATTCCTGAAGTCTAATCTTGTTTCCTGTTTATGCTTGAAATGAAGTGAAGAGGAGTGACACAGTGACTTGGTGGTTAGCACTGTTTTTTGCCTGGCACCTCCAGGGTCTGGGTTAGATATCAGCCTCGGTGTCTGTGTGCATGTCAGGATTTTATTTCACAGGTTTACACAACAGTGTGTGTAGGGCTCTGGTGGTTCAGTGCCATGCAGAAGGCCCGGGTTCGTTTCCCAGGCCAGTGCCCAAACCCCTAGCCACGGGATGCAGCGTCGGTCCCAAGCCCAGATAAAATGGGAGGGGTTGCGTCAGGAAGGGCATCCGGAAGAGTTCTCTCAGCCTTCATCTCGTTGTCTTGAAATTAAATATTGTTCAAATACAAGACTAGAGCAAGACGAGTCGTTAAGTATATAATAACTTAAAATCCTCTATTTGTTCCTTCTTTTCCTTTTTTTTATTTATTTAGCTATATACCCTCAGGCTGGTGTGTCCAGAACACTGGGAATTCTCGCTATTTTTAACCCGACACGAGCCGGTCTGAGCAACATGCTCCTCCAACATGGCTCCTCATTTACAGTCCATTAGTACACTATTTCCTGCAGCGCTCCAGTTCGAAATGAGTTGGCCATTCAACCTCTCAATTATTTCGAAATCTTTTGAGCAGGCCGTGACGCAGAAGGCACACGTGAAAGTCATCGGAAAATAATTCAAAAAGTTTACAAGAGCATTTTCATATTCTGACTGAGCCATCTGCCTGACTGGTAATGAATTATTAGGCTGTAAACACCGCCACTGAGGGGAAGATGAAAAGACAGAGGAGAGAAAGAGCAAGCAGGCAAGAGAGAGACACAGAGACAGAGAGAGAGAGTTGTTGATATTAGAGAGAGGGGAAAAATAAGAAGAAAAAAAAGAGAGCGACAGACAGTGAGAGAGAAAGAAAGTGGGGAAATGAAAGGCTGGAGGAAGAGTGAGGACAGGGCAGTCAGGAGGAAAGCGGGAGGACGGTGTGCGTCTATCACAGAATCACACATGTACATTAGACCGATGCACTCAGCAGAACACACAAGTCCCCCAGGACACACACACACATTGCTCTGTTTCTGAGTAGAGCAGCCCCAGTGGGATTGCACTGTTTCTGCCTGCCTGAAAGACTTACACTCAAACCCTCATGCACACTCGCAGCGATGTCTCTCCCTCGAACACATCGCAGCCACACGACAAGACACGCAACAGACACACAATCACGGCATTTTAAATTCGCTGCAGGTAAGCGTGCGCTCGTGCACTCCTCGGCTGGATCCTGAGCAAGACGGTGGGACAATATGGATGTCCCCGCAGGCGTGTCTTTACTGTTTGTGTTTGGACTGTTCGTGCACAAACAGCCCTGACGCTCACGTTCATGTTAACGCTCTTGCTCGACTCGCAAAGCGCTCGAAACGGTCTCTGCGACAGCGTGCGACAATGTGGCGATGGTGCTGTCTGCAAGGTTTATATTAATGAACACTTTCTTACACCTAATTGTTTCTATAGTAACAAGTTACACAGAGATTAGAACAGGTATTACACACACACACACAGTACATGGTGTTGTAGGTAAACAGCAATTTATTGTGATAACAGCAACTTGGCGACGGGCCACGTCCACATGGCACCACTACGATTGATTATTTTCTTATAATTGCATACGACCCCAAGTGTTTTATTTTGTTCCTCAGAACGCACAGGCAATCTCTCTGGATGCTGTTTTACACACTTGAGTTACAAGAGGCCCGATGTAAAGGCAAGATTTGACAAATCAAAGACTTTGTCAGAGAAAAAAAAAACAAAAAAAAAACACCTTACTGGTTTACTCTTTACAGCATCATACGTTAAAGTCAAGATTTATATAAAACACAACCTCAGTAGACAGTCTAGGCATTACCGGGAAAGCCAGAGCAACACTATCCTGGGTTTTATGTACGAAACTCTATCCCATGCACGTACACAGCGCGGCACCCCCATGCTGAGTGCAATCTACAGAGGTACTTATTGTGTTGAGTGTGTGCTCTGACCCTCTTTTTCACCCTGATTACACTTTGATCCTTCGCACTCTATCACCTGTGTGGATCGATCCAATTAGCCGGAGCGGTGGAAAGTGCGCGGGGCCCCCTCGGAGCATCAGTCGCCCTCACGGCAGTCCTGTCTTCCCGTCCAGGCGTCCCCGCCGCACCATAAATACACCCGCTCGCACTTCTCTGTGCACACTGAACATGATGGCCGGAGACAGACAGAGACAGAGGCAGAAGGTCCCACTCAGTGTGCTCCGTCACGTCCCTGCAGATTTCTATCCGTTGTTCTGCACGCTGACTTTGCGCGCCGTGTCCTAATCACCTCTGTGTGTGTGGATAGGGCAAGATAGCAGGCGGCCCGTGGCGGCAGCGAGATTAGCGTGTTAGCGATTAGCGCCAGCCGTGCGTGCGCCACGACAGACAGGAAGAAACACTTCACTGACCGTTTCGATCGCTGAACTTTTTCGCGTGATTATTTGCAACACATTTTATTTTGCATAATAAATCCATGGGGAAGGAAAAAAAAAAAAAAAGAATGAAAGGAAATGAAAATAAGAGTGCCAGGTCAGGAGTTTACAGGGATTAGACAACTGCATGACTCAGACTTTATGGGGGTGATGAAGGCGGGTGCTGATTTGGTGGGTCCTCCGTGGACAGATCTCGGTTCAGTGGGTTGGCACGGAGTGACTCTGATGCATCCTGGCTCCTGCTTTTGCAGCATATGGAGGTATTGATCGAGCTTTCCTGAAGCAAACAAATACACCTACTGCTTTCTGCTTCAGGGCTGCCTTGAGCGGTGCGCAAACTTCAAAAGCCGATCTCGTCAAGGAAAACACATTTGTGTTGTAGATCACACTGGAAACAGCATGCACGAAGCATGTCGTGTGAATATCAGGATGCAACCCGACTATAAAAATCAGGGCTTATTAACTTGCAGGTCAGAAATGAACACTTTGGCCTGGTCAAAACAAACGAGTCTCACACACATTTTGTTCGGCTTTAATTAGTGCACAAAAAAAAATTATCCTTCATGATCCCAGATCCACGCGAGACCTGGAATATGTTCTGTACATTCAGGTCGGCAGCTGACTTCATTTTATTGCCACATAACATTAACATTGTTAAGCCTAGACCTGTCCAACTGAAGCAAGACCGGACTGTAAACTTCGCTCCAGAGAGACTTGGACAGCGGCCACTATGCATGATGGGTTTCCGAACTGGGTTAATCTGAACTCATCAGACCATGTGACCTTTTTACCATTGTTCGAAACTCCAATCTTTATGCTGCTTCTATCTTCTTATTTTCTTACGCTGCTACCTCAGCAAGTGTTAACGCAAATCAATAATGCCTTGGACAGTTCTTAACTCAATTCCAGTATTTTTAATTGGCTGTACTGGCTTGTAGGTGAATGACTGTCTGTTGTGTTCAATCACACATATTTATGTGAATCGTTTGTGAATGGAGCGGAGCGAAACCAGAGATTAGCTACAAGGCTAGAGATATTAAATCAGAAAAGGGAGTCAGATTTTTTTTTTTCCATTTTATTTACCCTCTGGTCTGATTAAAAACTGGCAAATACGGCTTATTTAAAAACTCTAAAAAAGTTTTTTTTTTTTTTTTTTTAAATTGACCTCCTGCTTCATCGGTTCTCAGAAGTATTTCAGTGCTGGAACTGAACCAATTTTGCCAGCCAATTTTGAATCGTCTCTTTAAGCAGTGGAAAAGTGTGAAATGGTTTGAAATTAAGCACGTGCAGCTCTTATGAATGTTTTGATTTGAACTCTCAAGCTTCGGTCCCCTGGTACTTCAACTTAACCACTCAGTCAAATCGAGTCTCCGAGAGCAGACGATCCTCCCCGCAGTTTCCCCGGACGGATCGGCTGCTCTCGGCTCTCGAACAAACACGCACGCTTCTGAGCGAGCGCAGGAATCCTGGCCTCTGTAGCAGCTCTGGGGGGGATTTCAGATGAGTTGCGTGTGTGTGTGTGCATGGGGTGAGAAAGAAGAGCAACAGAAAGAGTTGGGGAGAAAGAAAGGAAGAGAGCGAGAGACAGAGAGAGAGAGACGGAGTGCTGTGGGGTTCATTTCTCTTGGATGTCTTGTCATCAGCACATAACTCAAACCTGTCATACTGTCTGACCAGGCCAAGCCAGTGGTGTTGCCACCAGCAGTGCGTGTTCTCTGTCTCTCTGTTTCTCTCTCTCACTCTCACACTAATACACTGATGTTTCTCGCTCATGCCGAAAGTCACGTTTATAAGAAAGCTTATAAACGGAATCATGAGCTTCCTCGGAGTTGTGTGTTATGCGTTAAAGCTGTCAGCATGGTTTAAAAAAAGCATTGGGATTTTAGTCACTTGAAATATTTAACCAAATACGCATTAGCGGTAGCGCTACACTGAGTCCATATGGCATAAATCTCTGAAGTTAAAAAATAGCAGTCTGACATTGTAGGATTAGAATTTCACCATAACCTTTAACATTCCTTTATTCGGTCCCGGACACACCCTGGATTAGGCGGCGTTCCTTAGAAAGACACCATGCACACCACACGTCGTCATGCTCATTACACACGCTGGAGTCGGTAACCAGTCGACTTATTTGAAAACTGTGAGGAAACCAGAGAACCCTGAACCCTCAGAATTGAACGAATGACGACCCTGAAACTCGGGAAGCAGCAGACGCTACCCTCTGCACCACTGCGCCGTTTGTACTTCAATGTTACAAATTGCTTTTTTATTGAATCAACCCAGACTTATGCATACTTGTGGCTGACATTTAACTTTTACATTTCAAAAGCTAATCTAATCAAACATAAATATCTCAAACAGCAGTGCAAATGCGAGCATAATGCTAAAAAAAATTTTTTTTTTAAAATAAATAAATAACAAAAACAGGAGTGAAAATCAAGTGATAAATGAAAAGACTGATTTATACTGCAGTCATGGTGTGCAACCTTGGAAAGAAAACAACAAGGGAAGAACATATCTAGTCGTGGGCTGGAGAAACCTTTTTTTTACATATATACATGTATATATGTTCATAAATTAAGAGTCCATCCATCACGGGGCCATGGAGCTTATCCCAGGGAACAAGGGTAGGTAGACCCTGGATAGGATACCAACCAATTCAAGGCACATGCATACACACACACGCACACGCACACGCACACGCACACGCACACGCACACGCACACGCACACGCACACACACACACACCTTAACATACACTATGAGCGATCTGGAAGGACCAGTCATGACTTTGGACATTGGGAGGAACCCGGAAGAAACCCGTCAAGCACAGGGAGAAGACGTGACCTACATAAACACAGACCAGAGGGGAGATTCCAGCTACACACTATGTAGGCACGAGAAGACCGAAAATCAGGAATCTTTATGTTAGACCTCTGAATGACGCATTCGAATGTGACTCTTCTGCCGGATTATGAAAAATTAATTCAGGTCATTTCTAATCACATCCCTGGTGCGACTTTGCTCACATTCTCTCCTAGATACTGACCTTCAGTACGCTTCAAAGTTAAAGTCGCGTCTAATCGAGGGCCATCCGTTCCTGTCCGTCTTGAACACGTGAAAAGAAAGCATGGCCTGAGCCTGCAGCAAGAATTGGGCTTATATTGCATCGGGAGAGGCAATGCCCACGGCTTATATCTAACACATTCTTGTTTCTGTGTTAGAGCTCCAACTTTAACTGGAGAAACATGACTAAAGCCTATTACTGCAGAGACCCACAGAGAACTCACTGCTGAGATTTAACAGCCATGCAGCTTGGTGTAAAACCAGGCTCTCATTCAATACACAACAATAACTCAAATGCTGACTTGGTAATCGGATATAACGGACGCAGTAGCGCACTGCAGAGGTGAGTGCACTGTGGTGAAAGCTTGTGTGCGTGTGTGTGTGTGCGTGTGTGTGTGTGTGTGTGTGTGTGGGACAACGGCTCTCGGGGTCTTTATTTGTGCTATACTAAATGTGTCAGCTCTGGTTAAGCCTGAACAGAATCGCTGAGCACTGACAGCTTTATTAAACTTTAAACCTGCATCTAACTGCTCTGAACACACACACTCTCGCACACAGCTGTGCGACTAGAGTCATGATGTTCGTGGAATGAAGAGTGATGAAGCGGAAATGCATATGCGCTCTTAGTCAAGATGCACAGATTAGACACCCTCCAGCACCTCCACGAGTACAGATCTCTCGCCCTCACTTGCGCCATAAGCACACAGCATGCAGAGCGCTCGTCACCTCACTTTTATATCGGTTTTTATGCATGGTTTAAGACGAGACATTTAACACACAAGCCTCGCCACAGCACTCGCGCATAAAAGAATATATGCAGTAATATACCCTACATAGCTTAAAGTATGTAAACGCCTGACCATCTCACACACACACACACACACACACACACACACAGAATGTCGCTCCTCCACACAGTGTTGCCACAAACTGTATCCAGGTGCCGTAGCATTACAGTTTCCCTTCATTGGAGCCTGTTCTAGCATGACTGTGCACAAACCCAGCTGCGTGAGGACATGGTGTGCCAAGGTTGGTGAAGAAGAACTCGTCTTGGTGTCCCGAACTGCACAGTGCGTCTTGATGATAAACCGGAACGCTGACTGCACTCCAGTCCTCCTCGGCTGACATCATCTCAGCCCGATCTCAGTAATGCTCTTATAACTGGGAGAGCACAGATCGACACGGGCACGCTACAAAATGTAGTGGAAAGCCTTCCCAGATAACTGGAGGACATTATTACGGAAAAAGGCAGGAATGAAGCCCGATTCATGCTCCTGCATCAAGTCTGCGCAGGGCTACGCCAAAGGCTACGCAAGTTGTGAGCATTTATATTTGTGTGTCTCTGTGCCTCAGCCATTATGCCATCAAACCACCGAGACAAACTGCAGGGATTCTATACCGCTGTACTGAGTCTTTATACGTGTCCCTAGACTCTTTCACACTCTCTCTCTATATTCATAGTACAAATCAGCTCACAATGTTCTTTGCTCATATATTTTTTTGTATGTTCAATATATATGTGTTTGTGTGTATTAGGTGCATCTGTTCAATTTCTCATTAATGCAATGATCTAATCAACCAATCACATGGCAGTTGCTTCAATGCATTTAGGAGTGTGGTCCTGGTCAAGACAATCTCCTGAATGTCAGAATGGGAAAGAAAGGTGATTTAAGCAATTTTGAGCGTGGCATGGTTGTTGGTGCCAGACGGGCCGGTCTGAGTATTTCACAATCTGCTCATTTACAGGGATTTTCACGCACAACCATTTCTAGGGTTTACAATGAATGGTGTGAAAAGGGAAAAACATCCAGTATGCGGCAGTCCTGTGGGTGAAAATGCCTTGTTGATGCTAGAGGTCAGAGGAGAATGGGCCGACTGATTCAAGCTGATAGAAGAGCAACTTTGACTGAAATAACCACTCGTTACAGCCGAGGTATGCAGCAAAGCATTTGTGAAGTCACAACACGCACAACAACCTTGAGACGGATGGGCTACAAGAGCAGAAGACCCCACTGGGTACCACTCATCTCCACTACAAATAGGGAAAAGGGGCTACAATTTGCACGAGCTCACCAAAATTGGACAGTTGAAGACTGGAAAAATGTTGCCTGGTCTGATGAGTCTCGATTTCTGTTGAGACATTCAAATGGTAGAGTCAGAATTTGGCGTAAACAGAATGAGAACATGGATCCATCATGCCTTGATACCACTGTGCAGGCTGGTGGTGGTGGTGATGTAATGGTGTGGGGGATCTTTTCTTGGCACACTTTAGGCCCCTTAGTGCCAATTGGGCATCGTTTAAATGCCACGTCCTACCTGAGCATTGTTTCTGACCATGTCCATCCCTTTATGACCACCATGTACCCATCCTCTGATGGCTACTTCCAGCAGGATAATGCACCATGTCACAAAGCTCGAATCATTTCAAACTGGTTTCTTGAACATGACAATGAGTTCACTGTACTAAAATGGCCCCCACAGTCACCAGATCTCAACCCAATAGAGCATCTTTGGGATGTGGTGGAACAGGAGCTTCATGCTCTGGATGTGCATCCCACAAATCTCCATCAACTGCAAGATGCTATCCTATCCATATGGGCCAACGTTTCTAAAGAATGCTTTCAGCACCTAGTTGAATCAATGCCATGTAGAATTAAGGCAGTTCTGAAGGCCAAAGGGGGTCAAACACCGTATTAGTATGGTGTTCCTAATAATCCTTTAGGTGAGTGTATATAAATATATATCGATTCAGGCCACACTGACTCCGAGATCGACTTAACCATTATTATTATAATTGTAATTGGTATTATTGTTTATTTTTTTCATCTATACAGGTTTAAATTTGAGGTGGGAAAATGTAGCAGTTCCTCTATTGTCCTACAGGTCTAAACTATTCACACATTCCTAATCAGCACAACATCCTGTGAGGTAAGAGTGAAATGTATAAAATTGATACCAACAAAAGCAGAATACAAATTCACTATAATTATAATTTATAACTACTCTGTAGTTACTGCAAATATTCACTACACAGCCATGTTATACATTGTTTTCTATTAAATATTATATATACAGTCTTATGCAAAAGTTTAGACACCCCTTGATAAATGACAGATTTTGGTGATTTTTTAAAAATTGACAAGACTGTTAACACAGCCTCTCTTGGAAAGTTTATCTTTTCAGCAAACGTTGGTGCATAGTTACTTTTTATGTCATAAATTGAACAAAGATAAAAAATAAAAATATTATTGTGGCACAGACATCACAGCTTGCAAACACTTTTTATATCCAGCTAAAAGTCTTTCAATTCTTGTACTTGGGATTTTCTCCCCTTCTTCCTTGCAAAAGGCTTCTAGTTCTGTAATATTCTTTAGTTGTCTTGCATGCACAGCTCTTAAGATCTACCCACACATTTTTAATTTTGTTTAAATCAGGCGACTGTGATGGCCATTCCAAAACCTTCAGCTTGTGTTTCTCTTGAGGTATTCCATAGTGGATTTCGAGGTATGTTTAGGATCATTGTTCTGTTGTAGAAGCCATCCTCTTTTTAGCTTCAGCTTTTTTTTTTTACAGATGGTGTGATGTTTGCTTCCAGAATTTGCTGGTATTTAGTGGAATCCATTCTTCCCTCCACCTGTGTAATTTCTTTCTGTGCCTCTGGCTGCAACACAACCCCAAAGATCTAATAGTTAGCTTAATAGTTGGCAAGGTGTTCTTTTCATGAAATGCTGCTCCTTTTTTCTCCAAACATGCCTTTGCTGATTGTGACCAAGAGAGTTTTCTTGGTCTTCCAGATCTCATCTTGTGTGTCTTGTGGGTCCACAGTTCCCCTGAACTGCCATCTCTTAATTACATTTCTCACTGTGGAAACTGCAAGCTGACAATGCATTGATATCTTCTTGTAGCCTTCTCCTGCATGGTGGGCATCAATAACTTTCATTTTCAGAGTCTTACACAGCTGCTTAGAGGAATTCATGATTGTTGAGTGTCCGCAAGTGTGTGCACAAGGTTCGAAGACTGTAAAGCTTTGAAATTGGCATTTACTAATGACAGCTGTGGCCATGCATCATATCTAATGAGCTGATTATGGTCTCAAACCTTATAAAAAGAATCTGAGACTCTGGAACTCTTAGGGTGTCCAAACTTTTGCACGGTGCCGCAATAATGTTTTTATTTGTGTTCAATTTATTCATGCAAGTAACAATGCATCAATGTTTGCGGAAAATATTGTGCATTTTTTCCACTTCCATCTCGAAAGAAGTGTAAAATCAGGCTAAACCTGGAAGGGGATGATCAGCGAGCACACGGAGGCGTGATGGTCAGGTAAACTTCTGGCATTATGGAAAAAACTATTTTAGCTGCAATTTGATCCAACTGATTTTCTTCTAAGGTTGTTAGAATTTTGCTTACAGAGCTCACAATCTGTTTTTTTTTTTTTTTAATATGGTCTTTAAATTAGAATTAGAGGATTTTTTTCACACTATAATACAGGCTGACTTATCACCTTTATATGCACTTCTGGCACACAGCTCCAGAATAAAATTAGCATACGCTTTTTCCCCAGTTGAAACTTTTCCCGTGCTGTGAATCAATTTCCATCCTTCTGCATTTCCCATAATACCTTGCACACCTACTCTACACCGGAAAGGAAGAGGCATAAAGTTGAACTTTCAATGCACATGTACCCTTAAACTCTCCCTCCCCTTCTCTCTCTCTCTGTGTCCTTATCCGTGTTCTTATGAGGGCGCAAAGAGCAGGCGAGCGAGAATTAGTGTACGTGTGTGGGTGTGCTGGAGCAGGCAGCGGTCTCTTAATTAAGAGGCAGTCCATAACGAGGCTCTAACGAGGTTGTTCTAATGAGGTCATGGGCCAGGGGAGGATTCGCCGTCGCTCATCAGCAGAGACGCAGCGGGGTGTGTGCACAACCCTCGGGCCATGAGGCTGACACATTCACATTCAGAGACACACTCTTGCGGCCGCGCGTGCACACACCAAACTCTGACAGACACAAACACTTCAGAAGCCTAGTGCACAAACATCCACTACTCATGACTCTGACACATGCATACACACACCACAACCTATAATTCTTTTGACAACGAAAACGTGTTCAACTTGATGTGTGTGCGCACACTGTAACTATACTGCCTTTCTATTTTGAGCATGTGCAGTGAGAGTGAGAGCGAGAGAGACAGACAGAAAGAGACAAAGAGAAGGAAAAATTCTCCACTTCCCTTCGCTGCTCCCCACCGAACTGTGATTATATTTCGAAGTGTGAGACGGATGATTGACTGGAAAAATGGAGACGGGACGAAATGGCTGAGGACAAAAACACACGCGTGCGGATAAAAAGACACACGCAGTGTGGGAGTGCCACTGTTGGTCTACCGAATTTCATTTTAGATTCTTGCACTCCTCCCTCTCTGCCACGCTGATCGAATTAGCATTCTTCCTCTAACTCGGTGTCTAACTCCTCACTGCTTCCCAGCTTCGCAGAGGGGAACGAAAGGCAAAGAGAGGATATGGGAAGGAGGAGAAGAAAAAAAAAGAACGAGACAGACCCTAGACGTCAGGGCTGTCGAAATGATTCCAGGATTGCAATTTGAAATGTAATTACACAAAACATAGTAAAAGATTTAGCGAAGGCGATGTCCACGAAACTCGCACAACAAATGTACACTAATCTTGCTTAATTAAGTTTGTGTCTTTTTGAAATCAGTGCATCATCTTCTCCCTTAACTGTCCACAATGGCAGAAAATTTGTTTGGACTGGGGTCAAAATGGGGCTCAAACTTTTGCAGTCCACAGTGTATTTTTATGTTTAGACAAACAAGCAGGCAGGCAGAGATTTAAATTGAAGATGCGCCCATTGATCGATCGATCGTCTTGCTTGACCAGTCTGATTCAGTGGCTGACAAATTCAGACAGAAAAGCACTCGCCCTTTCATCCGGAGATCGTGAGCTTGAGTCTACAGCCGACTGTAGCCGGGAGTCTAGCAGACTGGCAGTGCTCTCAGGGGCATCGGCAGCATAGCTGCAGTCTTACACAACGATCCCAGGACGCTGGCCAGTCACTCTGTCTGAGAGCTGAGGATGGCACTTCTCTCCGTGCGTTACGCAATTCCCTAACATTGCTTGGACGTCTTTTGGTGTTGGGTAGCTCAGAGGAGGAATGTGACGACCTTCGTTCGCTCTTCCAGGCTGGTGGCTGTCGCCTCATTTTCAGTTGAACTTTAAAAAACCTTTTTAATCAAAAGCACTCCTTTCTTTTTTTAATTTGTTTGAGTGGGAGAAGGTCCTGCAACCTTGTGCAGGTTAAGAGAAAATGTGAAAGTTATTATTATTTTCACATTTTATTAAAAAAACAAAAACAAAAAAACAATTTAATTTTGTGTTAAACAAAAGGTTACAAATAATGTCATCAATTAAAGTTTTCCTAATAACGGAACTCACAAATTGGCTAAAACTGGAATCAACTAGTAAGACTGCAAAAATCAAATCAAGCATATTGCAACCCATGCATCTCTAAGAAACCCCAAAGGCTCTACATCAGATTATCTGCTTTCATTTTGTTACTAGCTTCAGTCATTGAATGCTTGATTGATACCCTGACAGTGTAAAAGCTTGACTTTTTGTACTAGTTGATTATAAAACTTACATTTAACAGTTTATAAATCATCCATGTATGTAATATAAGAAACTCGCTTACATTAATTAGGAGTCATTTAGTCAAGACGTTCAGAAGTGCACATTTTAAAAATATATATAACTCGTATAAAGGTCATCGATAAATCAACCTCAGCACCAAAACTGCACTCAGATGTGAGCTGATGTTATGGCAGTAAGCCGGCTAATTAACAGCGATGATGGTGCGCGTTAATGAGAAGGCAGAGAGCACAAAGTGATGCCACAGCAACCACCTGGCCTTAAATGCCAGCCAAACAAAAGCTCTCATTACTGTCTGGAGCAAGCCCACTGAGACCCACGCACACAGGGGGGGGGGTGGTAGGAACACGGTCGAGGCTGTTAGCTGTTTCAAACTCTGCACATTCTGGATTGTGTACTGCACTCGAAACAGCACAGTCATCCAAAAAAGGGCACGAAAAAGCTCTTTAGCCTCTGCTGTGAATAAGGAGGTGATGAGGAGCTTCTAATAGATCAGCATCGCTGCCCTTTTCAGGCTTAATCTGTGCTTGTCAGTGCTAATTATCAGCAGCTTCCACACACATTTCTCCAGAGCTTCGGTGTGAAAAGGGAGTTATTATGATGGTTCTAAGTGGTGCCGTTGCCCTCTGATTCAGTAGGTAGAGAGAGCTTCTGCTCAGTCCACAAACAGGAAAAAAAAAACCTTCAACTATCATCCGTGCTGCTAGCGATGCACTGATCATGAAACATTAATACAAGAAAAAAAGCAGCATGGAAACCAACTTTATACGAAATTAAGTTACGTGTTGCCTTTATTCCCGTTAAGTGAACTAAGTGCGTATTCACATTAGGGCCGCGGAATCTTTCAAACAACACTTTACTCCAATGTCTGGTTCATTTTGATCAGTGAGAAAACAATCGTTCCGGGCTCGGGAACGGAATCAGGTATGGAAGCAAATCGTACTTGAATACGGCAGGTGTTTAGACTCGAGGTCATCCGCGCCATAACTGATTAAGTCAGAAGGCATGCAAGGGCAATGCTGTTGACATTTTACCCAAAATATCACTATTAGGCATAGCATGAAAGATAAAGGAAAGTGTAAATATACAGTATGCAATCAGACCCAAGTACGAACAACAAAACCAATGTTAACGCTGGGTCCAATGGTTTCTGGGCATGATACAAATCACTCGCAACTAATGTGAAAATGCAATCCAAATCTGACACTTACTGTATAAACAGAGAGAACTTTCACACTACAGTCTCAGGCACAGATCCCAGTCCGTTTGTGTAATATGAACACTCATTATCGTGCCCGGGGACGAATCCGTGTACCATCCTGAGCCTGTTATGGCGAAGGAGACGTCAACACCATGTCCTTCTCCTCCAGAAACTCCGTGTGCATGCGACACACGCCAATCTCACCACCCTGAACTACGCAGCCATAACTGAGAGTAGGAAGGCATGCAAAAAATGAATTTATTTTTAGGCAGGGTGAGAATGTTCCTTGTACTCGTCTTTTCTTTGTGTTTATTGGTGCCTCAAGTCCATCCTGCCACCTGCTCTATCAGTACATGTATTCCGCTATGAATCACTATAACTAATGTAAAAGCTGGACGGCGACGGGATTTGTACTGTACATGGGTAGCGTATAACAATATTGCTTTTCTCCACCAGTTCTACAAACGAGAAACTAATATCGACTAACCAACATTTAGATCACATCACGGCCAAATATTTTTTGCCAACACTTAGAATGGCTAATAGCCCGTAGTTAGTGCAGGAACACTTTTTATCAATAAAACAAAACTGCTGCAAGAATAAAAATTTTATGATGCAAACAGAGAGCGGAACAGCGGAGTGAAACGTAGCGGCGGTGTTCGAATAAATATCAACACTCTTGGCATGCTGTTTGTCTAATCAAATTAGTTAACCAGAAATAATTGTTGGATAATGTTTGCACGATATAAAAATAATTCATGTTGCAAAATATTTCATTGTAACATCTGTAGATACACATCCGTCTAATTCCCATACAAACTATCCTGTGTAAGGGGCCTCGAGTCTATCCCAGGGAACTTGAGGTGTGCACAACCAACTGCAAGGCACAGGCGCATACTGTACACACAATCACATCCAATAACACACTACGGGGAATTTGGAAATACCAACTAGAGTACCAGGAGGAACCCCACCAAGCAGAGGGAGACATGGACATGTGGTTTGCTAAGCAAAAAAGTGCTAGCTAACGTATTGTGGTAACATATAGTATTTTAGCTAGTTATAAGTTAAGTTCTTTAGCCTTTAGTTGGCACGCACACATTACTACTGTAAAATTCTTCACAAATCCCAGCTTCTTATTACTAGGCTGGGGTCAGAGCGCAGGGTCAGCCATTATACGGCGTCCCTGTAGCAGGCAGGGTTAAGGGCCTTGCTCAAGGGCCCAACGGCGGCAACCTGGTGAAGCTGAGGCTCGAACCTCCGACCTTCCGATCAACGAGCCACAACTGCCCTGTGTACAGTATATGTACATAAACAGGTTAATGGACGCAAAGGTATACTTGAGTTCCTGTCCGGAAACGATTGTGCAGTCAATCCTTATACACCTTCTCACAGTAAATGTTTCAACATTATACGAGCCACCTTGGTTTCACACATACACAACAAATGCAAAAACTTTTTTTTTTTTTTTTAAAGAGAATTCTTCCCCCTTTCTCTGTCTCTGTGTGTTCTCTTTTATCTGTTAATCCTACATGTCTGATGAGCAGCTAAGAAAAAAACAGCGCAGACACAGTATCTGCTAGGGTCCAAGGCTATCGCCTGCTTTGTCCTTCATACAGTGTTCACATTGCTTTCTTTCCTGATAACCACAATGTGTGGTAGATACACTCAACCTCTCTCCTTCTGCATACTGAACCTTCCTGAATATTAGATCATAAGCCTTCAGACCATGTTCTTCCTGCATTTTTTTTTCTTTCCCCTGCTGTTTTTGAGGATGGGAACATTAAATGAGTCCTAACCAGCTGGAGATAAAGGAAGTTAAGCCGGAGCGCTAATTTATTACACAGGAGCGGGGAAAAGCAGGGCAATGTGGGTCATCAATTAAGAGATAACACTTTCAGACTTGTAATTAGAATTTGTGCAAGTATGGGAGTCAATAGCAGCTTTAAACAAACAGCCAAGAACATTCTTATCAGCAGGCGCAGACCTTTATCTTACAAACCCATTCCCTGACCCGAGAGCACCGAGAGAGCAGTCATTACGCCGTGCCTGGGTCTGACAACGAGTCGGCACTTCACAGATACACTTAGTGACTGCGAGGACGTGTGCGTGTGCCTGGCTGAGACAAACTGTAGAGAGGGAAAAATAGATTAAATACAAGCACGACAGATAGATTCAGGGGTGCCAAGAGTAACAAAAACTAATCACAAACAAAACTAAACTTTTTTTTTTTTTTTTCAAAGCACAGAAATGCTTGTGCAGGTCAGTGAGTGATGATACTGAGCAAAGCCGATATGTACTGTAGAAATGTTTAGATTTACAAGACCAATTTCCACACTGCACACACACAGCACAACTAAGGAGATTGCTGAATGATAGCTGAAATTCCTGGAAATATTGTGTATGAATGACTGTGACCAGAGATCACTTAAATGTTTGGGGATGAAAAAAAAAAAAAATCGTATCTATGCACTAATAGTGAAAGTAAGAACATTTCCGTATGCACACATGATGTGACGAGAATGTGAAGCGGCTTGGTGTCCATAAGAAGAGTCCTTTTTAGTGAGACTAGTCAGAAAAAAGGCTTAAATTTGCTAGAGATCATAAAGATCGGCCTGGAAAAAGGGTCATGTGGTCTGATGAGTTCAGACTGACCCTACTCCAGAGCGAGGGACGCGCATGAAGTGACGCACAATGCTAACTGTACAAGCCTCTGGAGGCATCTAGGGTTGCTTCAATTAGTCAGGTCTAGGCTCAGAAACTTTATGTGGCAATAAAATGAAGTCAGCTGACGATCTGAATGTACTGAATGACCGGGTTATCACATCTATGGAGTTTTTACTTGCATTGTTAGCATGAGGAATCATTTTCACACATGAACTAGCCATTAGAGAGTCCTTACGCACATTGGAAGTATTTGGAAGACGTGGGACGTGTGAAGACGTACACAGTGTGGTTTGACTCTCCCGTAATCAGTACAAGCTTTCAGGCAAAAACGAATGCGAAGGTAGGAAGGAAATTTGGGACGTTGCAATAATGTTGCGTACTGCATCAACTGTATGTTTATTGTTCTGCCAGATACATAAGACACTCTAGGTTTGTCCTGTTCATATCCTCATCTGTGATTCGGAAAAAATAAAAATAAAAATAAGAACAGTAACCTAAGCTAGCTAGTTACTTTAATCTGATTTTTGTTCAGGTGTGTGAGTAACATGAAGAAAACGGCAAGGAAAAGTTCGCTGACCTCTAATTAACAGCTCCTCCATCTGTTTTTTTTTTTTTTTTTTTTAATCCAAAGACCACAGTCCCACATAATTTTTCTTTCCCTTTATTTTTGTACTGGCACAGTAGATAGGAGCTCACGGATTCGCAAGTCAAAGTTCAGCACGATTATAAAAAAAAAAAAAAAAACGGTGTGAAGCAAAAGCAAGCACGACCAGAAGCAATGTGTCTTTCACGCCCCGTATTCTTCCTCCCTCTGTGAATTGGCTTTTCTGCCAGGTGAATTTTAATTAGCTGAAAAAGCAGAAAGTGTCAGGGTTTTTTTTTTCAGGTGGCTTCTGTATCACTGTAGCGAAAGGTCAACAATCATACATGCTACGCCTGAGCTGGAGATGCTGGCACTTTTGCAGATTGATGGAAAAAAAAATGTAGAGGGTGAGAGGAAGAGAGAAGGCAAGAAGATGGAGAGGGCGCAGCATACCTGAATGAGAGAGAAAGACGGAGTGATGAAAGGAGATGAGGAATGAGAGGAAAGAGAAGGCGAATGAGAGACGCAGACGTTGGCGAGGTGATAAATGGAAGAACAGACAGATAAACAAAGCTGCGCAGTATATCGACTATTTAAGGTGCATCAGTATGCAGTGCTGTGAAAAAAGTATTTGCCCTTTAAGGATTTAAAAAAAAAAAAAAACTTCCATATTTGTCACACTTAAACGATTCAGATCATCAAACAAATTTTAATATCACACAGATAACACGAGTAAATACAAAATGCTTTTTTTTAAAAAAATATATAAATGCTGATTTATTGATGTTTACTAAAGGAAAAGCTGTTCAAACCTACCTAGCACTATGTGAAAAAGTAATCGCCCCCTTTACACTTAACTAGTTATGCCACCCTTGGTGACAACAACTCCAAAGAAGCTTTTGCAGTAACTGGCAATCAGTCTTTCACTGCGCTGTGGAGGAACCTGTTCTATGCTGATTTGCTTTAATTCACTGACATGGAGTTTTCGAGGCGCATAAATGGCCTGTTTAAAGTCACGCCACAGCCTTTCAATCAACGTTTAAGTTTAGGCTACTTCTAAACAAAACTTAACTTTTGTTTTTCTTTTTCAGTTTCCATCTGCTTGGACCATCTTTGACCTCTGGCATCATCGGGGCCTTTTCGCCCAGAGGACTGCTACTCACTGGATATTTTCTCTCCGTCAGACCATTTCTCTGTAAACCCTCGAGATGGTTGTACGTGAGAATCCCAGTAGATCAGCAGTTTTGGAAATGCTCAGAGCAGCAGAGTCGGGCACCTATAAACCAATGCCATGTTCAATTTAAATCACTTTCTGCCACATTCTGATGCTCAGTTTGAACTTCAGCAGATTCAGTTCTACAAGCCTAAAATCACTGAGTTGCTTTCATGTGTTTGGCCGAATAGATATTTTGCCTTAAAGAGCGGTCGAACAGGTGTACCTAATGAAGCGGCCAGTGAGTGTGTGTGTGTGTGTGTGTGTGTGTGTGTGTGTGTGTGTGTGTGTGTGTGTGTGTATATATATATATATATATATATATATATATATATATATATATATATCTTACTGTCTGTTAAACAAATTATTCAAAAGAATTTAAAGTGCTCTGACATGTATGACAACTCGTGGAGCTCCACACGCTTCCTCAATGCAAAACTTCAACTCGGTTTAACTCTGATCTTTAATCAGTCTGTCATTGTTGTTGAAAACAGCTGAAAGAGCATTCTCAGAGACAGGCCTATTCTTACTCACTATAGGCTATTTATTTTCCTTTTTTCAAATTTAGATGTATTGCAGTATGTTTTAAGAAGGCAATGAAACCCTGTATTTGCATTTTATTTTTGTCAGGTTTAATAAAAAGTGCGGATGAGCTCTCACATGTGACTTTGACCTGCAACTGAAGAGAGTTAAAGAGAGGGGGAGAGAGAGAAAAAGAGAGAGAGAGAGAGAGAGAGAGAGAGAATTTCTCTTTGACTAAATGTCTATACTCTTTTATTTTACATACATTTATTTATTATTAGGTTTTCTATACTATGCTATTTTGCTACTGCTGTTAATTGTGCCTTATTTCTAAGCTTTGGCAATACGAATGTAAATAGTTGTCATGCCAATAAAGCACCTTTGAATCTTGAACATAGAGAGATAGAAAGAGACTGTGAGCAAGTGAAAGACAGAGGAAAGACAGGGAGAGAGAGAAGTGCAAGGAGAAAAGACAGAAAGAAACAGCCGTCTGGATGGACAGACCGACAAACTGTCTGGACAGACTGTCTGTGTGTGTAAGTGAAGGAAAGTGTCTGTGTTCGAGAGAGGGGGAGAGGGAAGGGGGAGAGGCAAGCTGTGGGCCCAGAGCGTATAATTAAGGCGGAAATACTCAGCGTCCTTGGGAAGTGAAATCACAGCTGAGACATGGGCAGAAAGAGAAAGACACTTTTACTCACGACCTTTACAACAGCAGAGAATGAGAAGGAATGACTGATGAAGGAAACCCAGAACTTGGAAGAAAAGGTCAAACAGTAGCACAGAATGAATGACAAAAAAAAAAGTTGAGATGACAGGGGAAGGAGAAAAAAGAAAAAGAAAAAAAAGAAAAAAAGTGAATCAGAGAGGACCACTAAGAGCGAGCAATCAAGAGAGTGAGAAAGAGGTAGAGAAAGAGAGAGAAGGCGAGAAAGGGAGGGAGGGAGGGAGGGAGGGGGGGGGGCGGCTCTTAATCAGCAATCTGAAGGGACTCAATAATGAGAGCATCTGACAGTAAATGTCAGAGGAAGACAGGATACAATGACAGCGGGAGGAGGGAAGGGCAGACGGAGAATAAACCGATACAGCTCAGTCCGAGATAGAAGAAAGAAAGAATAGGGAAGAAAAAAAAAATTTCTAGTGGAACTTTCTAAAGAGAAAGATGGAGTGATAATATGTAATAAAGCTTTAGGCTTCTCAGCGACTACACCGGCCTCAGGATGTTGCACAAACACGTCTGACACACGACGTTACGACTGAGTGTGTAGCAGAAATCCGTGATTCACAAAACTGTATTTATTTATTTATTTTTGTACTGAACCGAACAAGAAAACAAGGGGTTGAAGGAGAAAGGGAGACAAAGTCTGCAGCAGACAGATGGCTGATAAAGACACCAGTGGATTCTAAATGACAGTCACTGCAAACTACAACACACAAACACACACAAAACTTTAGCTGCAGTCGCAATCTACACAACACGGTTCTAAAGTGGTGGAGATCATAGCGCTGAATGAGGCTCAGACCGACAGATACCTACACGTTTGTCCTTCAACCTCAAACACGCGCACACAGACGCATACAGACACACGGCTCAGGTCACACAGAGTGTTCTCTCACTCCCTCTCTCAGCCTGGGGGATGAGTAATAGTCGAAGCGAGGGATGGTGACAGAAGGCTATAAAAGTGTAATTTGCTCGTCTTTCTTTACCACGGCAAAGCAAATCCGCGGTGCCGCGCTCTCGCGCCTATCTGAGGGCGCTCGCGTTGAAACGTAGCATTAGAGGGAGAGGGAGAGGAGGGCAGGATGAACGAGAGCGACAGCCAGGTGGAGAGGGAGCAGAGGTGGAAGAGAGTGGGCGAGCGTGATTAAGGCAGGGAGCCGTCTCCTACTCCCTGCTTCGCACTGCCATTAGTTCACTCCTTTGTTCCTTTGAAGTGCAGGGGGAATAATGTGAGTAAGAGAGAGAGAGAGAGAGAGAGAGAGAGAGAGAGAGAGAGAGCGAGCGAGCTAAGAATAACACTCCGCTGCACACGGCTGTGCAAACAAAGCGCTGCCAGGGCTAGAGTTGTTAGCAGGATAAAGGCACCGAGACCTGTAGCTGATCACTAATTACATCCTTCTCTCCACACCCTGGTATTACAGACCTGCTCCAAAAAAGCAGGCGGCTGAAAAGAAAAGTAAAGAGAAGCCCGAAGAAAAAGAGAAGACGGAGCGCGAGGAAGGGCGTGGACGAGCGGGGCGGCGTGTTCTGACATTTTCACTGATAACCGAGCGCTGGAGCGGAGAGACAGAAGAGCGTGAGAGAGCTGAACCGTTACCGCGTGCCAGGTTAAATCAGAAACACCCCAGCGCTGCTCGCTAACCACACGCTCACATTCTCACACACGCACTGAGAACGACAGCTGTGACACCACTGAGATCTTCTACCCTCCTCAGCTTCCCGCCCTACGTCTACAGTACCTCTCGCTCTGGCAAGTGAGATCCAAGCTTCTCGCGATGATGCTAAGTTCTACCGAAACGTCCCACCAATGCACAGCCGATCGGTCATGTGACCTGACGAACAGGAAACAACACAACAGCTATTATTGTTAGCGTTCAACAAACAAACTGGGTGTCACTACACAATAACACAACAACGCTCTTGCACATGATCTTACAGTTTAGAGGAGCCTTACTGGATTCTCGGTCCAGGTCTCGGCCTCTAATCAGCAAGACAGCGGTATAAAGGGGGGAAAAAAACATTCCAGAGACAATACGAGGATGAAAACTTGAGAGGAACCAAAGGAACCATTCTTCTGCGAGAGACGGGATAGTGGGATTTTGATCATTACAGCAGGCTTAGTGGCTGAGGTTCAGTGATTAAGGGTTGGGGTTACTGATCAGAAAGTTGTGAGTTCAAATCCCAGCACTGCCACCGTCAGGCCCGTAAACAAAGCCTTTAATCCTCTCAGCGTCAGGTACTGGATATCGTGCGGCAGCATGAGCTCAGACAAGGGTCTCCTAACAAAGCTGGGATGTGTGAAGAAAATAAGATCAGTTTATAGGACGAGAGTGAGTCAAAAATGATCCGCACTCTAGATGTAGAATTCGTTTATATTGATTTCAGGAGAACAGACAGGTCAAAGTCTGATGGAGCGAGATCAAGACTATAGGGAGGGTGCTTTGCAGAGTGTCGCCAGTGTGAGCAGGAGTGCGTGGACGTGCATCGTCAGGCAAAATCACAGCGCCCTTGGATAGCAGTCGTCCGAGTTTAATCTGAAGTTTAGGCTTCAGCTCTTCAATAAGTGTCTCACGCTGTCAATTGTTAAACCTGATAATGTTCTAATACTGACCCTTGAGAATCCCAGAAAACTGTAAGCATAAATTTTCCAACTTATGATTCAATTTTAAACTTTTTCCTCAGTCGGCGATTGAGCAGGTTTCCGGTCCATACTCTCAGGCTCGCTGTGAGGAATCCATGTTTCATTGCCATGTCTCAAAGTAAGAAACTTTCACCTTCATTAGAGCATCTGGCCAAATGTTTCTTTGTAGATATTCAAACACTTCGGTTTATAAAGTGTGGATAAGCTTCGACTCACACTCGTATATACAGTAAAGGCCATGCTTGAGATGGAGAGTGGTCAAAAGATGATTAGCTTAGATTAAACTGTCATTGTGCAAAGTACAAATGTACGAAACCAATGAAATGCAGAGCATAAAGTGTGTAAAGGAGATGTATTTGAAAGAAGGGTTACATTATGTAGGCACTAGACCTCACACAGAGCACCTAAACCGTTGGATTATACTGCTTAATAATCATTTTCTCATACAAATCTTTAATTTTAAAAAGCCATTTTTAAGCAGCACAGTTAACGAGACTGATTATTCCACGACACACTTTGGCACCTGCTTGCACCCTTCGCCGCAGCATCGATTTTTCTTCTTATTAAGTTAAGGATATAATTAAACTGAAGTTCTGGTGCAACAGGCTGCACGATCCGTCCTATTCACCTGAATAGCCGGGCTTGGTTACACTACAACGATCAGTGACGGAGCGGGAGATGTTTAAGAGACAAATGAAGGGGAAGGATGATTGACGTGCAGAAATTAAGAACGAAAAAGCAGAAACACAAGACAAATTTAAAGATAAAGAAGTGGAGTGGGAGAGGGGAGCCGCAGTCACTCAGCTGTCAGCGCTAAAGCGTTTCTACATTAGCGCACGGCTGAGAACACGTGTTTCGTTCATCCGCTCTAAAAATCTGCCTACATTATTTATACTCATCTACTGCACTCTCTCCTGAACGCAGGTGGAAAATGAGGGGTTTAAATGAAGCGTAGATCTTCACCCGTGACAAGGCGCCTCACTCCGGCACTTACGGAGAGAGAGAGTGAGAGTGTATTTGTAGCCTGGTTGTGGGATGATAATGGAACTCGCGATATCATCATAATTAATGGGAGCGCATGGTCGATAATTTTGCGCAACACCGAACATCATCCTGTGTGACCGAGACACTGTTTGCTGGGTCACGTTTTAGTTTTTGCAAGTGTAACGGACAGAAATAGTGGAAGCTCCATATTACCTTAAACCCCTCTCATGTTTTATTGAACTTCTAGCCAACCAACACTCAGCGTGACTTCAAATCAATTCCCCAACTGTGGATGGGTTCTCTGTTGAGTCCGGTTCCTCTCAAGGTCTCTTTCTGTTGCCATCTCTGGGAGTTTTTTTTCTTGCCACCGTCGCCCTCTGCTTGCTTGCCGAGGACAAACTGATTCACACATTTCAAACTAATTTCTTTTGATTATGTCCAATGTTAAAACAACTATATAAACAAACAGTGTTGGGGGACGTTACATTTTAAAGTAACCAATTACATTACAAAATGACTGTCTTCAAAAAGTAATCAGTTACATTACAGTGTTACTTTCTGATAAAAGTAACTAGTTAGAGTACCTTTCCATTGCAGAAAACGAAAACTCCTTTGTGCTTTCTCATGCATGTTGTTTAAGTCAAGACCTTTATAATTATTCTACCATCATCAATCAGCGAAGTTTGGCCCATAATCTGTTAACTACTAATACCCCTATTTCACCTACACGGTTTCACGCGGTTTCATAAGTACGATTCATCATGATTCACAGCTAGTTTCAGCGCTGTGATTAGGTTTTCATCTTTCCGCATAGGTGAGATAGGGGTATAACAGCAGGAATAACAAAGAGGGGGTGGTTGAGTTATCGGGGACGGGGCTTGTAGGACGACTTTCTCTCACACACATACACATACTGTACACACACACATACACTTATGGATTGGGAATAACTGCTGTCTGCCTCGCGGATTACATACATTTTCTGAATAACAGATAACATTTTTGAAAAAATAACTAAGTAACTGATTACTTGAATGGCGGACCTAATGCGTTAGATTACTCGTTACATCAAAAAAGTAATCCGAGTACTCTAACGCGTTACTTTGTAACGCATTACACCCAACACCGTAAACAAAACTGAAGATAGAATTGAACTGAAATACATTAGCGGGTCATGTCTTCACTTTTAGTTTGCAAAAAATCTCAATTACCAAGGACTGACCAAGTGCACACTCTAGTTTCAGAATTAGTATCTAACGTCAAACAGTACGTTTTATTTTCACTGACTGTAATTCAAATGCGATGCAGCCAGTGATGAGCAATATGATAATATCAATAAAAACTTTATTATGTTCCATGTCAGCTCCTATTAGTCTGCTGTTACCTGTAGTCGTGCCGCATCCATCGAGCACGTTAATGAAACACATGCATCAAACCCTTCACCTCAGCCACCAGACACATACTCAGAGCGAGCGGGAGAGAGAGAGAGAGAAAATGAGGACTGCGAGAACAAAGACCGTGAGTGGGCGTTAAAAAAAAAAAAAAGAGAGAGAGGTAGAGAGAGAGAAGATGAAGATGGACTGACAGAGACAGATGCATGCTGAGGACACAAAGACACAGAAAAAGAGAGAGTGAGAGAGGGAGAGAGAGAGAGAGGGAGATGAAGCATGAAAAAATGAAACAGATGAAGAAATAAAAAGAGCAGAAACAAAGACAAAAAAGCTGGTATGAATACGGTGGAAATGGAACAGATAAAGTAAAGGGAGGGTTTAAGATGAAAGAGCGGCGAACAACGCCGAAACGTGAAAGCGAAGGAGGAGGAACTGAAAGGGTGCGAGTGTTTCGGCACCAGCGGACAGATTAGTGCTAGAGGCAAAACGACCAAAGGCAATGAGTGTCCTCGATACCTCCATGCAGCAAAAGGAGAGAGAGAGAAAGAGAGTGTGCCTATTATGACAGACGGCGGCTCAGCGTGTCTGCCTTCTAACCAGTTCCGCTCACATGAACATGTGACTGAGTCTGTATCCAGCCTGAAACTTTTACAATCAGGACGCTTTTTTTTTTCCACAAACATCAACGCTGCTACACGGCCTACAGCTCGGAGACGAGGTAGTAGCGGAGTTAATCAGCTGAGCGTGGTGCTTATGGAGTTATTTCTACTGTCCAAAGTAATCGTAAATGCGACAACGAGATTGTAATTTTACGCCTCACAAATCCATAATCAAATTCGTAAATCCGCTACATGGCCCTCACGATCTGAGATCAGTCTACAGCCGGGCATCCTGGACGGTGTTTATGGTGCAAGTACTAAATCACAATTTACACACAACTTTCATGCTGTTTCAGAACTGCAAAGCTACATGACATCAAGGTTTTTTTTCATGCTTGTAAATTATGATGCCAATTCTCAATCATTGGCCTAAAGATGTTAGGGCTGCGGTATCGACTTGTGCCTAGGGAACGACTGGCACGTTTACTGTAATAGTTGATATGAGTAAGATGAGGCTGCCATGTGCCGTACATTTAACAATATTAGTGTTTGGTTAAATAATCATTTGTGGCGATGTGTTCAGGTTCTCGGCCGATTGATTTCTAAGCTGCTTGTGGGTGAAAATGTGCTGATTTTAATAAACGCAGTCTATGTACACCGCTACAGCAAGAGCAAGACAGTGAGCGCATTCATTTCACTCATGGATAATTTATTATTTAGTACATAATAACTATTTGTTTTGCAGAACTGCACAACTGGATTTATTTTTTATTGCTCATCGCTTGGGTTTCAACATTCTTTCCCGTTTTATAGCAGCATTTTCTCTCTCTCTTTCTCTCTCTCTTTTTTTTTTAATGGTTGTGTAAATGCTGCAGGTTAATATTCATACTAGCACAAAAAGAGCCAATCTATCAAATTATGAAGAGAGACCTAAAATACAAACTTAAGGTGAACAATTTATGTTAAAGGTTACATTTTTCCAAATAACTGCTAAACAAATGCTAAAATTTTACTACAGTAGGTATTGCATTCATGGTTACCTTTGACAGGGATTTAACTTCATACAAACAATAATAATAATAATAATAATAATACTCAGGTCAGAAACAAGTCTGTCTGTGTTTGACTTTTAAATTTCCTACGTCTACAGAAACATGTGCAAAGACTTTTCATAATTTTAATTTTAGAAAAAGGTACAAAACATTTCCTTTAGATAATTCCTTGGTATATCAGATAATTCAGATTTTTTTTTCTTTAATTAAATACTTATCATCTGTTAACGCCTACACTAGAATTTCTTTAATGAGTTGTAGTTATTAAAAAATAAAAGATTCCTAAAGCAACAAGCATCCCAGCCAAGGCTATTCTCATTCACCTCAGTCGACTTATAAAAGACTTAAAAGGCTTTATAATCTGTCCGTAAGATAAATGATGTCAGTGAGACCCGGGGAAAGCACAGCACACAACCGTATGCAGTAAAGAAGCGACATAAAAAGCTGACATCACTTACTCGGTCTCCTATAATAAAACTTCATTCCATTCTTCGGAATTTTCTGCCATCAACACCCATGAACTGACCACACATTAGCTCCGAAATGGCGTGATATACAGTAATTAACATCTCATCTTCACCATCTATCACCTACAAGTCTGCTACAAATAGCGCCACGATCTGTCTACACATTTACATGTACAGCATTAATCTTCAAAGTACTGACTAGATTTCATGATTTGCTATGAATCATCGAAACCTGTCAAGACCTGGACACCTGTGACTATACAGGCTATAAAGAACAGATGCTGCACTCTTCAGCACTTAACATCACCATACGCAGCGAGGGATCTGATAGAAGTGTACTTCTTAGTAGTTTAGAGTGCACGGCTGGATTTAGTCTTTTTAGTGGATTTGCTCCACACCCCATCCCAGCGCGAAATGTTTTTATGCACACTCGATCTTGTAACAGGATTCACGCCGGCTCGCGCCCGGCTGGGGTTTGGACGTTGGCTGGGAATCAGATTTCCATACAGCCAACACACATTTACACACCGTTACACCCACAAATTTCTTCTGCATGGTCAATTTTCCCCCCAGATTTCCTCCCAAATTTAGTCACAGCCAGTTCCCACCAGTCACTGTTAGGGCACTTTCTCATCAACTCAGGAGGGACGACGAGGGATTGACATGCTTTCTCCGAGACGCGAGTCACCAGTCAACCACACCTTTTTGAAATGCTTCTCACACAACGTTTGGCAAACAGTGTAACACACTCCGGGTTAAGCTCTATCCATTCTTTCCACTTGCACTGAGCTCACAGACACTAATGACTGGTCAACGATGCTATGATTGATGCGAGAGCCTCCTAGACTCCCACATCCGACTCAAACTCAGGCAGGGCGAACAGGTTTGCTTTGCTTTGGGAGACTTTTTTTTTTTTTTTTAATTGTTGGAGGGTTATGATTTCTCTTGCACCAACCTGACCCGGACATCCTGGTGCTCTCAATACGATTTCCTACGATCATGGGTTCAGCAGAGTGGGTAAAGGAGCCTTTGAAGAAATCATCACACATGATTTCTATCCTGATCGAGGTGGTCTCTAAATCAACCGAACCCATATCCACAGGAAACGAGGTCTGAATGAACAGTATAAACATGATGTATGACTGATAGATTGTCCTTCACAGTCACCAAACAGCTGTAATTTTATTTTGCGCGACGACACTGCATGTACAAACTTCTACGCGCTCGGTGTAATCTTTCAAGTTATCCGGTCGCCTGAGGACAAGGATATATTTAGAACTATTCCTGATCGCGCGCATGCAGAAAGCCCTAGTGGTATACAAGTGTAATAACGAGTAAACTGATTACGAGGAGCTCCCATTCCACTTCACTTCAACTTAATAATTGACAGTAATTATTGACTGTGGCGCTCACAACACAATGCAGACGTGTGGGACAGATGAAATGTAAAGTACAAATCATATAAAAGGGACCTGAAGGCATTTAGGGATCAATTTAGATGATGTCTTTTGAAAAAGTTTTGCACAAGAACCGCAGGAAACTCTTTATGACTAATGAGTGACTCAGGATGAGAGACGACGGCGGCTAGTCCATCAGCAAAACCATTTTAATGCGCGTTTTTAGAGCATCCATCTGAAACCAGAGACGGGTCTGGAATTTCTCAACCAAATATGACGCGAACAATGCAGCAAATCAGAGTGCAAGACGCATTTTAATATTACATAAAGATAAATAAAAGGAAATAAAAATGCTAATCCAAATGTGATAACGTAAACTCAAGCACATTTGGGTTTTTCAGCACGACAATGATCTGAAATACAACAGCATGACTCAAAATAAACAAATGAATAAATAAATAAAAAGGTTTTAGAGTAGCCTAGTCAAAATCTGAACTTAAACCCGAGATCTTTAAACAGGCCATTTGTGCTCAAAAACCCTCCGATGTGACTGAATTAAGACAATTCTGCAAAGCAGAGCGGGCCAAAATCCCTCCTCAGCGATGTGAAAGACTGGTTGCCAGTTATCGCAAACGCTTCCGTCGGTGGCAAAACAGTAATTTTGGGTTTAGGGTGCACTTACAGTACTTCTTTCACAAAAAAGTTTGGACAGCTGTTTTTTTTCCCCCTTAATAAATAAAACCACCTTTTAAACCCTTTAATTTGTGTACACATACCCAGGTTGTCTTTGTGTGATGTTAAAATTTGTTTGAGGATCTGACTCATTTATAAGTGTGTGAAAAATATGGAATTTAATAAATAAATCATGAAAAGACGAATACTTTTTCACAGCACTGTACATGTTTTCTATTGTATACTTGGTTTTTACATACAGAATTAAACCATGAATGAACAGAATTGTGGACAGATATGTTAGACTGCACAACTCTCATCATCATTTCAACATGAAGCGAAGAGTTATCTTTTAGAAGAATGCTATTCATGCCTTCATTTCAGTTCCAGAGACGTACAGAATTCAGGTCTAGGAGCGGTTCTGGGGGCTTGGAGCAGCTGAATGCCTTAAAATGTGGCCTGTATTCATAACATCTGACTTATTTAAAAGCCAGACTTGGCAAAAAAAAAGAAGAAGAAAAAAAAGCACAAACTTATAAGGATTTAAAGTTTCCAGCTAAGTACTGAAAGTCTGATAACGACAGGCGAGATAGAAGGGCTTAGGATTCATGGTGTGAAGTAAGGGGAGGAGGAGTGTGGCAGGGCCTGCAAGCTGAGGATAAATGTTTAATTACACATTAATAAAAACCGTATCATTAGACGCCGCTCCTGTCTGCTCGTCTGAAACACAGACGCACGCACACACTTGTGTAAAGATACCCACACACGCAGACAGACACAAAAGCACATGGCATGCTGCACTAATTCAAAAAGACAAACCCATTAATGTGCAGCACCGAAAATAAAGCCGTCACAAAGGCATCCAGTGCGGCGGCTTTGTGTCCGTGACCGGCAGCTGCAGCTAGCGGGAGAATGATGGACGCAAACAGAGAGATGGAAAGAGATAATGAAAGAGAGAGAGAGCCATATCAATTGTGGGAGGAAAAAAAAAAACAAGTAAGGAAAGTGAAAGTTGCACGGCAGAGTGAGAGAGATAGCTGAGTAGATCTAATTCTGTGTGGATGTGAAAGGTTTGGAGCCTGAGGGCTGGATATAATGAGACTCACTGAGCGAGTGTACGATTCCTCATACATGGCCTTTACACACCGGCCTGGAAAATTCTCTCCTCCACACACACACACACACACACACACACACACACACACACACACACACACACACACAGAGAAGAGAATTAAACTGCCATCAATTGGCAGCTGACTATCGCTGTAAGTCAGGCTCAGACCTTACCTGGAGCTTAAACACTCACCTTTAACAATAATCCTAACTACAAACATGCACACAGTCAGACACGTTTAGTGTTTTTTTTTTTTCTCCTCTACCTTAGGCGCAGGTCAGGAATCCGGTAACCCTTTAAAAAGAACCGGTCCATGTTTAAAGGCCAAACCAAATCAGATAATCATATGCGGGAGCTTAATATCAGGGACATTAAAATATACGACAAGGGAGAGTTTGAGCCGTGTTTGAAAACGCGTTACATCCAAATCCAGGCACAAATCCTTTAAGCTTCTATACACATTCCAGGGACGTTGTCCTAGACCGTGATTATGTACAAGATAAAAGATTGCTTTGAGCTGTTTATTCTCAGAGTGTCGTTGCACAAATCGGCTCATGCTAGAAATAGACAGAGTGACGCTGCTGTTCAATTAATAGTTTCTGTAACCGACCGAAAGGACCAGGAACGCTAACACAGCCGATTAACATCCAGCTTTATTCAATCTGTAAGAACTGTCTGCATGACCAAAACAAAAACAAACAATAAAAAGATGGCTGCTACATGGATTAGTCCAATCAGATTATGTAATAAAATCCTAATTAATGCAGATTAGAAGGATTACAAGCACGACGTGATGGCCTCGGTGCACAGCCGAAACACGGACACGGAAAGACTTGATCAGCGTCTCTGGTGTGTGCTAATATTTATGGTCATACGAGTTTGGCGGATTCTCACTCTAGAGGGGAAAACCGGTGGCGCTGAAGTGCATCATAGCAAGTATCACGAGGCGGGATATCTTCTCGAGTCTCAGTGGTGCTGGGACAAGACGGCTAGAGCGATGACACTGACGCCGAGATCTCCAGTGGCCGGAGCTGTTTCCTGGCTCAATGAGTTATACGCCAAAAAGAGCTCAGTGTGAGAGATAGAGCGCGAGTGTGTGTGTGTTGATCCAGGTCATTAAAGCTCATCTCAAGCTTATTGACAGGATCGAAGATTTACAGTCCATATGGAGTGTTTAGTCGAAGGTTTCACAAAATAAAATGTAGATGCTGTAAATCAGAAACCCACACACTTCAGGGCTTTCGTTCCCCTGCTGAACAATTTGTTAAAAGTAGTTTGGGTGAAAGTTTAATGCCTTCGTTGATCGATAGCATCTGGGATGAAGGGAAAAACAGTCAACTTTCACTTACTTTCACGTACTATAAAAAAAAAAAAAATGTAATTAAAAAACATCATCTTGCTCTACAAGCATGTGACCTGATCACAAATTAACCTGCATATTTTTTTTTAAAATCCACACAACCTTTCTTCTGCTCCATTTCACTACTCTCTCCACGTCTTCTCCTTCGCTTTACTCTCTATTCCCCACAGCCGGCAAGCGAGGGATGTCAGACTGATGGACAGATGCATTAACATGCTTTATTCACTAGCCGTCTCTCTCTCGCTCTCTCCCTCCATACATACACATCACTGAAGACTTGTTCATATTCGGCTCTGAGTGACGTGCACTATTCAACATGTCTTAGCAGATACACTCGGTGCGTATTGTGTGTGAGACACAAGTGTTCCAAGACACCTGTATGCACATAGCGCCTGAATCCTAAACCCGTGTGGGGGGGAAATCGTGTGCAGAAGTTTACATCCTCCATAGTTCCCAGGTAGGAGGATGCTCATGTTACTTACATTAAATAAAAAAATAATAAATAAATGAGAAGTTAGTGTATATTAATGCAAGACAATAATCTAGCACATTGAAGAAAAAAAAAAAAAACACCATTTTTAAGTTTTGCTATGACCCGCTCTGTCTCTCCAGACCTCATTTAGAAAAAGACTATGTGTACCATCTGGCTGAGTTGCAACAGATGTGTCCAGGAAGCAAAAAACAGGCAGAAAGCAAGGATTTGCCAAAAATATGGTAGCGTCTGAAGAGAGATGTCAGTAAGATTTTAGTGGAGGACGAATATTACCAGCGCAAAGACCTTAAAGCTGCTCTCGGGACAGGAAAGAGGCTGGAGGCTGTTATTAAACCAAATAACCAACAGAAACTTTATTACACAAAGTTTTCAAAGTACATACAGAATGACAGAAACTTGTGGATTCTTGAACATTTTCCCTTTCTGTTCGGCAGTTTTCACTTTCCTGAGCCTGAAGACTTAGGAATGGCTCAGAGCTCGTTTGGTAGAGAAGCTCCTAATCCTAGATGTGATCTACTGGAGGATTTCTCCCCCTCTCCTCTCTCAGTTTAGTCCTGTCATTTCTGAGCAACACTAATAATTAGGAATTGGAATCACCAGAGGCCACCTGATATCATATCGCTAATAACCATGTGCCGGTTTGATCTGTGATCCTCAAAATATCTCAATTTATAAATATCTCGATTATTTATTTATTTTGTTTCGGATTTTGTTACAATTCAACAAACATGAAGCTCACACATGATGCTGTATGAATAGATTAGTGCGCAACAAAATCCTGTAGGATTATAGAGGAAATATAAACAAACCAAATACATATCAAAACAAAAAAAAATTCATGTTAACAAAAAAACTTAAGGATTGTGGAGCCAGTGCAGCCGACGCATGAATCGCCACACAAAAGAACGATCATGTCTTCTAATTACTCCTCTCCTCTCAAATAATGGATACCACCCAGGGCAAACTCGTGCTTCAGCCATTTTTAAATTGCTACAATTTAAAACAATTTTAAAATACTTGCTATTTTGGCTCTGACAAAAGTGAAATACAGAGGCACAGAAATCCTTATCTGCATTGGTCATTAGCTTGTAGACGGTACTGATTTTAACATGTATGGCTCATCACAGTTATCAACAAAAGCTAGAGAGGAAAAAAAAAAAAGTTCAGTTACTAGTGATCCCATCCTAGCGGTCATAACTATGACCAGAGGTAGGTTTACAGAATATACTTGGACCTACCGTAGACCTACAAAGTGTAAAAACATGTAGCTTAACCAAAGATTTCCTAAGCATTTTAAAAAATCTGTAAAAGCATGCCAGTATGTTATAGATGATTAAGAGTCACTATGGCACGCCCTGTTAAGCCGCGACCATAAGATATGCCTAATCCTACCCATAAATACTGAAAGTAGGAAGTGGTCCATTGTATCAACAACATAAAGCCAACGTCTGCAACTTTCTAAACAGCTGTTCAGGTGATGTGGCAGGGAACGCATTATCTACTCTCTTCTGCACACACGAGCTGTCCCTCACTACCCGACAGTATAGCCAGTTTTGCTCACTTGACACCAGGGCATGCATGAATGTTGCACTGTCAAGATTTGAAGCTTTTCTGTTGTACCACTCTGGAGCCTCAAACCAGAGCGACGGATTATGTAATCCAATGCCTGCATTCTCACTGAGCAACATTCTCTGAACTGAGGATCGACTGAATAATTCCATGGCAGTTACGTGCCTGCATGTGCATTAAGTTTATCGTTTAACTCCTTTAATTATTGTTATTTTCCTGTGGCACAAACAGTCAATCATTAATAAGCAATGCTTTTTAGAGGTCGCTAAGCAGGAACATTGTTTGTTAAAAGCTAATCATGTACATATATAAATATATCTACTGTATAAAATCTTAATGAGTTGTGTCCATTTGTTTTTAAATGCCTTCTTCACTCGTGATATCGATAAGCCACCTTGTCTCCATAACAACCCTTTTTCACCATCATGAAATAAAAAGAAGAAATGATCTACCAAGCTCTGGGATTCGCGGCACTCTGCACGCGTCTTCCATGATGTGCCGCAGAGCGATTGAGTTCAGAGCGCGGCACACCACTGTTTTTGAGAAGGATCTGGTCTCTGGGCTTGAAAATAGTTTCCGCTTTCTAACAAATGTAGCTCGTCCAAGGGGGAGAAAAATCTCATAAAAACAAGCTTTCGTCGTAATAATAAAGAAACATCTGTGAATCGGCTGTAAATCCCAACACCTTGGAGATCACTGATTACAGGCAATAATCGATTCATTTCCTGTGCATTTTAACTGAACGATTATTATTTAAAAAAAATTTTTTAAGATACTTAAGGATTTGAGAAAATTCTTAATGAAGAGATCATTTGTACTCGATGACTTTAAAAGGTACCAACTTGATTTAGCTCAGTGGGACTGCAGAAGCCTCATACTTGTCTCAGCTGAACTTAGGAATAGATTTTTGCATGGACAGAGGGTTGTGTGATTTGGTCAACAAACAAAACTTAGTGTAAAATATTGTTATATAGACCTCAAAAAAAAAAAAAAATAAATAAACACTATCTACTGTATCGAGCATTGTACCGTGCAGTTAAACCTGTTATTAATCGGTCACTGATTGGTTTACTCAAACTTGTGCTCCATGATGGATTATGTCTCCCATCGCTACTAGAGATGTTCCCAAGGGAGGGCAAACTTCTGCACTCTATTCCCATGCTGCTAGATTAATGGCAATTCAGATAAAAATTATAAGACGAATAATAATTTGCTTAACAATCTTTCAAACTGAAGAACGATCATTGTGCAAGTTTTAAAATGTAATTTCATTTTTCCCCCCAATAAGAATATTTGCACGCGGCCTACGTCTGACTTCTTGTCACTGTGAGAAAACGCTTCATATTAGCCATTTTAAAACATTCATGTGGTGAAAGGGGAATGATGAGAGCGGAATGATGAAAGGCATCAGTTAACCTGACAGCGTATATGTGATAAACTCATATCTCCTGCTCTCTCCTTCTCTGCTCGGAGTCTAGTCATGGTGCTTCAGCTCTCTCTGTAGACTATGTGGGAAGGAAAATATGACTACTGAGAGATAAAGGAATGAACTGTCTGCTGGTTTTTCTATTGCATTCTCTCTTTATTTCGCTCCGTCGCTCCGAGTCCGCGTGCAGGTGGAAGTCAAGCCCCAAATGCGCAGGAACATTCGCAATCAGGCTGCTGCCACGGCAACGCACGGTACATGCGCACACGCGCGCGCACCGTCGAGCACCGAGCCGTGCACTTACATTAACTGGCAGGCTCTCTCTTGTGCTCAATCTCTCCATCACTCCATCACCACCTCCTGTGATCTCTCGACCTCTTCATCAGTATGGTACTCATTTGTCACTTTAAAACCATCGGGGCTTTTTTCATTTTCGAATCACCACAGTTGGTTAGCAGGTGGTGGCGCGAGGACAACACCGCTGTCATTACTCTCTTTTAGGTAATGATGTAAAAGCAATAGGACAATGATGACGAGGGCTGGATGATAAAGTGGTCCAGTATTGCAACAGTATTCTGATAAATCACACATTTCATTTTTTAAATTACTCGTTTTTCATTAGTTACAACATGACTGGAAGCAGCTGACGTGATATTAAAAGGTTTGTACTTTAAAACTGTATTATCATTTTCTTGTTTTTAGTGTCAAATGTAAAACTATTGCACTGCTGGCAAATCCAATAGATTGTGAGAGCACGAGAAATGCCAGTTGGTGCAGTTAAGAAGCTCTTTTGCAGGACTGCTTATTAATATTTATTAAATATGTTTATTAATCTGGCAAGCACACGACATGTGGTAATACCCATTTGCAATGGGAATCATAAGGGACCACTGACACGATATGGAGATACCTACAGTAGGTACTGATTCATTTTGTACTGCAGTATCACAATTCTATCAACACACTATATTGCCAAAAGCCTGCCTTCACATGCATATAAACTTAAGTAACATCCAATTCTTAATCAGGGCCTTGCTTTGTGCACGGGTGCGTTGTCATGTTGGAACTGGTGTGGGGTTGTTTTTCAGGAGTGGGTCTCGACCCTGTACTTACAGTGAAAGAAACTTAATGCTTCAGCATAGTAAAACATTTTAGAAAATTTCATGCTCTCAACTACGTGGGAACAGTTTGGAAACAGCCCCTTCCTGTTCCAACATGACTGCACGCTAGTCCACGAAGAAAGGTCCATAAAGTTTGGTGTGGAAAAACTTGCAAAGAGTCCTGACCTCAACCCAATAGAACACCCGTGAGATGAATTAGAGTGGAGACTGCGAGCCACGCCTTCTCCAACATCAGAAGCCACACCTTCTCCAACACGCCTTCTCCAACAATCTTCTGGAAGAATGGTCAAAAATCCCCATAAACACTGTCCTAAACCTTATGGAAAGCCTGCACAGAAGAGTTGAAGCTTTTATAGCTGCAAAGGGGGCGGGGCCAATATCATATTAAACCCTATTGAGAATTGGACTCAAGTTCATGTGCATGTGACCAAATACAAAATCTAAACAAACTTAGTAGAACTTGCTGTGATACCTGCCAATGTGTGAACAGTTTTGAGGATCAAATGAAATGGAAATCAAATTAAAATGTACAAAAATTATTACAAATTATTATATATTAAATGGCACACAAAGGAATAACACTACATAACTGAATCGGCCCTCCATCCATCAGCTATAGGCCTGGTGGCTGTCCCAGAGACCTCGGGGAACAAGGTGAGTGGACACATAAGCACGCGCACACACACATTCAGATACACTACAGACAACTGGTACAGTAAATGCCAATCAGCCTAGACTAGATGTCTTTGGCCTGTTGGAGGAAACCCACCAAGTAATGCAAACTCTATGCACACAGACAGGAGGCGAGATTCGACCAAACACCTGTGATACTTTCCACCAGACCTGGAGGTGCTACAGTAGGTGACGGTGCTAAGCACTAAGCCGCGGCCCCGACACGCTGGTAAAACACAGGCTTAAATTCCATATGGGACCTAACAGAGATGTCAGCATGCTAAGAGCTAGCAGGTTAGCACCCGCAGTTCAGCTTTGCCTTGCCTGACAAAGGAACTCATCTCATGCCGATGTTCTGTGTGAAATATGAAAGCAAATGCAGCTTTATTTACAGTTCCCTTAGGCGAAATCCAATAATTCTGCTTCTCCTGGGACTTGTCTTTAGTTCTCTGGTTGCACGCTTGTAAGCACACATTACATTTTCTGCTAGTATCGCAGGGACAACTCCTTTGGTGTCCACTCCCACACCAGCTGAATGGAGTGAATTATCTTCAAGAAAATAATAATAAGAAAAAATGTTGTGTTTTACTACAGACTGATCCATGCCAGTGGTGTAAGTGGCACAGGACTGTGTGACGGAAGACGATATAAAAGCCTGCTAGAAACTTAAAGACTCACAACATCAAATGCTAGTTTTATGCAGGAAAGATGGGAAGGAATATAATCATTATAAATTTGAGATTAGTTTCATCATATTTTGTTGTTCCTACTGGGACTGAAAAACAGCAACCCTGTTACGATGCTATTGCAGTCTAAAATAAAAAAAGAAATTTATGCGATTGAAAATCTGTATCAAATCAAAGCATTAAAACAGAAAAAACGCTATTCAATTACTTTACCTACCAAATCACGCAATAACAAGCCTGTTTCAGGTAGAGTAGCTAGTTAGGGGGTCGAGCATTTCCCATGACTGAAATCATATCAAATTTTCATTTGACCACTCCAGCTGAGCTTTCTCACCTTTCATCAAGCCGGAAGGGAGGAGTGGGGAAATTCAGGAGCGTTCTCTAGAAAGCGGACAAGACAGGCAGTAATAAACTTTCTACAGCAGGCGAATCAAACACCAGAGAGACCACGGTGTCAGGGGAGAGAGAGCAGGGAAGAGCGGGATAGAGCAAAGAAACACGCGGCATCTATAATTGAGGAGATATAGAGTTAGGGTTTTAGAAATAAATGTAAAAAGTGCGGTTGGAAAGGCTGGGGATACATCTCTCTCCCTCATCTCTCTTTCCCTCTCAGATGAACTGCTCTTGTATTTTTAATTTAAACTCAGTTTAAAAATTTATTGCTTGTGCACAGGAAGGAAAGCACTGTATATGAGTACCTAAAAAATGGACAAGATGAACAAATGTTTTCAGGGGATACAGCAAATATGAGACTAAGTGGAGTACCTGGCTTTAATGTGAGGTGTGTGTGTGTGTGTGTGTGTGTGTGTGTGTGTGTGTGTGTGTGTGTGTGTGTGTGAGAGAGAGAGAGAGAGAGAGAGAGAGAGAGAAAACTGTACTGGAATTACGATCAGCTATAAAGAACAAAATGAGACAATTCTGACCAACAAGTCCATTAATAACCACATCACCATGAGGTCTTCCCTTCAAGCGGGATAAACTGCTGTTGTTTTCAGAGCACCGCTGTTTCTCAGTTCCTCCAGCGAGAAAGATGATGTTTGAGAGATATCCGGATAACTAGCGAGCTCTAATTTCTTCCGTAGTCGAACTGTCGCACGGCGTGGTAGACGCACTGTCCTGCTGCGTGATACACTGCCTTATCTATTGTTTTGCGCGTGGATCAGTTTTCATCCGTCCTCCGCCATGGTGTGTGGAACGGATTCGGGGAGGAGGGGGGGAGGCTATTTTTAGTCACGTTTTACAATCTTGTGTTGCTGCTAAGCTTCACCGCAGCCGGTCTGGTTGGCGGTTCACACCGAATCGGAGCGCGTCTTCTGACTTCTGCACTGATAGCAGAAATGTAGCCTGACTGAAAGGCCTTAATGTAGAGGGAGAAGGAGAATAAACATGATTAATGTAACGTCTCAGGCAGGCTGACTAGGAGGCACATACACACTAAGCATCAGCATCCTTTTATTTCTTTTCCAGTCAGATCTCTGAAGTCAATAACTGACAGGAGATCGTATCAGAATCTCGAATAAATCCTACAGGCATTCAAACGCTCGTTCTTGAGATCCTGGGCTAACGAGAATCTTGAACAACTTCACAGGCAACCTGAAAACCTAGAGCTGTATTCTTAAAGACAGCGAGACAAAGTGCGAAATACAAAAAGCAAGACAGACTGACAATAGAGGGAACAAAAATAAATAAATAAATGTATTGTCTGGTATGGGGAAACGGTGAAAGAGACCAAAAACAACAAACCAACCAAACTAAAAAAAAATAAACAAAACACACACAATTTCATGCAACAGCAGGGAAACAGTGAAAAATTAAATGTGCCTGCAGGGAAAAACACGAGGCTAGAGAAGCTCAAGCTCCCTGTCTAACACACAAACACAAAATGATTTGTTCACACACACACATCTGGTAAAGGGCAAAAATTACGGGCAGATGCGAATGAAAATCACTTTAAATACCACATGTACTTAATGTGCATTACAAAGGCCACCGAGGCTGGGGTGTAGAGTTCAGCTCCGAGGACAAATCCGTTCCATTTACCTTCCGCACCTACACACTCCAGCGCCGCAGCATGCGTTTACCTTAATCACACTACTACAGCCTGAACGCTGCTCTTTAATTTGACCCGTCCATTAAGGAGCGTGCTGAGCGCAGGACTGACATTTCTTTCCATCATAGAAAACCAACAGCTGAAGAGAAACATGCTTTTTTTTCCTTCTTCTTCTTCCTCCCTCTCTCTTTCTCTCCACACTCCCTTGATCTTGGAAAGTTTCAGCTTTTCTGACTGAAGACGAGATTCAAGGGAGGAAAAGTTGTTTGGGTTAACTTCAAACGTGT
Source organism: Clarias magur (assembly GCA_013621035.1). Lineage (NCBI taxonomy): Eukaryota > Metazoa > Chordata > Actinopteri > Siluriformes > Clariidae > Clarias > Clarias magur. The sequence continues at coordinate 249,643 of QNUK01000131.1, forward strand.
CTTTAAGAAATCATCACTCTGCAATACCCTGTCTCGTTACATTTGGGAAAGGGTTAGCTCTACCGTTATGAGCTTATAATTGCATTTTGTCTGTTTTGCCCTAAAGAGGCGTTTTCACACTACAATTACAGATGAAAAAGAGAAAAAGTAATAAAATAATACAAATACATCTGGGAATGAAGAAAAATAAGTCTGCTCCCAGCTTTAGGCAACGCAGGCTCTAATTTCTCCGAAAATGTAAATTGGTTTAACTGTGCTTGTGAGCGTGAGAGAGAGACGGAGCGGAGCGTACTACCACCACTACTACTACTATTACGTATGAAGCAACCGTAGCTGGTTATATCGAATAGAAAACCATCCCATAATACTACAGCCACATCCTTTACTTATATGCCTCTAATCGCTCCTCTTTCCTCTCTCGGCTTTAATTGCGAGGGTATCAGCACTACAGAGGAGCCGTGAATCCCTCGCTCTTCCTGCGATAAGAAAGCGCCGAGCGAGGCGAGGCGAGGCGAAGGGCCGTTAATGCTGCTATCTTGTCATCTGTTTCTTTGAAGAAGCGTCTCTCTCTCTCTCTCTCTCGCACGCGCTCTTTCTCTCTCTTCCTATTCGTGCTGTTATCGGTGGCATCAAAGCGCCGACCATGAGAGGAGCCACGGTGAGCTTTAAGCCCACGGGAGCGGCGTGGTGCGGCTAATGCTGTTAAAAAATAATTAAAAACAATCTCATCATCAAAGGGAGCTGAGGCGAGGCCTAATCAGCGCCACATTTCATGTGTGTGTGCCACTTCCCTTCATGACACGCACACATGAACACGTTCAAATCTTCTCATTCTCTCCCTCTCTCACACTCTCTCTCTCATTCTCTCTCTCCGCTCCCGGCCATTCTGCGGTGGCTTTCTGAAACACACTCCATAGCTGTAACATATGTCTTGTCATAATTATCCCAACGCCCCAAAGCATTACATATGGTAAGTGGCTCTCACACACACATACACAAACACACACAACAGTGAAGAGTGGCGTTCATGCCAAGCCTGATCTGTAGGTAGGTCACATCCACACACACACACACACACACACACACACACACGGCTTTACACTCATTTTTATGGCCTCTTCACTCTTTCGTTCTCTCTCTCCTTGCCGTGGCAGCGATAATGGAGCAGTAATGTAAACCACAGTGCAGCTCTGTGATTAGAAGCTCGGCTTTGCTCGCCGCCCTTAACGCCATTTCACTAAATCCCTATTAAATATCTCCCTCTTCTTTTCCCTCTTCCTCTCCTCCGCCTCTTTAATGGTAATGAGCATTTAAATGGTAATGGACCCCCTCTCTCTCTCTCTCCCTCTATATCCCTCTCTCCATGTGTGGAACTTTAGTTTTTTTTTTTTTTTTTTAACAACGTGACTAGTTCAGCAGATAAAGTTCAGATTAAAACGGCTGAGCTGCTGTAATGCATGGAAGGCGCTAGCGTTCGCCCTGAATTTGCATGTAAACGAGAGCTGGAATAGGAGCGCGGCAGTGCTACAAAAGCGCAGCCTGTTTGGGTAAATAATCTGTTGCGTTTGGCAGCGGCGCCGAGGCAAGCCAACAGATGTGCTTGAGTGTGATAAAGAGGAAATGAATGCAAGGAGACATTGCTCGAACCGGCGTGTTCAACAACGGCTGTGAGAGAAAGAGAGAGAGAGAGACTATGAATAACAACTGAGCACGGGGAAAATGCTTAAAATTACCGTCAGAGCAAACTTCACCTCTTAGAGAGATGAGAATATATAAACATTCGCTCATTGTTATAGTGAAACGAGCAGCTCATCTCATTTATACTTGGTCTGTACTTTGCTATGCAAACACATGCACATTTACAAGTTTAAACAAGACTTTATAATCAGGCGCGCTTAGATCTGAAAAATCCTCCCAGGCGGGCACATTACAACAAAAAGAAAGAAAATGGAAGGGAAAAAAAATAGATATTATATATCGCAGTGGTGCAAAGAAAAAGAGGAATGTAATGAAAGTGGAATTCAAAGCCGGAGGAGAGAGAAGAAAAAAAAAAGCAACGCTCTGAGCAACAAAAGAAAGAGAAGCAGAAAAGCTGAGGTAGATAGATAACTGGGTGGCATTAGTGACCTGTGCATTAACCCCACAAAAACAAAAGGAAAAACACCCAGACAGAAACAAAGTTGAAGGAGGACAGGGGTTTCTGTCCGAGCGCGATGTGATTTATTCACTAGCAGAACTGTGCACGGCGAAAACTCCCTTTATCTCCTTGGTTCTGTCACAACAAACAGCAAAAGCCCACAACGCCAGCTCTCTAAGCTGGTGATTCTGCGCACATACACACAACGGCATTAATAAAAAAATTAAAAAATAAAAACACACACTCCCAAAGAACTTAAAGATAGTTCATGCACGTAATGAGAAGAGCTCTGCTCTTGCTTGCATATTTACTTAGCTTGAAATATTCCAAATATAATACAAACAAAAAAACAAAAAAAAGTAAAATAAATACCCAAATACCCAACAAAAAGCACATGCCTCAGTGCCCACATTGCACGAAACTACTGTTGAGTCGAAACTCATTTCCTCCTCCCAAAGCAAACATAGCGGTTCACACTCCAAAAACAATGGCTGCAATTTATTACTCCATAAGCTGTTTACACATAGATTTTATGACCCGTCTCTGGAGAGGGAAATAATACACAAACCAACACGAGCCGGAATGAATCGAAACACGGAGCACAATGCTCCTCGGCCTGTATCCCTCCCCTTTTTTCCCCGCCATCAGCAAGCAAATGTTCTGCGATGAACCTCAATCGCTTCCATCATTTTCAGATGGGAATAGCAAAAGGCTTGCATAC
>QNUK01000131.1:257500-462500 GCA_013621035.1 Clarias magur
GTAAGAGTGAAGGTTAAATCATACTCGAAAAAGCGGGAGGAAAAAAAAAAAAGTGTTACGTTTCAGTGGCTCCTGGGCAGAAATGAGTCAGATGAGGCAGAAACATGTTAAGTGCAGGAGCAGCCATGTGGCACATAATGCAACTCACCACCATATTTCATTCAGCCTGTGTCTCTACCCGAGTCTCTCAGGAACAGAATGGAATAAGAAATTAGACAGCAACAGATGGCAAAGGGGTGACAGACAACAGCTAAAGCCCTAGACACAACTGTATGTATACGTGTGTGTGTGTGTGTGTGTGTGTATATGTGTGTGTATATGTGTGTGTGTGTGTGTGTGTGTGTGTGTGTGTGTGTGTGTGTGTGTGTGTGTGTGAGTGAGTGAGAGAGAGAGAGAGAGAGAGAGAGAGAGAGAGAGTGTGAGAGAGAGGAAACGTGATGAGTGATTTAGTGAGAGTCCCTGTGGTACTGGTCACTGCAGTAATGAAGTACACTGTTAGATGCATCACAGAAGGAAAGTGTGTGTGTGTGTGTGTGTGTGTGTGTGTGTGTGTGTGTGTGTGTGTGTGTGTGTGTGTGTGTGTGTGTGTGTATAAGCAGAGGTGAGGGGTTGGGCAGTGCCGGCTGGCTGAGCGAGCTCCGCAGAGAGCTTGTGAGCCTCAGAGGAGAGCTGAAACGCAGGCTGGCAGAAGAAGCGAAGGCATTAAAGAATCATCTTCATAATGAGATACAGCAGCATCAAACACACGTACACACAGCTTTCTATCTCCGTACTTTGTGTTCATATCCTCCCCATCTCGTTCTCTCGCTATGTATCATGCTGGCTAATTGGGCTGTGGTAGGTGCAGACTTCAAACAGCAACTGATTCACTAACGCTCTAACGGCTTCCTGCATCAAAATGGGAACTAGCAATGTGAGGCAAAGGAAACCAGTCTACACGTTTCAAAAAAAGCACATAAACTCCAGTCAGGTGGAGAAGCTTGGGTCTGAAATGGGAATGGAGGGGGGGTGGGGTGGGGGGGGGGTGGACGAACGGACAAAAAGCCACTGGATTTAAAGCTGAAATGCGGCAATGAAAGTCTGGTAATATTTTAATTATGCGGTACCATAATGTACTGTAATGTGGCATTATATACATACATACAGTACATACACATATGCATATGTACAAACATCATCAGCCACCTTTTTAGGTACACCTTGCTAGTACCGAGTTGGACCCCGTTTTGCCTTAAGAACTGCCTTAATTGTTTTTGTAGCGCAGATTCTGGAAACGTTCCTTAAGGAATCTGGTCTATACTGACATGATGGCGTCATGCAGTTGCTGCGGATGTGTCGTCTGCATAACTATGATACAAATCTCCCGCTCCACCACGTCCCAAATGTGCTCTATTGGATTTTGTTCTGGTGACTATGAAGGCCATCTGAGTACACTGAACTCTCAGGTAGGCTGTGGCATTTGAACAATGCTCAAATGGTACTAAGGGGCCCAAAGTGTACCAAGTAAATATCCCCAACATGATTACGCCGCCGCCACCACCAGCCTGAACCATTGATTCGGGGATGGCAGGATGGATGCATGTTATTCAGACCAAATTCTGACCCAACAATCTGAATGTTGCTATTTAGCGAACCTCGGTTGTAGCGAGGTGTTATTTGACATAGCGTTGTCTCTCAGCTTGAAACAGTCTGTCCATTCTCCTCTGACCTCTGGCCTCAACTACATGTTTTCACCCAGACACCTGCCTCTACTGGACATTTCTCATTTTCACACCATTCTCTGTAAAAACCCTAGAGATAGTTGTGTGCGAAAATCACAGTAGACACCACAACTATACCACTTAGAAAATCACTTAAATTGCCTTTCCTCCCCATTTTGATGCTCAGTTTAAGCTTTAGCAGACTGCCTCCATCAATGCGTTGAGAAAACTGGGCAAGCCAGATGAGAATGATGCAGACAGTATGAGAAATTCCTCACCACAAGTAACAATCATGATTGAACCAGACAAACTGAAACTATGAGGCTACACACACTGCACCCCAATATGGACATCCATCTCCATCCATCATGTCTCATCTTCCTCAACACCTGACTGAGAGGAATCCTTTAGATCCGTTGGCCCGACACCATCAGCAACAAGCAGCTGTGGCAGTGACGAAACCAGATGTCTTTGCATGGGAGGAGATTCTCAAGAGATAGTGGAGGTGGACTGAAAGCAGTGTCAAACATCAACCAGGCAAACCCTCATGTGGGGCCCATAAGGCAAGAGGGACAGAGGTCCTGGAGAAAGGCACAGGACAGAGTTAATCTGAGGACACTTGCTGCCAGCTTATTCCTCAAAGGGGATAGCAGACAAGTATGTATATCCAAGCTACGCATTTGGTCTGCATACATCCTGGGAATAAAGTTTAAAGGATCATGAAATATTTAGTTGGACTACAACTTGAACTGTACTTTTATACTTTCAACTATTACATGGTTTTAACTGACAGCAGGACAAGGAGGGTCTTCTACAACCAATCTTTGACCAACATGCGTTCACTGAGGATCGAGTACAAGCACTTCCATCTGGACACCAGCCGATACTGAGGACCTTGACAGCAGTACCTTGTGTTTTCCCAGAGCACAACGTTTTTAAAGTACATCAGCAACTACACCGGATATTAATTTGAACGTGTTATTGCAGAGGTGACAAAAATAAAATTTTACATTTAAAGGAACTGAATTCTTATCCTAGCTTTCAAAAATTCACACGTCCATGAAGAACAACATCCATTTGCGCCCATCAATGTTTGGAAGGCAAAGATACATATTTTATTTGCCAGCTTTGGCAACACCGTTTCTGTCATTTCACGAGTTTAAATTAAATCTAAGGGAAAAGGTAATGAGCTCATTTTCACTTGTGACGTTCTTAAATTATTTTCTGAGTCTCTAACACTGTTCTCCTTTTCCATTTATGAAATGTAATAAATTGTTGTAAGTCCATCTCAATTTCTTCACTACTGTTACAGAACACAGATGCGAGATGTGCTGCTAAACTCAGGTAAGCAATGCAGACTGCTGTGAGAGATGTACTGCAAGCTAGCACACCAAATTGCCTTTCCTGACATTAAACTAAAGGAGGAGAAAACACAAGCTGACCTGATTGAAAGGTAGTTCTACTTCATTCTCTTATCAAAGTTGTTAACCTTGACTCCGCTTTGCCATGAGAGGGGTATGTAATATGTGTAGTGCTTTAAAGTGATCTCTGGGAAAATTGTTCTGACACTACCACACAGATCTCTCACATAAAACATATGGAAGTAAATGACAAAGATTTTCAAGGATTTTTGTGTTGTTCATTTTCAGTACACAGGTGAAACTGCTGAGTTTCCAAAATGATTACAGGACTGCCATATCTTCGGCTCGTCCTCCTCTGTCTCTGTCCGAGTTACACCCATCCCATTTTTGACGGCTTCCAAGCCAGCCTCCATTTCATGAACAGATCGATTCGGAGAGGTTCACTTCCTCAGTTTCTTGATCATTCATGCCGGTTGAACATGTTTCACTCACACATGTTCAGTATGTTCGACTACAGGCTGTATATACCATCATTAAGCCTAACGAGGCTTAAACATATCCAAATTCCTTAATCAATGGTTTATACAATCTCTTTCTCTTCTTTTAGTCACTAGACAGACCCACAGAAGATGGAGAAACAAAACTCTGCATGCAAAGACAGTACACCATTACAGACCAAAGCGCTGAGAAAATGTGAATTTTCAAAAGGTCAAGTCTTAATGAAATTCACAATTTTAGTAACGGAGACCAACACTTCATTCAAATCAGCAGGGCTTTCTCGGTGTTAAACCCCATGTGTTACGACAATATTACCTGCCACCTGCCATCTCCAAGCCCGTCATTGCATTAGCTGTCTGTGTATACACCAATAGTCCTCTTCCAAAAGACGAGCTTTTGATGCCAGGAATCCAATTTCAAAACTATGTACTTGTCGGGGAGCATTTTATCCATTGTCTATGTGTCTATGTGACCTAGAGCCGGCAGTGCCCAGAGAATTACGGGCACAAAGCAAGGAACATTACGTGGGGTACCAGTCATACGCAGGTATGAGGCGACAGTGCTCGCTGCTAAGCCAACTTTTCACCCCGTACCATACAAACAAACAAAAACAATAAAAATTAAATGCTGAGCGGTGCGCATACAGTGTTCAGTTTCCCAATCCAACTATTAGTCGTGCTTCAGTGTCAACCAACACTCGTGTAGGAATCACGGCGTTAATCCCAAGTTTTTGCCGCTGTCTTCAAATGCGCGACCATGCTTTGAAAAACAAACAAAACAAACAAACAATTTTTTTGATTGGATACGAGGTCAGGATTTGATGTATTCCAAATGTTTTCTCAAAAAAGCAGGCTTTCATTTGAAAGCTGCTTTCAACATGTTGCAAGCTGCCCTGTCACTGTCTGTGTGCTTTAATATGAATTTTCTTCAACACTTCTCCCTGATGCCTTGCTGACGATTTGGACACGTCTCCTCTTTTACTGGCAACATATCTGCCACCGTGAAGTTCTGTATTTGAAGATGCTTTCAGCCATTTGATTATCTTACAAATAAGCCTTATTTAAAATAGCCTTTACGTGCTAAAATGTACTAAACTATATGATTCAGTAACTTAATCCCTATGGTGTGGTAGGGGGGGAAAGAGAGAGAGAGACGGACAGAAATGGACAATCAAGAAATTGCTACAGGGCAGTCAGTGACATCAGCAATAAGCCCTTTGACCTCATTGGTGACATCATCAACCTGCAGCCCTGCCATCAGCATGTGGAGAGAAAGAAAGGAGGACAAAGGGACAAGGAGAAGTGAAAGGTCGTCTCTGGCTGGCGGTGGTGTCCTTTCGCTTGGCTGGGTAGGAAGGGGTGACCGAAGGAGAGCAAGAGCGAGGTCACAAAAGCCTGACAGGAAAGAACAGCAAAATGCAAACTACTGCTAACACACACACCGTTTTTGCAGGCAGGATTGGACAGATGGAGAATATGAAAAGGGCAGCATTCATTTACAGACAGATATCAGAAAAGGTTATCCTGCATCAAGCCAGACAGTTGAATGAATGCACACACATACACATGGCTTAGATGGTCCAAGACAGCTGACAGATATGACATTTCAAGTCTTCAAACTTTTCATATCAAAAAAAAAAAAAAAGAAAAAGCCACAGCCATGTCGGTGTGTGAGCATACAGTTGGCACACACTCCCTCGTTAAGTTGGAGGTTATTGCATACCGAATCAGGCACATAAATATGGAGGAGATGAGTACATGGAATTCTGACAGCTGAGAGAGAGAGAGAGAGAGAGAGAGAGAGAGAGAGAGAGAGAGAGAGAGAGAGAGTGAACAGGAATACCAAGGAGAGAGAGAGAGGTGATAGAGGTGACGATGTATGCAGGGGGAAGGAGGCTCAGACTGCAGAATCTCTCACACACACATCCCACAGGGACATATGTGGCAGTAGTTTGACACTGCGAAGACTTGCACAGAGGACAAAGACACACACACACACATACAGACACACACCTCAAAAGGTCATGCTCATACTAAATTCAGTATGAAAGGACTTTTGCATATAAAGTCCTAAGAAGCACGATGGCCATCCTACAGAGATAAGCAACCCACACACACACACACACACACACACACACACACACACAACTAGGGACACAATCCCCCATCTCTGCATAGCAATAAGCTTTCTCTCTGAGCCATCTCAGCATTCATCTATTCTTCACTATATAACCCCTGCTCTCCTGAATATATCCTCTATTTCACGATCCATCCCTCAGTTACTGAATATATCATCCACCCCTCCACACCTGATTATCTACCTCGACATCCATTCACCTGTCTCAGCATCTGTTCTATCCCTCCACCCATGAATCCATCCACCTGTCAGCATCCATCCACTCAAGCAATCACATAATCCCTCACTTCAACCCTGAATCATCTCCCTTCCAGCCTCTATTCATTACATCATCTATCCCTCTCCTTCACTGAATCCAGCCACCTATCTCGGCATCCAATTCCTCCATCCCTGAACCCATCCACCTCTCTCTCCATTCATCTCCGCAGGGCTGCGTGAAATAGACAATGCGCTCTGTTAAACGGAGTTTGAGCAACTTTTAAGCAGTGCCTTTATTGCATGTGCTAAATAGGGAAGCCCTACATCTCTGTATCCATCCATCAATTTCAGCTTTCTGGCACACATCCATCAATTTCTGTAACCATCCACCCGTTTCAACATCCATCCGTCTCTGGAGACTTGCATCTATCCTGCTCAGTATTCACCCAGCCATCAGAGAGAAACATTACTCTTAGTGCAGCGAGTGCTTGAACACACACACAGAAAGAGAGAGATGGAGAGAGAGAGAGAGGGAGCTTACCTTTTGTGGCTGTGGAGGTGGATCAAAAACACGTGGGAGAGAGAAAGACAATAAAAGAAAACATATGAATATGATGCTGCTGGTCTGAGGTTTATTCATTCATAAAGAAAGCATTTTTCAGTCATGTTAGCATGAACACAGTCACACACACACTGCAGCTCACACTCACTCTTGATCTGGGAGGAGAACGCCAGCGTGAGTCTGGAGAAAAGCTCGTTACTCTCAAAGCGGTCCTCTTTTGACTTTACCCAGAAGCTGCTTTCTGACAGATCCTCAGGTCCAATCTGTAACACAAAAGAGAGGCACCGAGTTCATCCATCCATTCACCCAAGCAAAACATACCATACACCCTACCATACCATTTACTCAAGCTATCCATCCATCCTTCCTTCTGCATGATAATTCTTTCATTCATCCATCCATCTACCCACCCAAGCTAGCCATCCGTCCATCCACCCAAGCTAGCCATCCGTCCATCCACCCAAGCTAGCCATCCGTCCATCCACCCAAGCTAGCCATCCATCCATCCACCTATCTACCCCAGCAAGCCAGCCATCCATCCATCTATCTACCCAAGCAAGCCAGCCATCCATCCACCCACCCAAGCTAGCCATCCATCCTTTCATCGACCCAAGCTAGCCACCCACCTAAGCCATCCATCCATCCATGCACCCAAGCAAGCCAGCCATCCATCAATCCAAGCAATCCATCCATCCATCCATCCATCCATCCATCTACCCACCCAAGCAAGTCATCCATACATCTACCTACCATTCCATCCATCCACCCAAGCAAGCCAGCCATCTACCCAAGCAAGCCAGCCATCCATGCACCCAGGCCATCCATGCATTCATCCACCAAAGCAAGCCACCTACCTAAGCCATCCATCCATGCAACCAAGCAAGCCATCCAGCCATCCATCCATCAAAGCAAGCCATTCATCCACTGACCAAAATCATCCGTACCATCCATTCACCTAAATCCATTTATTCATCATCTATCGCTATATTGAAACCTCAGTGTGATCATCTATCTACCCACCGGGCCAAACTACATTTATCCATCCACCTACCCAAGACTATCCTCTATTCAACTAAAATATCCATTCACCTACACACCCGCTCAAACCATCAAACCGATTCAAACCCTCATGTTGATTCCTTATAGTAAGGCTGGTAATATAAATCAATATGTGAGATGACCGCAAACACTAAAATGCCCGTCTTATGAGCATGACTTATATGAAGCAGAAAGATCAAACGTATGCGTCATATTGGGTTGAATCCTCAAGTAGGTTTCCAACATGCATCATATATAAATAGCATCCTATTACTGTGATGCTGGAATAGCAGTGCCGGAGTTCACTAACAATTTACTGCAAACACACATAATATATTACAACAAACAAGATCAGTGCTGTTGTGGTTGCACTAAAATCCTTTCTTACTCCAGAAATAATAACTACCCTGCCAGCTGCAGCGATTCCCAATTAGGGGTTTAATGGATTATCACGAGTGAATGCTTTATCACCAGCGACATGCTATTTTAGCTCGAATGAGTTTCCCCTTTCAGAAAGACACAGCGCCCCTGAAACTTGGTCCACGCTACATGAACACAACTTTAAGTCAATTAATCTCTGTTGGCGGCACGGTGAACAGGCAGAGCCGCTGACGGCCTCTGAGGAGTGTGTGTGTGCTGTTGCACAGGCCTTTTTCAACAGCGACAATAGACAGCCTCATGCCAACAACCTCCAGTGTGTTAAAAAAAAAAACCACACACACAAATAAGAAAACATGAGATGTCAGAAATGAGTAGAGAAGGATTGAAGAATGGGAGAAAAGATGATGGAAGGTAGAAATGCGAGAAGAAAAAGAGGCAGGGGAATGAAACTCATTAAACACCCCATCGCTCTCATTTTTTATCCCATCTTTTTTATTCTCCGCCATTTCCGTCTAACTTTCGCTCATCGTAATTCTTTCTTCACCTGTTTCTTCTCTCCCATTAATCAGCCCCAATACATACATTTTCTCCTTTATCAGTACATCATTTTTTAGCTGAAACCTGGATTGAATAAAATGAAATTTGTGTAATAGTGTAATGTAAGAAAGGGTACAGTATTAAAAAAAAGGAAAGAAAGAAAAAAAAAGAACAATGAAAAAGAGAGAAAGGAGGTAGACTTCTCTGATCCTTATTTCGCATTACTTTGCATGCTGATGACCGAAAGTGAGTAGCGTTTGTGAATGTACGTGCATGTGTGTTTTAGGGAGTGTATGACAGTGAAAAGCAGTGGATGAGAGAAAGAGAGAGAGAGACAGCAAAAGGGGAAAAAAATGTTAATTTAAATTACAAAAGAATGATGTCCTTTCTAGCAGCAATTTAATTATCTTTCACAGCCACAGTTAAAAGAAGCAGGCTTATTAAAAAGCAATTTCAATGACATCCTCGTCAAAGCGCTCTCGCCACGAGAAGAAAGCAAGAGAGGAAGCGCGAGTGAGAGAGACACACTCATGAACTCAACGGCAGCCATTAAAGAGTAGCTTTAGGCTAATAGAGGAGACGGAACCGTTTTGATGTTTTAAGTCCTGTTGTTGGGGGTGTGTGTGTGGGGTGCGAGGGAAAACAAGAGAGGAAATGAAGTGAGGGAGGGGAAGAAACAGAAGAACTAATAGGCACACAAGTAATCCATATGCAGGGTAAAATGCTATTAGACTACCTGTACTTTGGTCACACACACAGACACACAGACACACACACACACAGACACACACAGACACACACACCTCTAGAGGCCCGGACACAGCAACCTGACGTCAAAGAACAAGCTCAAATCAGCTAAGCCCACCATGTAAGTGGAAGTCTGATGTTTTGATTGCCTGGAAACCTTACTTTCCAAATCAGGTCCAATCTATGAAATTTACCACAGATGGACTGTAGCAAAAAAGTTCTAGAGACATCTCAAGGTAATAAGAGCAAACACTGCGCACCTGAGCTCAATCTGGAGTGAAGAGAAATTTCAGTTTGGCTTTTAATAAATTAGCAGAAAAAACTTGTTAGATCATTTCATTAACATGGGTTAAAGTTTAAATTGATGACCCAAAAAGTTTCATTGAATCCTGAATGAAACCTCTAATACACTTATGTACTCTGAGTGTGTGTGTGGAGTTCACATGTTCTCCCTGTGCTTAGAGGGTTCATCCACTTTCCTCCCACAGTTTTAGATTGTGGAAATCTTTCTATGAGTGGAAATATTTGAATAGTCTGATTGCCTTTACGTCATGAATCCGTACTGAGGGATTCAGCATACTGTCAGCATTGACGAGGACTGATCAGGGAGTGTATCAGAGGTCTAACACTGCACTGCATCGACACCATCCACTCCCTCAAACTCACCTTACTCCAGTTAGCTCTCTTCAGCTGCACCTCTGGTTTGTACTCTTTTTTGGGCTTCAGGCCAAACGGTAGTTGTGGTACTGGAGCGGCCCAGACTCCAAACCCACCAGGTGGTGGAGGTGGCATGCCAGGCATTGGTGGAGGTGGGGGCATTCCTAGAAATCCTGGAGGTGGAGGTGGAGGTGGAGGCATACCGGGACCACCAGGTAAGGGTGGCGGTAGAGGGGGCATCATACCCGTCTGTCCAGGTAGAGGTGGAGGCGGTGGGGGCATCGGCATGCCTGGCAAGGGAGGGGGTGGAGGGGGCATGCCTGCAGGCTGAGGTGGTGGTGGCATGCCATGTGATCCAGGGAGAGGCGGAGGTGGTGGTGGCAGGGGCATTGACGCGTGGCCAGGCAGAGGTGGAGGTGGAGGCGGAGGCTGGTGGGGCATTGAGGCTGGTGCTGATGGGTCAGTGCGGGCGGTTGATCCTGGCACGGGCACCGGCACAGTGACGACCTTCTTCTTGGCTTCATCAAGATCCTTAGAGAGTTTTTCAATCTGGGAGAGAAGAGAGAGAGAGAGAGAGAGAGAGAGAGAGAGAGAGATGATCTTTCTCATTAGGTTTACACAGTTTGTGTGTTCCTTGATTAATCAAACAATTATCACATATCAGCACTCAGGTAAAGGTCAAGTTTTTATATGCAATCTGTATTAAATCACAAACTCCCCACTGTATGTATTTGATATTATAAATAGATATACAATTAATTTGACTGAGAAGCATTTATTATAACTAACAAACATGCATATACAGTATGTGTGTAGGTAAATATTGGCATAGATGATACCATGAGAAGGAGGCACTATTTTTAAACTAATTAAAAAAATTTAAATGACAAGTCAAGTAAAACTTGTTCCTAAACACAATAACTGGTGGGGATTAAAAAAGCCTATTATGGTTAACAATTGTGTCATTAAGTACAGCCCTAAATCTAATAAGAAATGCAAGGAAGTAAGGTGGAAACTTCAGTATCATCTCTCTCACACTGTGTGTATCAAACATCAGTCATCTGCCCACTTAGCCAGTCTTTTTGCCACCGATTGTCCCTGACCAATTTTACATCCAACTGTAATGCCACAGCCCCAGAGGCAAAACCAAAAAGAGAAAATAGTTCACGTTCTTCGAAGTTCCACATTGTTCCAAATATAGTCCAAGGTCAAAATGGAGTTGACGCAAATTATTAAGTGATATGGATTACACAGTCGTACTGTTGTCAGGCGAAGTTCTTTCAAAGAAGCAGAGTTTACCCAAGCCCCAGGGACAAATAATGAGGTTAGACAAGGAGAGGGTGGGTGGAGAGAAAGCAGAGGCAGCAGATGTAGAAAGGTCAGAGCTGAAATTGAAGAGAGATGAGCATGGTATAAATCCATGTCTAATTAAAAGGATCATTTAATTATCCAGAACTCGACACAGCTCATTAAAAATGACCAGTCTGCTAATTTCGCATCAGCGAAACAAGAAACCTGATGGAAAAGGGGAAGAAGTGCAGGACAGGGGAGTCAGACGTGTCTTGACATTTCTCCGGATGTGCCGGTATTTCAAGTGCAACAATTCCACTGATGCTGCAAAATCCGAAGTTGTTTAGATAGAGTGCGTGTCCGTGTATGTGTGTGTGCGCACGCGGAGGGTGTGTGATGCGACAATGACAACGTTTCTGACGGTTGTTTATCTGCTCCACATTAAAAGCGGGCTGAGGTGACAGGCTGTGTTTAGCTCAGCAAGTTTCCCTCTCGCTCTGTCTGGCTCCTTCTCTCATTCGTCTGTATTTTGTCTATACTCCACCGCCTTACTCTTCTTATCCTCGCCAACTTTGTTACTTTTGCTGACTACTGTTTTTTTTTTTTTTTCCCCTGTCCCCATCACATATAATTATTCCTTTCACACATACACACATTCCTGCATGGTGTGTACTGTCTGTGGGCTCCCCCGTCAACAAGCAGGTTTCCATGGAGATTCCAGGACTTTTGAAAAAGTAACAGAGTTCAAGAATGTTAAAAACTGAAGAAAAAAAAGACCTAGACCCTTCACGAATCAGTGCCTGGTGTGCATCATTTCCACTGTGCTGCAGGAATCATCATTACTGTGTCAAATAAGTTAGGGATAAAAGATTTGAGACTATGATGTTATGGGAAAATAATAAAAATAGGGAGGTTTAATGGGCTGATACAAAGCAGAGTAACGTATCACTCTGAAGGTGATTACTTTCCAAAAACATCTTAGAGTATTTTATTCCTCCAACAATTCCTCTGACATTTATTACAATCTATGATTTATTAAAAATGACCAGGCTGGCTGTTTTTTGTTGTTGTTGTTGCTGTTGGAGACTCCTTCGTGTCTCTTTTCAGAAACCTTCACCATATTAACAATAATGCAATCATCTTTGCTGAATAACAAAGCTTTCTAATCTGTTTATTATTAGGTTTGGATTACGCAGTGTCTAGCCCCATAAGCGTCTCGTTACTACATGAGCAAAAACACTTTAGATCACCATAAATATAAACGTGCGATCCAAAGTACTACTGGCACTACAGACAGAGCTGTTATTAGAGAAGCTTAATCAACACCTTCTTTGAGACACACTTCTACTCTTGTGTCTCCCCTCACCCTGCAGGGCTGCCTGATTCATCCTGATCGTTCTTCAGGTTGTGGAGCTTTCTGCACTGTGACTCACTGCTGCGCTGGATTGTTTCACGTGGATTCCCTAAAGATTTGCACTTGCGTACATCAGTCTAAGGCCAAGTCTTACTTTTTCTTAAGTAGATAATTTCAATAGTATCCTGTGGATTTGTACCCAATAAGCTTGGCAGTAATCATGAAGAATTTGAGGCCCATATTAAACAAGCCATAACATTAAAACCACTCACAGTTGAGGTGAATAATGTCGATGCACTCAACGAAGGTAAAGTGCAAGGACGTAGGTGACTTAGACAATGGCCAAATAGTGTTGGCTAGATGACGGGGTCAGGGAAGCAAACTGGATTCCCCGTGTGCAGTGTTTAGGACCTACAACAGTGGTCCAATGAGGGACAACCTGTGAACTGGCAATAGGGTCAGGGGTGCTCACGGTATCTTGCTATACTGCACGAAGATGCAATATGGGAAGAAGTCAAGGTTTCCAGGGTCTTTGTATTCGTGTGGATATTACTTTGTCAAACTCAAAAAAGGACCCTAAAATAGCCTGTTAGAGGTCTCACGCAAGGTACAACAGCACACCTTAGAGTCCACACCCTGAATGAGGGGGACTACATAATATTAGGCAGGTGGTTAAATGTACTGTATATTGAAAAGTGCACTATACACATAAATTTTAACTGAAATGAATGAATCAGTATTTTTGTTTTTGTTTTTTTAAGTCTCCGGCTCTATAGTATAACAAATGTATAGTATACAAACTATCAGACTTTTGCTGTTTAAACAAGCTGCCTGAGACACGAAGCTTAATTTTACATCTCACATTTATTTCTTCCCATGCATAATCATATAATAAAACTAATAGAAGCATAGAAGTTTTGCCTTTTGTGGGAAGAAAAAATTAAAACATCTCAGAAACATTCTAAATTGCTATTCATATTACTGCGGTTAGAATTACTGCTTCAGCAATTGTTCGACTTTTCAGTACATTCAATTTGTGGTTGGCTGATTACTCTGGAGCAGGAACTAAAAAGGTTTCTAAAAGTACAGCCAAGAAACCAAAATAGGTGCTTGTTAATGGTTCCCCTTTTTCAATGCCCACTTCATTATTTCACAGATCACTTTATTTCCAGCACTCAGGTTTTGAGCTTAAGTAGAAACGAGCCTAATTTTCCTTTAAAAAGTTTCCCTGTTGCAGATAAAGTTTTTAAAGTTTTTTATTATATGTCACAGGAGCTCCACTCATCGATTACTTGAACACTTGGTTTCTCTTCCCGTCAATTGTTTCAGTTATTTTCAGTTATATAACTTAATCACAAAAGTGCTTCATATATTCTTATCACATACAAGTCGGGCGTTTCTAAGGCAATAAATCCTTCCTGTGCATGCCCTTTCCTAGGATGCTCCCTGTCTTCTTTAGGAACAAAAATCAATACATACAAGTCCCATTACTGTACTAGGCATTTTATTTTTTATTAAGCCAGCACCGGCTCGGAAATAGCACTTCTGAGATCTCTACTGCTGCAGTCTATTTTAGTTAGTGTTGCCATGGTTCAGGGCTGTGATGTTTCTGGAGGTGAAATCTTTGCTATAGTTATGATCTCGGCCAATCTGTCAGGCCTCGAAAATATCTGTGTACATCCGTCAAAAATTTGCACTATAAAGAAAAACGCTCATTGCACCATACTTGTAATTCAACTTTGTGTTGAATTAGCTTTTGTTTTCCTATTAACTGCCACTACAAAGCACAACCTTTCACTACAAATGCCATATATGTATGCATTTTTTTTTTTTATTATAAGCATAAAAGATATGGATTACATTTAGACTATTATTAAATTACATTACTGACATCAAACAGAATTTTGCAAAAGTGCTTTTTTTTTTTTTTTTTTAGAACTAAGGAAATTAAACTTAAATCTTAAATCGAATCAGAATTTGCATTTAAATAAAAATAAACATATTTTTCCATAAAAAAATATATTATATTAAAATTCTCTCACATTTTCCCTTTTTCTTTTCTTTTATATTAGTACAGTTATATTATTATTATTTACAAAGTTAGATAAATAAATTGTGTCTCATCACCTGCTGTTGTTGATGCTGTTGTCAAGCCTAAAGATTTGCACAGTTCACGCCCAAATCTCACACTAGCATCGTGGTATCTCAGCACTATACAATAGATTTCCACTCAATAACTAATGGGATTGTGAAAACTATGATCTTCATACTGAACACAGTGTACTGAGTAAACACCTACAGTAAGTGATTCATTATACTCTCACAGGGTGATGTCATCCAGAAGAGGCCGGGCTTTGTAACACCCGCCAACAACCAATAAAAAGTAATAAACAACCACATGTAATACAAATCTGCAGCTTTTAATGTGATAATCACAAATAAGCAACTGCTATTACTTTTGTGAAACAATTATTACATCAAAAGCTGAAGATTAAGCTGCAAACTTCTATCATCATGTTTGTGGGCTGTTATTATATTAGCGAGTGTGTTACAGGCTTCTCTCAACCTTCCTTCATTCTGTTGTTTCAGGGAGTTTTTCTTTGCCATGGCTTATTTGTGATAGAGCGTATTGTTACTAGACAAATACATTTCAACCGATTTATCTTTCTCCTTATCGCCACAGTAATGAATTATGCATAGAACAGCAAAATGAGACAGAAAGTATATAAAAATATAAGGCTTTTGTGCTCAGTGTGCACAGTCAGCTGTGTGGACCTAGAAAGGGTCAATTTTCTGGTAATTAAACAGAGCTGCTTTCATGCCTGTGGATTAGTTTCTGTTTTTACCTCGGATCAAAGCGTCGACTTTGTCTTGAACGACTTTAAAGAATGGCTCGTTATTCGGCTCTTTATTTCAGACCGTGTAAGGAATATTGACGTTCTCATATTCAGAAAATGAGCACCGGCTGCAGTACACAGACTGAGCTTGATGAAAATTTAAACTAGAACAAAACCTTTGACACAATAACAGCATGTTGTGGCTGATAGTGGCTGTGGTTCAGCGTACAGTGATGTGATGCGAGACGTGATTCAGTACCTTGTTTTTGAGTTGGCTGATTTCTCCAGTCAGCCCGTGGTTCTCTTTCTCTTTATCCGTTTTCTCATTTCTGAGTGTTTCTTTTTCAGCACTGAGCTCTTGAACTTTGTGCTCATAATCACCCTCCATCTTTTTAAACTCCACCTGTAGCTCATGGCGCGCAGTCAGCTCTGCATCCAGCTACAAAACAAAGACACACACACAATCCTAGTCAGTTTAGGTATATTGTTGTAAGGATTTCACACATCAGATTATAGTATTAGTTCACCATCCAGGCAGATCTTAAACCATATGGCTGTGTGCATGCTAGAATACACCAGGCTCGGCAAAACGTGTTGAAAAGTGCTGAATCTGGACTGCAGTCACAGGGAACATGAAGTGCCTCCTGAAATCCGCAGCACCTACGACGTGGGTCAGCAGCAACTTGATGCGTTTGACAAGCTACGTGTTCATGCTGCATCTGTCTGCCATCGCAGCCCATGAAATATGAAACTGAGCAGACAACACAATGTGTGAAGCACTGAAGCTTCCAGGCCTTTTTTGCCTCCTGTCAGAGCATTTTACCAACCTCTCCTGCTGTAGCCCACCACTGCGGAGGCTGAGTGGATTTGATAAATTGCTTCTTTCGCCGCGGAGATGCTAACTAACAGGGGGGAAAAAAACTTCGGTCTAAAAAACAGACCGTGGACAAATTGTCCAATTAAAATATTTTTTAAAGTTTCAAATTTAATACTCTGTATATCAAATTTTCTTAGGTCATTTTCTCATTTGACTCTCGCCGTGTTCCATCAACTGAGTGATCTACTGTACTGTATATATTCCACGTTGATATGGTGAAGTGTTTACTCACACCCAGTCAGGAAAATAAAAAAATAAAAATAAATAAAAAAAACCTGATAGACAGGATGACCATTAGAGAGGATAAATACAGCTGTCTATCACTCCTCTGATAAGAACCATGTGGAATGTCCTGATAAATGTACAGAGACTTCTAATACTAAAACTTCATTCCAAGCACATGGTGGAGGAGATATATTAATGTGAGACTAATCTGCTGCCTCGGGACTTGGACAACTTGCAATTACCGAGGCAATGAATTCTGATTGGTATCAGGGACTCCTTAAACATACTGTCAGTGTATATGTATGAAAGAGCCTTGAATGGGTGGAGGAGTCTCGTAAAATGTCAGCATGAATAAAATATACTGTATGTCAGCTGATGTTTTAGAACAGCCTGGTCAATATTCTGCCCGCCATCCCACTGAGATGGTAAAGAGTTATCAGTTAGAACTGAGGAATGAAAAATACGAAATAAAAAAATAATAATGGTAAAAAAAACTAGGCTGTGTGGATCAGCAGCTGCACAAAGCCTACGGGCTAAAGTCCTCAGGATAGATGAATCCATAAAAAAATAAAAAGCTCCCTTTCCCGCAATGACCTTGGCATCAACCACCTGCTCAGTAAAAATGTAAGTGCTGCACTAAGACTGTCTATTCACTATTATGACAGGTTTTTACTGAGTCTTTGTGTTATGCAGTGAGATATTTCAGGTGTAATTACAGCCACACCTGAACCATTTAAAACCTAGTCTACCTAAAGAGGGGTCGTTTGTGCATTACTCGCTGCAATTTTAGGCCCATCGTATTGCTTCTGTACTGTATATATAGAAGCTTTCTTTGCTGCAAAGTTAAAGCAGTGCTCCATCATCAATAAAAAACTTTTAAAATCTTCCACAGAATTTGCTAAATGCAGTTTGGCAAACGTTTTTTTATTAAAGAAAACAAATTTTTAGCACCACTCCAGACTGCTAGCTGTATGCGAGTCCTCCTCTCTCACCGCTGACAGCATTGTTCCAAAGCTGTTTTGCTGAATACTTTGGAGGACTGAATGCAATGGTAAGAGTGAAGATCAGAGTAAAAAGTGAGCCAGTTCCGGCTGTGTCACATTCAGCAGTGGAGTGCATTGTGCATTGAAGCGTCAATGGGAAATGGAGTCTGCACTGAATATGACTGACTTTTAAACACAGTGGGCAAAGCATAAACTCGAGTCTGCGAGGAACGCCCAAGGTAGTGCTCCTATCGGAAAAGCGTCGCTTTTCTGTCTGCGGGAAAGGAAAATATCTGAAGGCAGGCTTAGACTGGATTCTCAAACAAAACAAAATGTCTGAAAAGAGTAAAGTGCTGTAAGCATTGGAAGGTCTAAAATCTTTAAACATGTTTAGCTCTTAGAGTAAATCAGGGGTTGTCAAATGGAGCAGCCTTGCCTGGCAAAGTGGATCGCAGCAAGCACATGGAAGAAAAAAAAAACAGAACTGGTCAAGGTATGGAAACAAATCTCGGTTTCTTGATCCTCTGCACATGGGTTTATGTAAATTAGTTCATTGAGAAAGGGGAGGGGAAAAAAATCCTCAGACTTTCACATTTGATTTTATATTTAATTTCATGGTCTGGTCGGATTATTGAATTGAAGACGAAAACAGGCTGCGTACAGATGACTGGATAAAGAAGTGCATGTATGAAGCAGATTTGTTTTTTGATTCCTACACCAAATTGCTTCAGGTATTCACTCACCCATGCAAATCATTGAATTCAGGTGCGCCCATCATTTCCATGGTTACAGGTGTGTAAAATCAAGCATCGACGCATGCAGAGCACTTCTACAAATATTTGTGAAAGAATGGGTCTCACTCTCAGGAGCTCAGTGAATTCCAGCGTGGCGCCGTGATGGGATGCCACCTGTGCAATTAGTCCATTCGTGAAATTTCCTTGTTACAGAAAATTCCAGACTCAACGGTTAGTGGTGTTATAACAAAGTGTAAGCGATTGGGAACGACAGCAACTCAGCCATGAAGTGGAAGGTCACACAAAATCCCCGAGAGGGGTCCGCGGATGCAGGGATGCATAGTGCACAGAGGTCGCCGACTTCCTGCAGAGTCAACAGCTATAGACCTCCAAACTTCATGTGGCCTTCAGATTAGCTCAAGAACAGAGATTTTCCATGACCGAGCAGCTGCACACAAGCCTTACATCACCAAGTGCAACGCAAAGTATCAGATACAGTGGTATGAAGCACGTCGCCACTGGACTCTAAAACAGTGGAGACATGTTCTCTGGAGTGACAAATCACGCTCCTCCATGAGGCAATTCGATGGACGAGTCTGGGTTTGACGGTTACCAGGAGAGCGGTACTTGTCTGACTGCATTGTGACAAGTGTAAAGTTTGGTGTAGGGGGGATTATGGTGTGGGGTTTTTCATGAGCGGAGCTCGTTCCCAAAATACCAAGATATTTTGGCCAATTTCATGCTCCCAACTTCGTGGGACGGCTCCTTCCAGTTCCAACATGATTGCGCACCAGTGCACAAAGCCAGGTCCATAAAGACATGGATAAGCGAGTTTGGTGTGGAAGAACTTAACTGTCTGGCACAGAGTCCTGACCTCAACCCGATAGAACATCACTGGGAGGAATTAGAGCGGAGACTGCGAGCCAGCGTTTCTCGTCCAATGTCAGGTTCTGACCTCACAAACGCACTTCTGGAAGAATGGTCAAAAATAATCATAAAGACTGCCCTCGTGGAAAGCCTTCCCAGAAGACTTGAAGCTGCAAAGGGTGGGCCAACATTATATTAAACCCTATAGATTAAGAATTGGATGTTACTCAAGGTCATATGCATGTGAAGGCGGACGAGCAAATATTTTTGGCATTTTTTTTCTTCTTCTTCAAGCCGTCCTATTTATAACCATGACCTCATCTTTCACGTTAGCTGCTCATATAGATCTGTATAAACTTTATATATTATCTGGGGCATATGTATGGAGCACTGGTAGTATATGATCAGAAGGTTGGTGGGGTTCAAGCCCCAGCTTCAAGTTGCCGTTGTTGGGCCCTTGAGCAAGACTCTTAACCCGATCTGCTCGAGTGGCGCATGTATCACAATTGACCCTGCGCTCTGATCCCAGCTTCGTAACAAGCTGCAATATGTAACATATACAAGAAGAATAAAAGTTAACTTAATATCTGGGTCTTCAGACATTTAAACTAAACAGCCACCAGTAACACATACTCTTACTTCTTTTTCTAAAATGTTCCCTTACTGAGTCCACTGATCACTTATCATCTCTGGTGGATGTGGTAGACGTCTCTATGCAAATACGATGTGTGGCTTGCGTGCTCAGAACCCCGGTCCAAATCCTCGGCACTCCAAATGACAGAGTCGGGCGAAGGCATTAAAAAGGAATGAGCTCGTCCTGTGATGTGTGCTCTGTGCACTGTGACTGACTCCAGCGGTGCAGGTGAAGAGAATTTTAGAAAATTTATTATGCATTCTGAGGAGGAAGACATTCCTGAGATCATGTTTCAGCGGCCTCCGGAATCGTCTGTGACCTCTGCTCGGTAACGTCATCGAGCGGAGGTCACCGAGAAGAAGCGTGCTGATTAAATCCCTCTTCCTTTGACAAGGTTTCAGTGCTGCTTCAAGGAACCAGCAAATTGGTGGCGAGGACCGTTTTGAGAACTTTATCCGACGTCATCTAGACGTGGCGCTAAGATGTCACTATAAAGGAGATTTTATTTATTTATTTATTTTTACTGCTTTTAGCTCTTCGTGCCGAACCTCTGTTCACGATAGAAAGCGTCAAAGCAAGACACAACTATTTATCCTCTTCTATGCGTGCACTAAACAAAGACGTGTTTTCAGCACGACAAGCGACATTTACGTGCAGATTTTCATTTGATTTTATTCAATTATATGCAAATTAGATATGATGCAAAGTAAAGCAATAAACCAAACAGGCACGACTGAATCCTATAGCGCACATGATCTGACATTTCTTTCTGGTACCCACTCATAGCTTTGTTTACTGTCTGGCTCACAAAAATGAAACAATAACCATGGTTTCATTTTGTGATTAAATGTGCACAGAGACATTGTGAATAAAAATAATGCCTGGAAGGAAGAGGCAGAGATTTCTGCTGCCTCTGGTCAGAGGGGAATAAGATAGTAGTGTTAGTTAGCTTTGCTAATCTGCATAAGCTAGTATGAAGCTTGTTATGCAACATGTCATGGAATTTAAATTCCTTTAAACAATGATTTGCATGAATTGTACAGATAGTTCTTGACTATACATTTTGCCTACTAATATCTCAACTGAACTAAAAGAAGAAAAAAAAAATGTAGACAGTAGAGATGGATTTTTAAAATTTTAATTCTGTTTACGTATCTCGATTTGTATGTGGGGCAATTCACGTTTGGACACATCTTCTAATCCTTCCCTGTTTTGTTTGTTTGTTTGTTTTTCTACATTGTAAAACAATGTTGAAGGCATCCATGAAATGTACTGTAATGATCTTTTTTGAACAGTTGATATTAAAAAGCGTGTGCTACTTTTGTGACTTCATAACGGCTCAAATCTGAGTTGCTTTCCTGTGAAGGTCTTCGTGAGAGTGAAGGCCAGTGTCATCATGGTGCTTGATGGGTTTTGCAAATGCGCTTGACAATACTGTCAAGTATCGTTTTTTTTTTTTTTTTTAAATATACGTCAATATATTTTGACAACGCACTTACTGTAATACTTTATGTCTTAAAATAACAACTGACTGTTGTTGTTACTTACTTACCTAATGACGCATGTTACTTCATGGTTTAAGTTTTGCTCTAAAATTTAGAAAATTAATCCAAAATTGTGTCCAGATTTTTGACTGGTACATATACAGTACCAGAGAGAGAGAGAGAGAGAGATTAGTCTCAGTAGCAGTTTAGGAGACATCTTAAAAATAATGGAAACACTTTACTTTCCAGAAAACTAGTATCCTTGTGCTGGAACCGCACCGAAATTTCCCAACCCTAGATTCATCTATTTTATTAAGAAAAAGTCAGCGGTGGCTTGTCGTCCAAGCTTGGTCTGAAACACGGCAACGTCACTTTGCCGGCGGGAAAATGGTTATTACTGATCCCAAAAAATGAGAATTCCTTAAAAAAAGAGGACCTTTTTTACATTTTGGTCCAGCTCATTGCAGAGTTGCTGTGAGTTTTTTTTTTTGTATTTTATTTCAGAACCCCATCATCATCACCGCCACCCTCCTGCCGCCTCCCTCTCCATCTCTCCCTCATTCACTCTCACACATAGGGACAGAAAGGCATCAACAATTTCTGGGGACACTGACAAGAATGTGTTTGCAAGCCAGACATGTAATTATATGGCATCAGTGGAAACTGAAGGGTCTCTCACACATTCACACTCGTACACACTCACACACACACGCTGTCTCTCTACATGTGCTGGTAATGAGGGTCTGTTTCTCTCCTCGCCTCCTTTGCTACGCAGCTATTACTCTAAATTAGACAGGGAGGAACAAGGAAGAGAGGCAGAGAAAGAGTAAACACTTGTGTGACAGCCTCCTGATAGGGGTCATCCTCCACACACACTCACAAATTGGACAGAGGGCATCTCCTTATGCCCTGATTTCGGGCACTGACGGGAAAATTGCAGTATATGAGATTGCTCTCGAACACGCGCACACACACGCACATACACACAGGGATAATTGTGGTGTGTGTGTGTGTGTTTGAGAGAAAGAGAGAGCGAGCACAAGTCTTGCTGGGAGGGATTAGGAGAAAGCCTGTCAAAGAGGAGGAAGAGGAAATCTCCTGTCTGCTCCCATCTCCTCTCACAAATTACACATCTGCCAGCTGACACACAGAGTGTGCGTGTGTGTGTGTGTGTGTGTGTGTGTATCACTGGGAAATGTGAAAGTGTCGAGAAAGTTAGATTTATATATGAAACCTAGAATGGTAGAAAAATGGGTGTTTGACCAGGGAAAGGAGGGAGGGCTGAGTCTGAGTGAGAACGTGCAGGTGTGTCCGGGTTTACCTTCTTCTCCAGCTCCGTGGCCTTGGCCTCACTGATCTCTACTTTTGTTTTATCCACCATGTTATCTAGAGAAAATAGAGAGAAAGAGAGTGAGTGAGAGAGAAAGAAAGAGGTGTGTGTGTGTGTGTGTGTGTGTGTGTGTGTGTGTGTGTGTGTGTGTGTGTGTGTGTCACATTTATCTGGCTGTGAGGATAAAGTGCCCTTCACTGTGATGAGTCTGTGTCTCCTCTGATTCGTGCTCTGATTACTGAGCAACCTAATTAAAACCCCATCCTTGGTTCTCTTTCACACACACACACAACCACACACACACACTTCTCTTTCATGGAGAAAACTCAATCTAAATTCAACCCCAACCATGTATGAAGAATCAAACGAAGAAATCATAAAATAATCCTAAAGGAATTTTTCCAGAGTAAACACGATCCAGCACATTTGCAGTGTGTGTGCGCGAATACCCAAGACGAGAACTGACACTTTTCCCTGAACTGAGAAAAGAAAGAAAAATCTGTTTACTCAAAACGTACATGATGAAATATTTTGAGTTTGTATCGTTCTTCCTTTCAAGGATGGAGCTACGCAGTACAAACATCAGCTTCTACCTGATGAATGCCACGACACCTTGAGAAAAATCAAAGGTTAACTGGGTTTTAAATGCACAGCTCGAGTGATGAAGAAAACGACACTGCTCTATAACTGTGGTAGGACATTCATCCGTGTTCGTCTCATCATAACACCATAATTGTGCTGCAAAAACATTCGTATTACATAAGCCCTGTTTAGATGGGATTATCTTAACATGGAGAAGGTGGCTAATGCATTCATTACGGGAGAATATCCCAAATTTAAACTCCGTCAGAAATGACAGCACTTTTTTTTTTAAAAACCGCTTGTGCAAATGTCTGGAGAGATTAGGAGTATTTTTTCCCTTCTATACCATGACCAAGAGAAAAGAAAAACAAAATATATCCGCTGTATTTCTGGACAAAATGTAGTGCATGTATTGGTTCCATCATATAATGCGGGGAAAAGCATTTTCACACTTTCTTGTGAAGAGACTCCAGGAAGTGCTCTTTTCTGCTGTCTCCCACAAAACAAATAAAACTAAATATTGGACAAGTTTCTACCAAGAAAACAATAATAATAATTTTTTTTTTTAAAGATAAAGGCTGACATTTTAAAGGACATGTTAGAGCAGCAACACTTTTACACTACAAAAAAGGCATATTAACAAGTGAAAATATCTTGAATCTAGTCATGTTTTTCTAACAGTTCTAGTTATTAAAGAAATAATAAAACAAACAACAAACCAAACAAGATACATCAGACTATTTTTAAAGCATATTAATTGTTTATGAGAAAAGTGCTTGTTCTATTGACAGATAATTTTGCATAATAACATAAAACAAGACACATTCGCTTAAAAAATATTAAAATATGTTTAAAAATATACTACATATTCATATATTTGATTTTAATAACTGTTTTCTTTTTTTAATTGTAGATAAGTTTGACTAGATTCAGGACATTTTAACTTGACATTTCTAAGAACTAGTGCATTCATAAATAGTGTAACTTGATAGGCAGATTTATTATTTTGCACATTGATTGCCCTGCTATCAGTTGTGACAACAGGCCTACACAGTCAGTGCCGCAAAAAAGATCACAACACATCTTCAGCACCTTGGCCAGCTCCGGCCCGGTGTCTCCAGTGGCCGATTGTTCTGGGTGCGTGACTCACGGATCTCTCTCCTCTCCCTCTGCAGTCTCGGAGTGTTCAGGAGATTGCCCCAAAATGGGACAAGCCACCGAAAAGGGGAGCCTCGCCAAAGCAGGACCTCTTCCTCGTCTTCAGCCTCGGCCAGTCCGGCCCATCGACCAACCGTGACCGCCTGCAGCTATCGCTGAAGGCCCAGAGATTGCGTCCTTTGCACCTAATCCTCACTTCACCACCCTCCTCACGGAGTGACTCACTCGATCCCTTTTTCACCTTTTTTGCTTTAACAAAAATACACTTAACTCCTCATCCTGCTGTCGCCGTGTTTGCGCTCTGGTCTACCTGGTCTGCACAGCACGGTCTAACACCGGAAATGAAACTGGAAAACTAATTTATAGCTAAACCACACAAAACTAATTTGTATGGTTTAACATGCTCTTAAATGCACAATAACTTAAACCTGAAACGAGCTTCATGTGACCTACAAGTGATCAAGTGCATCTCAAGGGATGGGCAAAGTACTGTACTATGCGTACTGTAGTACACATTGCACTTTTACTGTGATCAATATGCATAGTTCATAAAGAGACACTGATTTATCCCATGAAATCACAATCACACTATATCACCAAAAGTATTCACTCACCTGCCTTGACATGCATATGAACTTGAGTAACATCCAATACTTAATCCATAGGGAGTTTTATATGACGTTGACCCCACCCCCTTTGCAGCTATAACAGCTTCAACTCTTCTGAAAAGGCTTTAGGAGTTTGTTCATGGGTGTTTTTGACCGTTCTTCCGGAAGCGCATTTGTGAGGTCAGACGGTGATGTTTGAAGAAAAGGCCTGGCTCGCAGTCTCCACTATAGTTCATGCTTTGTGCACTGGGACACAGTCATGTTGTGGTTGTTCTACAGGAGTTGGGCTTGGCTCACCTTACTTCCAGTGAAAGGAACTCTTAATCCTTCACCATGCCAAGACATTTTGGACAATTTCATGCTCCCGACTTCGTGGGAAGAGTTTGGAGGCAGCCCCTTCCAGTTCCAACAGGCATGTGAGCAAATACTTTTTGCCCATATAGGGAGTCTTCTTATTATTTGGCAGATTTGTGTCTTCCATGAAATCCTATCCAGTCTGAACAGCATTATAATTAACCAGCTAAGTCTTAAACTTCTATTATTAGTGAATAGAGTGCATTAATATTTTATTCCCCCTCAATAAAAAAATTACTTGTTTTTATTGTAATCAAACATGCAGAAAAGACGGCATGCTACAAGTCTCACACTGAGATTTGTACTTCTTGCCCTAGTAGATAATGTTCTGTGATAAACCAATCCAAATTACTGGAGGGGGGGGAAAAGAATCTGAAAGAGCCTGGAGATGTGATAGAGCTTTGGCCTGACCTGTAAGTTAAAGGCCAAGAAGAATAGCTTATGGGCGAATATGATAATACTGGAGCACAGGTGGCAATGAGCGCCTAAGGCGGACACAATGTGTGGGAGATGCCCGTTTGCCATTTCATATGCGCGCGCGCACACACACACACACACACACACACACACACACACGAAGCAAAGACAAAGTAAGAATCAGAACAAAGGATGGCAAAACAGGAGGAAGAAAAGGACCATGCTAGAAAATCAACCAAGACTAGTAAAAAATAAATAAATAAGTAAATAATCTAGGAACCGTCTGTTTAAAGATAAAGATAGAAGCTATGTGACAAAGTAGGACACAAAAGTACCATATGGACAGAGAGACAGTACCCTTTCTTTTTTTACTTTCAAGACTGATACAAAATAGGACGAGAGGCCAATAGGAGAAAAAGAAAAAGGCGAAGCAAAACCTATAAACCCAGCCGTGTTTAGGGTTCAAAGGAAATCTTTAAATAACGCAGGCAGGGTGGAATTAGGCTGTTCTCCTTTAGCTGTAAGAGGAGAGAGAGAGAGAGAGAGAGAGATAGCGAGAGAGAGAGAGAGAGAAAGAAAAAAAAAGTGCAGCACATTTATGAGAGAGTTTAAAATATCCCTGCAGGATACAACCCTAGAGATCAGCACAAGAACGAGAGCGCGCACATGCACACAGACCACAGATAATGTCACTCACACACACACCTTATTCTTCTTTTATAGAGCACTCTCAGACTGGCAGGTTTGTATACTAACTGATGCTGATGAAAAACTTTGCAGAACATCTCAGGACTGAAGCTGGCGTGAGGAGAGATAACGGATGAAGTAATCTGGATATTAACATCTGGATTGTGGCAACTGATTCAAACAATTAATAAATAACAGGCAATGTTTATAAAAAAAAAAATTTTTTTAAAAACCCGCTAATGTGGACAACGAATGCATTGTTATATAGAAGACTGGATATACCGAATTAAACCTGGATTGATATTTGTACGGCATATTGCACTGATACTGAAATGATGTCAAAATCTGTATATGCTGTCTGTATTTTTTTTCCCCCCATTATTTATTTATTTATTTACTTCAGCTGTTGTGGAAATGAGTTAATGCTTGGTGCTGAAGCTTGGTCGGGGCTTAATCACAACTGATTCTCCAGGAACAAACCTTCAGATCAGAGGAGTAGAGGATGAGAACATCATGCATCTTAGCTGTCCAGTAAACAGGGGGGGAGATGTAATAAACAGCTTGGCATGATGTATGAAAACGTTAAGTGAAAGATTCTTTAGATGCAATGCTCTATAGATGTGGTTTCTGTATCAAAGTGTATGTTTGTTTTTTTTACCGATGTGACATGAACATATGGCCTATAGATCCCTAAAAACATAATTTCATTCCACTTTAAACGGTGCTCGGGTTAATTTCACTCCTTAAAGTATCTGAGCTGAATTATATGAGTCAAAACAAAAACATACACAAATGTTACACAGATCAAATAAAGCAACCTGTAGAGTGCGCTCTGCCGTGGGAAACGTCGTCATACTTGTGCTGTGATATACGCATTTCAGAGTGAGTAGCGTGTGTGTGTGTGAATCTCACTCCCATTTATTCACACGCCTCTACTGGCTAATCATTAAGGAGGAGGATTGAGGAGTGCCTTCTGTTCGAATCATATAGAATGAGATCCTTGCTCTTAAACTATTTCTAGCCGGGATTTAAATTAAGAGGATTTATAAAACATTCCAGCTAATCAGAGCGGTTTGAGTTCTCGGTTCTGCCAAAGCATCACAGCTTTGCAACCCTCATCCCCTAAGTTTGGAGAGAGTGTGTGTGTGTGTGTGTGTGTGTGTGTGTGTGTGTGTCTTTGGATAAATGAAAGAATAAGGAAAAAAAAAATAGAAGAAGCCCATATTGTTCCCTCGTGTGCCCTCTTAACCTTGTGCGCACTGCAGTGCCACCTTGTGGATAGAGCTGAGAATGTTCATTACCGATGAGTCCTTCGATGTCCAGTTGTAGGTTCCGGCACTTGAAATCTGGATCGCAGCCGTTCCTGTGGAGCACGATCTGCGCTATGCACTCGTCTATCAACTTGTAGTACTGCGGCCTGTGACAACACAAAGACAGCGAGAGAGATAAAGGAGAGAGAGAGAGAGAGAAAAAAAAGAGGGAGAGAGGGAGAGATAAAGAGCAAATCGTCTACAGCAGAACAGCAGCAGCAACCTTGAGCGGTTCGGACCGCAGCCCTGAGACAATCTGCAGAGGCCGTTATTAACGGCAGATCTTAATGAGCGATTTAATCAATAAAGAGACAGAACGCATTCAGGCTGTGACCTTGAGCTTGCTAAAATGGTTTGAGCGCGCACTGATCGAACACGGAGTTCATACACGCATAACGAGTTTACAGCGCACAGCACTGTCCTGTCTGGATGTTCAGTTAACACACACAGATGATGAGTTCAAGTCATTTTCCCCAGTCTATAGGTCTGTGTGTGTGTGTGTGTGTGTGAGTATACCTGTCCTGATGGTCAGATATTTGATGTGCTTGCAGACACACTCCATTTGTAAGAAGTCTGGCATTGTGACCTGGTGTGAAAGTAATTCAATACTTTCATTTTACGCCAAGCTGTTTCTCTCTCGACTTTTTTTGGGATCAGTCTTTCTACTTGTTTTTTTTTTTTTTTTTTGGTCCATGTCCCCCCACACATACTGCCTGCACCCCCCTTCACCGTCGGAAACTTATTTCTTCGGTGGAGCGAGAGAGACATCTAGTGTCTGCTTTTTGTTACAGATTTCCCATTGTCAAGGAAAAATGTTCAATATCTACTATTGCAAATTTAAAAAAAAAAAAAAAAAAACCTTCTCTTCCACTCCCCCCCCCCCTTCCAGCACACCAATTTTATTTTTCTTTCATTACCACCACTTTCTTACAACCTTACACTCCTGCTATTTCACGTCCTTTTCATTTCGAATATCGATCCTTCAAAATTGTCTTGTGTTGCGGCATTGCATTGTGTGCGAAACACAAACCTGGCAAGAGAGAAAGTAAAAACCGCTTGGGTGACAAGAATGAATGAATGGCATCCAAGAGAGGGGAAAGAAACCGTAACGGAGATACAGAGACATTAAAAAAAAAAAAAGGTTCAAAGGTCAAACTAGTTGAACAGCACGTATGTGTGCGCACGTGTTCACCTTGTTTTATTTTAGAGTGTGAAGAATCGTCTGTATTGTTTAACTCTTTCATCACTCATTTGCCATAAACCTTTAGAGACACACGCACACACACACAAAACCTCCCAGACAGACATAGACACTTCAATTTCCTGCCTGTCAGATCACATCAAGCTGACGAGGAAAAAGCAACAAGTCAGACAACCCTGAACCGTTTACCCTCGCTCACGATCTCTCCCTCTCTTCTCTTTCCTTTCTCCACTAAAATCATCATCATCGTTTTAGCTTTATTTCTTTTTGTGCGCAAGCATTTTACAGCAGTGTGTGTGCGCGAGTGTGTGTGTGAGACAGAGTATGTCTGGGTATGCAGCCACAAAAGATGGCCATGAAACATAACATTGAACCTGTAATGCACTCTGGAAATAGACGTATATATAAATACATAACCAGATGCATTTCATCCAACTTCAGTCTGTCTGTGTGAGTGTGTGCGCGCGTGTGTGTCAGTCAATCAGCTAGTTAATTGCGTTAATAGGACTGAGTTACCATTAGAGATACATTTATAAACAGACGCTGATGACAACCGTGTAAGACTCGCCCTACACATCCATCAAAAGCTTCGTCTCGCGCGGTGCCTCTCCTCGCTCGCCGGATCGATTCTATTTTCCTGCTCACCTCGCGTCTCCCAGCTCAGACGTGCTCGCAATTACACAATCGACAGTCATTCCGCTCCAACACCTATTCAACGTTGCACTGTGTGGAAAGTATAGATGTGTATAATTAAAGCCTACATATTTTCCTCTCGCGTATCTCCAGCAGCTTAATTTGCACTTTGTGTTCCTTCGTGTTCCGTAAGTGCGCGCTGAAAGCGAATTCGTTCTCTGAAAAGGTGATCTCTTTCTTCTTTTCAGCGAGCGCACAGAGATTAAACGCGCAAACGATTACGAGATTGCGAGTGTAAAGGACCTGACTCGTACTGTGACCAAATGGGTTTAGTGCGTCTCGGTTTGATCCGAATGACGGGGAGGAAAAAAAATTAAATGAAGTCTGATGTGTGCTGTACAAATTCAGCCTGAGAGATGAAAAGTTAGTTGTAGCGCTTTTTGGTGTCTTCAAACTGCATGATAAAACACATGGAAATTCTCGGCACTCCTGGGGAGTTTAGAACATTATAGAGAGATCTATGTTCCTGTTATCAGGCCTGGTTTATACAGTATGTAATCGACAGCCGAGCACCGAACACCCCGTGTCAAACCACAAGCGAATATAATACGGAGTTGTTTCAGCCTTGGCCGTCATTACAATGTCCACTTATCTGGGAAAGCTTTAAATTAGATTTTGAAGCGTGCTTGTTTGGATTTGGATTCAAGCGAGGTTTAACTATCGGGGCTCTGTGGAGGACTCTCAAGGTTCTTTCACTCCAGCCTTGGCTAGTCATGTCTTCATGCAGCTGGTTTTGTGCACAGAGGCAACGTCATGCTGGAGCAAGTTTAAGTTCCAGTGAAGAGAAACTGTATTTCAACAGCATGCAGAGACGCTCTGAACATCTCTGTGCTTCCAAGAATCACATATTGGTGTGATATTGTGATATTAAGCGGTGTGCCTGTAATTACAAATTGTGCATAGAAGCTCTTAGTTTAGAAAACAGCAAAGAAAAAAAAAAATGAAAAAAAAAAAAAGAAGAAGAAACCCGCAGATGAACCCACTGATATATGAATCTGAAATGAGTGACGGCTCAGCTCTCTGCTTCACCGTGACTTTATTTCACTGATTTTTAAAGGAGTTCTCCGCTGTGAATTACTGATTTGAAGCGTCTGTGTATGTCCAACTGACAAACGTACAGTTCTGTGCAAAAGTCTAAAGTCACCCCTCATTTCTTCACAGTTTGCTTCCAAAGAGTCATACTTTATAGTATTTTTTTGCTTTTATGTAGTCTTGAGGAATACATCTCCAGGCTTCCTGGAGGACTTTTTCGTCTCTCATTTTCAGTCCAGTCCTTGTACGTGTTCAGCTTAAGAGGAGTAGTTTTTTGTTTTTAAAGCTAGCACAGTGACATATGAATCATTCAATCATAAAACCAGGGGAAAAATTTTTTTTTCTTTTTTTAAACATCTAACTTAAGGTGGGAAACCGGTGTAGATGATGACAGATGATCAGGCCAGTGATTAGTCTACTGGTGATGCTGAATGAATGCCGAGTGGTTGGGAAAGACGAGAGGGGAAATGAGGTCGCTGCTGAGGTCGTTACATGAACAAGCTATTTTTTTATTGCTTATTATTCAGACACTTTGTAGGCTGTCAAGAGTAAAACATCTGACTCAATTTCTTTAATCTAATCTACATCATTTAATATATTATACAACAAGAAATCATTTTTGGCTCAAGACTTTTGCACAGTACAACGTGCAACAGCTGTCTTATATATTATACTCCTCATTAGAAGTGTTACCAAAACAAACAGTCAACGACTTGCAATAAAAGCGCATGAAAATGTCATATTGAAAAAGAAGGAAAAAAGGGTGACAATTTTATATTAAGTCTTGTGCCAATCATAAAGGACATAACACAATCAATGCAACACTTAAAATCATTGTTAAATTGCACTGTTATGTTCCTTACTGTTCACTGTGTTTACCAACCACTTCTGCTGCATTATAACACAGATGACTGAAACCATCTCAAAAATGATTCAGTGAGAATTAAATTGGTTTATAATTGATTGTGCAACCTAACTGCTTTTTTTTTTCTACAGCACTTTTCTAAGCAAACTTATTTCTATATTACATGGGAAATATATTACCCCATCCCTTTTTTATTTTTATGGCTGTTTCACTGAAGGCTTTATATGAAGACCTTACTCTATGCGAGTGTCAGCATAAAAAAAGTTTTGACACCTTTGCAGATAGAGACTTGCTAAGGTAGAAATCGATAATTACACCTTATTTCAACTAAAATGTAAACCACAGAGAAAAAAGGCAGGGGATTTTCACGCGTAAATGAAGTTTTCCCTTAACGGAAAAGTGCTAAACATCACAAAAACAGGACTGGCATTTAGCTGTACATTAGAATGTCTTGCACAGGAAAAACCTCTGGGGTGCACTTAAGTGAAATGTACTTCAACTAATACGAAAAGTGCTGTTTAGTGAGGTGGACGCATCAATAGATATGCGTGTGTGTGTAAGTAGTTTGGGTAGACAGTTAAACATATTTCAGATGGTTAACCAGCATGTTTAAGTTGGACAGATCTGTTTTGATCATGTTTTTTAATAAAATAAACCGATGTTCTACTTCCTGGTGATATCACAAAACGCATCCTTGAGTCCAATGTCAACACGCACAATAGGCCTCCGACAGCAATATTCTCTTAAACTTGACAGGGAAGAAAATGAAGCGTCAACGTCAGATGCACAGAAATGGTCTTAACCATGCCAATCTGCTCTTATTCAGGTGAGATGAACAATGAAGCCCACTTAATCTTAAATTGGAGGTGCATAGGATTAACATATAGGGCGTTTAGGATGAAATTAGAATAAGTAATGCCCATAAATACCATAGAAAGGCAGGTGAATGTAGTGTCTTGCACAAATCAGGTGCTGGAATTGAAAGGATGCCACCGAATAAAAAGGAAGTAAGAAGAAAAACTACAGTGATAGTGAAATGGAAGTACTTAACAAACGTAGAGGTAGCATGTGACCATGAGCACTGATGTCACAGGTAAATCATAAACGTAGCAAGGGCAAAATGGCTTGTCAGTCAAAGAACGCAGTTAAAGAAATGAAATAGTACAGTATATATTTTTAAAAAGTATTAGTAGGCCTCTGAGTGGCGCAGTGGTAAAGTGCTCGCCCTATCATCCGGAGGCCACGAGTTTGATTCCCGGGTGAAGCTGTAACCTCTCGCAGCCGGAGGTCTAGAGAGAGCTGATTGGCCGAGCTCTCTCAGAGGGGAGGGATGAGAGGTACTTGGTGCTCCCACATTAATCACGGCTTTACAGCCAATCAGGGGCGTCTGTGAGCTCATACAAGCGGAAGGAGCGGATAGCGCTGTCCTCCGAGTGTGTTATGGTGCGTGAGCGAGCAGTTTAGAAGATACGGTCGGCTGGCGTCACGTGGTTCAGAGAAAACATATGATCGTCTTCGGCCCTCCCGACTGAGTGGTAGTAGTAGCAGCCTTAATGTGGGAGCCCGCTAATGACGGGGAGAAATTGGACACGACTAAATTAGGGAGAAAATCATATAAAAAAATCTGTATCTGCAAAGGTGTGGCAATCCAAAATCTCATTAAATCTGTGCGATATCTAAAAACGCGTTCTATGCGTAAAAGCCCTGGATAGCCAAAGAATCTAACAGTAGTCTGTAAGCCATTCAGAGGACGGGATGCACGCAAGCATCAGAGGGATTTTAATAGCTTAATTGGGCTTAATTGACCAATAGTATCTCTTCAATCCATTAATTAAAAGATCCATATAATTCCTGATTGAAAATTTTTTTTTTTTTTTTTTGCTCATCTTGAATTCTGAGGGGTTTTTTTTGTTTGTTTGTTTTTAAGAAGTTTTCCCTTAACTAAAAATTAGAAAACGTGGGTAAACCTCAGAAATGAATGGGTACGAAACATTGGAAAATAAGAAAAAATTTTGGTCATGACCAACAACAAGAGAAAATTTGTTTGTTTCTATTCTTGCAGGAGGCCCAATGATTTAGGAAAAACTCAAAAGACCTTAGATTCCTCTAAACTGAGACAAAATAACCGATAATAAAACGCCCAATAGAAAGGAGTTCATTAACTAATAAATCTTTTTAAAATAAATAACAATGAATAAAACAAATGCTCTTTATTTCGTCACAATGCCGTGCGCACATCATGCTGAAGTGAAAGCGAATGCAGAATGATATTTGGTCATGACGATTGTACGCTTACTATAACCTTACACCTTTAGCCTTCCTCCTGCTTACATTCCCCTCAGTCTCTACAGCTCCTTCTCACACTGCTCTCAAGGTCACCGAGTGATAATTACAAGGTAAGGCATCAGAGGTCGTACCTAATCAGGTAGTCGTTGCGCACCAGCAGCAGGTGCTGCATGAGGGACAGGAAGTAGCCTTCAGCTTTTGAATCCTTCACAGTGTTCAGGAGCACCTGGAACACCTCCATCACATCGGTGAACAACAGGCTGTTAAGGAAGAAGCCAATACAGTGCACACAAACACAGCAGAGGTACGGACACAGAATATAAACATCAGTCTTATAAAGAACTGTTCACTTTCCTGAGCTGTTCAAAGCTAATGAATGTGCTCGGCTATGAACGGAACGTCCCAGCTATGAATCACTTCATCATTATATGAATGAGTTGTGGGGTTATTAAAGAAAAAAAGTACAGGCAGATTCAG
Organism: Clarias magur; assembly: GCA_013621035.1. Lineage (NCBI taxonomy): Eukaryota > Metazoa > Chordata > Actinopteri > Siluriformes > Clariidae > Clarias > Clarias magur. The sequence goes on from QNUK01000131.1 coordinate 291,601, forward strand.
TCAACACTGTTTTTTCCGCACACCATCTGGTGGATGAAATTCAGAATGCTACAGTGACTGAAAATAATAATAACTTCTTAGTCGTGTATAAATATATCAGTGAATTATAAAAAAAAAAAAAACATAATCAGTAATAACAAAGGACGAGTTAATGTTTTAATCATCATATGAGAAAAATGAAAAACACAAAAGGATAATTAAAATTCTCTCTGGCTTTTTGTCCTTTTTTTTTTTTCCTTGAACCCTTGAGACACCTGGTGGTTAATCCAGGAGCTACATGAAGACCTTTCTGTGTGATACTTTTCTCCCTACAGAGCATGCATGGGAAAAATATCTGATTATTTTTGTGTAGTGATTCATAAAATGTCACCACACCGACTCGAAAAATGTATTTTATTTATTTATTTATTTTTACATTTGTACCAGAGTTGCACAGGTCAATCGGCCCGTGATGAAAACTGGCTAATTTTCAGCTTGATCGCTCATAACCAGGGAACGTGTGATCGGCTTCAGATACAACCAAATCTGTTGCAACAGAAACGCAATTTTATGATACGACATTATCAAACATCGTGCACCCGTCATCTCCAAATTATGTGAAAGCACTGCTCTCAAAACCCACTCATCACACACGCTTACACCAGTCTCAAAACACCCAACTAGTTATGTGTTGAATTTGTAGACTTTGGATGCATTTGAGGCAGTAAAATGTCGAAGTTTTTTTTATCATTTTAAACTAGTAATGCACTGGCATCCTCCAGACTGTACAACACAGAGGCGGTTTTGTTCAAGTTAAATCTTAAACTCTTTTATTTGAAATGAGTTTGTATTGTTTAAATGCTGAGCTTGATTTAAAAAAATTTTTTTTACGGAATGGCGTAAATTGAATTACTCCAGTTAATTTCAATTCAAGTTCTTGAATTTTTAAAGGTTCAATAGCTTGAAATCAGACATGTACATGTATATATCAAACTAGGGCAGGTTTGGATAAAAGACCAGGAGGGAAATAAACATTGCTGTTGCTTAGTCAGTGCAATTCCATGTGTTTTTTTTTTTTTTCTCCATTCCTGCTCACAATGAAAATTCCAGAACGATGGAAATGCAGCTTTCACGTCTCTATGCCTGCTGTACATGTTAAAGGGTCACTGCAGCAGCACTCCTTTTACTCAGGACTTATTTGTTTCCTGACGCAACCCCCCCTATTTGTACCTGGTTTTCGACGTGAAACTAAGGGCACCCTGCATCCAGTGTTTATATTTGGGGCACTGGCTGGGCTTTTTGCATAGCGGGTGAGAAATGTACCACTGAGCCACTAATGCTCACTATGCCGCCTGTTGAGACCTCGATAAACGCTCTTAACCCTATCTATACTCCCTATCGTATCGAGTGTTCCCTGCTGATTCCCATCATTACTGCACAGTAAAAAAAAGAAACAGTTCAAACAGAAAGCAATTCAACATTCAACAGGGGGTTCTTTTAAAAAAAAAAAAAAACCCATACAAACTGAACCTTCAGGTACTGACTGATAGAAATGCACAGTTCCAGTATCCTGATGTCAGTGGATACAATAATTTTACAGCCCAAAAATAAATACATGAATAAATACGAAGGCCTGATGACCATTAGGAAGGATATTCCATCTCAACGCGCACATCTTCGAGACGGGAGCGCAGGTCTTCTGAGTCCTCATCAGCCTGCTCGTCAAAGACCTGCATCTGCACACGGAGCTCCTCATTTTCTATGTTTCTCACCTCCTGCTCAACAATCACACACACACACACACACACACACACATTATGATCATCAGCGGCATCTAAAGAAAATGTGTACATGATGCATACTTTTCTATACCGCATATTAAACATACATCACATGATACTTATTGAATTAATCTATATGTGTTAAGTATAAAACTAGCCAAGACTAAGACTAATGCTGATTAGATTATTATGAACATAATGTTCAGTGATACAGTCATGGTTATACTGGCCAACATCGAATATAACCCAAGATCGTTATCCTACCATGCGTATATTTACGTATATCTATGAGATATCTAGGAGAGCTACTAAACCCATTCACCACTTACTTGGGCTTTAACTAACATTGAATACAGATTGTTTTAATACACTCTAAACAAGTCAGTCATTTATCTTCGTATTCACACAGCACATCGGCATCAGAGTGTCTTACAGCAGGTGTGAAATTTGTGAATTAAACTCACAGCGAGCAGATCCCTCAGGCCCAGTCTCATGAGCTCGGAGCGTATGTGAATTCTGAAGTCGAGCTCCTCTCCTCTGCTGATCAGAGCATTGATGAGCTGCATGCAGCCTCCCTGAGCACATGCATCACACACACACACACACACACACACACACACACACACACACACACACACACAGAGACAAGTCAGACAGGTACAGATAACTCACACAGGCTCTCACAGCAGCATTTTTAGTCTCTTTTAGCATTTTATTTCCTTCTATTGATTCTCGGTGTTCCAACAGAGAGAGAAATATGTAGGCTGTGTAATTCTGTGACTTCATTACACCTGATTTGTACTTCCTTGCTCATTAAGCCTTGCATATTACCTTGAGAGCAATATTGGACCTGCGCATGCCAGACAGCAGGGGCTGGAACCTCTCGACCTCCCTCTCCTCAGCCAGCGCGGTTATAGACTCCAGAACGCGCTCATGACTGCAATACAAATCACAAACGCGCACTTTACACTTTAAAAGTTCTGAACGGTCAAATCGGGATTCGTGTCACGGTTACATCATTCCAACTCGACCTTACTTAGCAAGTCAGGCTAAATATTGGTTCGATTTCAGTGGTGGGTTAGTGGGGTAAGAACACTTACAAGATTTTTGGAGATGGTGCAGTATAACCAAAATCACTCCTCACTCTAACTCACTCATTCTCTCTAACGCTCTTCTTTTACAAGGTCACAGGAGTCATGGAGTCTATCTCGGGGGAACTCAGGGCACTGAGCAGGGTACATACTGAATTTATAGTGCCAATCCATCGCAGGCCACAAGCACGCGCGCACACACAGTCACCCACTATGGGCAATTTGGCCAGTTCGCCTACTCTGCATGTCCTTTTGACTAATCACAGGGACAACATGAAAACTCTAACAAAGGTGGGATTTGAACCCTTAACCCTGGAGGAACGAGGGCACAGTGCTAGCCACCACAACAAGCAAAATTAGTGTGACTGACTCGATCTTAAAAAAAAAGAAGAAGAAGAACGGCGCAGTGGCAAAGTGCTCAGCCTATCATCCAGAGATCTCTAGTTCAATTCCTGGTTGATGTTGTGGCCTCTTGCAGCCGGAGGTCTAGAGAGACCTGATTGGCCGAAGGGAAGGATGAGAGATCAATCAACTATCAATCTATCAATCAACAGCTCTACAGCCAGTAATGGGTGTCCGTGAGCTCACGCATGCAGAAGGAGCGGATAGCGTGGTCATCCGATTGTTTTACTCCTCCAAGATTGTTGAGTGGGTCTTCGGCCACGCCCTGACTGGTACTAGTAGGCTTGATGGGAGGAATGGAACAATGACGGGTGGGGAATTGGATACGACTAAATTAGGGGAGAAAAATCAGGGTAACAAAATAAAAAGATATATATAAAAATTGGATGAATATTCAACAAAACTAGAAATGTGGCTAAATATCGAGCCTAAATGCATCATTTGCCGTTGTTCCTTTGCACATGAGTCAGCTTAGGAGCACGCTCATGACAGATGAAATCACAGCATGAACAGTTTAAAAAATAATAATTGTTTGGTCAGTAAGTCAGATAAATTGTAAACCAATATATAAATGTATTTTAAAATTTTCAGGTAATTTGATCTTTAATAAAAAAACAGTATTTTATTGGTTTTAAGGCACTTAAGACGTATGATACAACATTGTTATACTTTGATAACACTGATCAATATTGTTGCTTAAAAGAACACAACTGTACCTAGATGGATGTTAAAATTCTTAGATTTCTTTTATAAAGTAAATAAGTCATAATTACAATATGGTAGTCATTATCCAGAATTAAAACAACTCATTTTGTAATGTGTCTGTGTTTTGGCCTTCATACCCCACACATCCAATAAACACCACCATTACTCATCTAGATCTATAAGTAACACTCGCTCACATTTAGTCCTATTAACTCACTCCTCTCCTCTAGAGATGAGTACAGACCCGCATAGACACTTACAGGTTCTCGGGGTGCTCGAGGATGCAGATGGCTGACAGCAGTCTGACGGCATCCACCATCATAGGAGGGACAACGGGATTGATGGCTCGAACCAGGAGAGGAATACCGTCAGCGGACGTCAACATGGCTTTCAAACCGTACTGAAACACAACGGCGATGTCTGATCAAAACCATTTATATTTAAATCACATGTATGTAACAGTACAATCAGATCTAAGCTGGGTCTCGATCATTAATATAATTCAGGAGATCATGCTATAATATTGACATATAGATTAAAGGTGAGCAAAATACAGCCGTTATGGCTCAGACAGACCAGAGAGAAGATAAAAATCTGTGCTGTTTGTCGGTTTATGACACCAGCATATGATTCTAATAGGGTTCATAAATACATAGAGATAAGCGGCTGAAAAAGCAGTAGGAAAAGTTTAGTTTATTTACAACTGAAAACGATTTGCCAGCCAGCTGTACCGATTTCAGATTTTCGGGGATTTAAAGACCATAGATTTTGCAGTATACGAATAAATCTGTACACATGTGTAATCCACCTGCCAAGCACTGAATGCATCCTCTCACCTTGTTGTTCATGAAGGCTTTGAGGCAGCGGATGATCTCATGTTGGCATTTTACTCCAACACCAGAGCTCCTGTGAGAGAGAGAGAGAGAGAGAGAGAGAGAGAGAGAGAGAGAGAGAGAGAGAGAAAGAGAGAGAGAGAGATCAATGAATATCAGCAACAGCATGACATCAGTGACAGAATAAGCGCAGTAAATAAACCACAGATAAAACAGCTGCAGAGCTTTCACTGATTTTTATTTAACTCTCATACACTTCAATAGATGAAGCGAAAAACGACACGGATGACCTTAAAGCAGGCTTCGATCTCGCCACTGTTCTCATGCCTAATCTGTGTCTGGGATGTAAGTTGATATCGAGATGCATCTGCTACTTCTGCTCTGTAAAGCCTTCATAACGACTTTAATAATCTAGAGTGCTGGTTGTTAATTGAATGTAGAAAATAAATTTGAACATCATCCCAAACTTTTGATTGGTAGTGTATACTTTTCGAATGAAATACATCAGCAAATTGAATCAGAAAAAAAAGAATGCCAAGTAATAAAAAGGTGATTGAGATCATTCTGAAGATTTGTCTGCGGTCTCAGTATTTTTAATCCCTAGCTAACGTCCATATAAACATGCCATAATACAGGTGTGTGTGTGTGTGTGTGTGTGTGTGTGTGTGTGTGTGTGTGTGTGTGTGTGGTGGTGCGGGTGTCTTACGGGTTCTCGTCCTTCTCATCCTGGAGCTTTTTCAGGAAGGCGAGCAGCAAATTCAAACCCTCCTCTCCAAACGTCTGCACCCAGCTGTGTAACACACAAACATAGTTAACACACTTATACATGTATATCGTGTCTGTGTATACAAGAGTCTGTTTGTGTGTGTGTGTTACCTGACGGGGTTGTTATTGAGGGAGATACGCAGAGACTCCAGGCAGCTGAGTAGCTGTATGTCTCTGGGTTCAGTTTTTAACTCTTGGATGTACATCACAGCCGACTTGGAGCTCTCCTTCTGGCTCTGGCCCTGCGCACACACACACACACACACACACACACACACACACACACACACACACACACAATTGTTATCAATATCAATTCCAAACCAATTTACGTACATCAATAAACTTTCCATAATTAAAGGCGCACTTCATAGTTTGGTACAAATCACAGATCCACATTATCATAATGTAATGTAACCCATGTCCCTTACTGTGTGTATCTGTAGAAAAGAATATTTGATTTGTCTCAAAATCAGCCAACAGCTTCACCAGACAGCAAAGTGAAAACATTAATAAGATTTTCTTGCCATAATGTCGGAGTCTCATCGCTTGTCACACTTCAACCTTTCAAATAGTTGAACTCAGTGATGTTATTTATATTTTAAATGTTTTCCAAAAATCCAGTTGTTTTCAATTAATTTCTTACAATCTGAGAGTAACTTTACTCCACTTAATCTATGACATGCGACTGCTTTAAGTAATTGTATTTGCCACATACACAGTACGATATGCAGTGAAATGTTTAAACGACCACCCGTGATCTTAAAATAAAAGAGCATTAAGAGTAAATAAAGATATTTTTTTTAAAAAGAAAAGAAATAGAAAATAAATTTAGCTAGATAAGATAAATAAGAATAATATATCTATAGAATACAAACTATACAATATAAGAAAACCTAGCTGTATAAATATGGAGAAGAAATGTTTCAGTACAAATGTAGAAAATATAGTATTTTTAGTGTGGAAATTAAGTGTGAAATTAAATAGAAATGTACGGGATGGGTGCAAATATGCATAAAACAATAATTTAACATAATTATTAGTATATGCACATATATAGTACATATATGCACATTTGCACACCTCAAGGACTTCTTTTCTCATCCCCCTCATCTCATTTTCAAAATACTACCTCAAGTTTTTCACAGACTTAAGTTAAGTTGTAATATATTATATTATACTTCAGATTATATATATATTTTTTGAAACTTTGCTGGAATCTTGTTGTATAGTTTCCATCTGTAAAAATATTTAAGGTCACGGAGCGGTCGTATAAGCATTTCACTGCATATCGTACTGTGTCTGACTGTGTATGTGACAAATAAAATTTGAATTTTGATTTGAATTTGTATATAAAAGTCACTACAGATGTCTTTCAACCTCACATTGCTGACATGCGGACGATCGATTTCCAGATAAATGATCCTGTTACACCAGAAGAATCAATGTAGTGAACACTGCCACCGTAACTGCAGCGCACAGTCCCATCTCAAGGGGGCACCAGAGCACAGAATGAGACTCACTGACCTCTATAGAGGTGATCGCAAGTTACAGGCCTGTAGGGGTTGGGGTGTGTGTGTGTGTGTGTGTGTGTGTGTGTGTGTGTGTGTGTGTGTGTGTGTGTGTGTGTGTGTGTGTTACTTACAGCTGTGGATGTGTGTAGGTACTGAGAGACCATCTCTCTCTTTATGGCGATGTCCTTCTGTCTCAGCGGCACCTGCTTCTCCTCGTTCAGATTCATGTCCACCTGGAGAGCGTTAAGAAAGACAGAGAAGGAGGCAGCTAAATGACACTGCAATTAAACAGTTAAGTTGTAAAAAGTTTTGCACATATTCTGGTAAATCGTACTGACGCACTAGCTAACAATTATTCACACACATATTCCAACATTTTTGAGCAATTAATCCCTAAAAGTGATATTAAAGTAGTTAAAAGTCATTATGAAACTTCTCCTGTGACTGAACCTTTAGTGTTCTTTCAAAGACGCTACACTAATCCGAAGTACATGAAGCATAAGGAGCATTCAAGTCCAACTGGGACTTTTGATTGTGTAGGATGACAAAAAATGATAAGAATGAGAACTACTTTTTCTTCTCTATATTAAACACCTGGCTACACTAATGCCCTCATCTCAGCGTTTCTTTAGTGCTTGGATACCTTCCAGTTAGAAAGTGTTCTCAGTACATCAGAGCCATGTGTAGACCGCCTGCTGCACATCTGAAACTCTGGCCTGCCAGGAACTCCTTTAATGGCTCAAACATGAGGAAATGGCTGAGAAATGTGGCAATAACTCCCGGCCAAGTTCCTATAAATTGGTTTGGTGAATGATTGTGTGTGTGCAGTTCCCACGGACAAACGCATCTCTTCCGCAAGTTGGCGACAAGTTATCTGGTGATTTTCATGGACCAGGCATTCCACTCGGCAAAACAATGCGACGGTCTCAGTTCCAACCTGACCGGGTTCATCGTTCACTGACGTACAGCATTCTTTAAAACATCTGAAGCAGCTAAGCATCTCACCAGCATAATGTACTTCAAGTCTTCTGTAAAAAATGTTAATTAGTTCTACGCCTTCCTTCACAAGAAAGTCCCAGTTTGACATGAACGCCCATGTTCATACGCTATTAATTGAACATGTATCATGTAACCATCGAGAAAATAAACACCAAATGACTGCACACATTACAGTCTGTGGTAACAATATGATGATTTTCATTTCTTTATAAAGCAGACCTTTCACTGCCCGGGTTCACTCTCAAACTGTATAAAATTAGAAACCCATTAACATTATAATCTCTGCCTAACCACTCTCACGCTTACTCAGACAGCTACTGTGGATCAACTCTCTCACCAGCATCTGCTCGAAGAGCTCCAGGATGTAGTCATCGCTGTGGTCCTGCAGCATGGATGCCTGAGATGGGACTTCGTACAGCACAGCGGAGTGTCTCTGGCTTGCCGAGGTCGACTTCTCCTTCTCCTTCTTTATACGCATGCTGGTGAAGCGCTCCAGCTGCCACACAGTGAAAGGGCAACAGTCAGTGTGGTGGGGTAACTAACTAATTAATTAGAGGAGTGGTCATGTGGGTGATCACATTATTTAAGACGTCTCTAAGACACAGCAAACACACAATGCAGAGTGATTACATCAGAGCTTAATGTGTGCTTGAATGAAGTGTCCGCCCACTACTCACCTTTTATGGTACATCCATACAACAAATAACTTCATGTATATACTTCATTTCATATATATTCATTTTTTAAATAAATAAGCACAATCTCGGTTATGAAGTTTTTATTTCATGCAATGCAACTGCCATACAACAGTCACTATACTTCTTCAAAAACCTGCTGGATGCGGCCGGACATAGAATCAAAAAGATGTCTGCAACACTCCAGCGTCATGTGCTCAATAAATCTCTGCTTGATTGCCTCCTGACGATCATGTACAGAAGAACTTGAAGTTCTTTGACGGTTACGGCCGTCTTCACCATTATCCAGAAGTTTTCTACTGGGTTCACCCAGGCCAAATCTCCAAAAGCTGAAAACTAGTCATACAGCTACAGTTTTTCAGCTAATTTCCTCTTTAGCCAGACAGACTAGAACTAATTTGTGACATCACATGTTTTGTGCCAAGAGAGAACTACAGTACATTGCACATGCTGTCTTAATACTTTTAGCCACCAATACAGACACATACATGTATATAATGTTTCTATATTTAATTGAAGCAGACAAATTATACAGAAATTCTTACTCATTTGTATACATTCAGATGGGTTTCTAAAGTGCATCTACAAAGCTACTTTTCCTTTAACGGGCTTATACAAGCCAATTACATTTACTCCTTAATGTGACCCCAGACAAGTAGGCACCCTCGCATGCTTGTTAATCAGTTCTCCTTGTCTTTGGAGGAGCGTGGCTCAGCAGCAGCTCATTTACATACAGTAGACACTAAAATAGTATGTTTGGTAAAGGAGTGTTGTTATATCGATTTGTGCCACAGTAGGGAAATTTCTTTTGTAAAAAGCATTTAAAAAGCATTATAAACAAAATTTTCAAAATAATAAAAAGCATTCACATGTAGGTCTCAGCGTTTTATAAAGCATTAACACACATGAGACCTATTAACTTATTAAAGAAACCTTTAATAAATTTAAGAAAGTTAAACGAAGCAAAATATCTGGGCCCTTATTCACAAAGCTTCTTAGTCTAAAAAGCTCCTAGCTGGGAGTCTTACACTAAAAGTGATTTAGAAAAACTTCTTAGAGCAACTCTGAGTAAGGAAAGTACAAAAAACTTTATCTTAGTGAGGAGGTGTGGTCGACCCCTTTGCTAGGGATGATGCAGCAATTCAAGGACCGTGATTGGTTGATAAAAAAAAAACCCTCTGACCTCTGTAAAGGTCTTGAAATGTGCTCTTTGTGACAATAGAATATATGATAATAGACAGTAAAATCATAAATCATGTTTGTAAAATCATGAATGCAGGCTACTTTATGCATAGTTTCTGTTATAGGCTAAATATCTTCTTTAGAAGCAAACCAATTTTCACACAGTAGTTACTATATTAAAGTTCTTACATTTATTTACCATACTGATTTTATTACTTGTGATCCATTTCAGATTGATGGGAGCAAAATGGCTCAGCTTTTACCAATTGACATGATTGTAGGACAGTCTGTTTAAGTTGCACTTTTGGATGTTATGTAGTCAACAGTCCAAAAGAGATGTAAGGAAGTAAAACAACAAGAAACCGAATTGGACAGAAGAGCAGCATTTACTTTTAGCTTTGCGTTCAGTGTTTGGAAAATATTTCTTCTTTCCGCCATTTTGTCCTCTGCTACAGAAACACTTAATCCTCTTAAAAGTCCTCATATCTACTCTTAACAATTTTTACCTTAGGAGCTGTTTTTAGGGCGGAGATGTTTCGTGAATCTTATTTATCTTTACTAAGATTTAGTCCTAAATTTAAGGGGAAATTCTAAGAAAATGTCACAATTCTAAGAATTTTCTTAGAATTCCGTCACTAGAAGCTAATTTTAGGCTTAAGAAGCGTTGTGAATACGGACCCTGGTGTCTAAAGATATCTTTTAAAGCTATAAAGCTAATTTTGCTAGTGAATAAGAGACACATGTAGCCTTCACTGCTGAATAGCTGAAGCATCACAAACACTATTAGCAGAATAAAAAAAAATATTAACAGAAAAAAATATTAGCAGAATACTACCATAAATGCACATGAAAATATTATTCTACACATCTCAGTTGATTGGCTGTGATCATTTTAGCCACACCCCCTTGCTGAATCTGAAGCTCGTCACTGTGGAGTGAAGCAAAACTAGAAAATAAGGATCTCAAGGCTTCAAAATGGCCTTGTAAGTGCAGTTATCAGTCATGTTATGGGCTCTTTTTACAGGAATGATGCACAATAAAGTGCTCACAAAAGGCCGAATGATGGGCATCATCATCTTCACTCACAGATTTGAGATTGTCATGCTTTTTCCAAACCAAAAAAACAAACAAAAAAAAACAACGTAAAGGTAAACCAAAATGTATAAAAACGTATACAGTATTATATTTTATATGGATATTTAGGTGAAAGAACATTAATGTTTATGCTACAAAATTACTATTATTACTATACATCACTATTATAATTACTAAATGATAATGAACCAATTATGGACAGGTGAAGTTCTTAATTAAAATCCAGTATTTTCTTAAGAATAGTACTGGGGATGATGATTTATTTATGATGACTGTTATTGACAATAATTTATTCATTTTATGCATAATATTGTTTATATACGTTTGCTACTACTACTGTAAACTCTTACTCTCTGACTGTTGGAGAAGTAATTATCAGAAGTGTGTAAAGTGCACAATGAGACCACTGAATAACATAATGCGGTCTGACAAGTGTGTGAAATGATTGAGTTTACACAGTGTTAAGGTGGAGGCTACAAGTTTCCTTTCGCTGCATTAGCCTTGCAACACCACAAGATGTGTCATGGTTAATATGTTTCCTTAAAGGGGGTGGTGATAAAAATACTGCTTTTATACAGTAAATCTAAGAGTATGACACAAAGAGCAACCAGTAGGTGGCACTGCAGGTCATTAAACCTCATTGTACACAACCAGATGCTCACAGCGTGCTCCTGTAGGAATATGGTATCTAATGCGGGGACCTAAATTTAATTAACTGCTATAAACTGTACGCTTCAGCACTTTTGACCACAACATAACAAGCATACACACACACAAAGACACACGCACACGGCACAACTCTGTAGATTAGTATTGAGGTGCATTCTGAAAGATAATGCCGAATGAAATCTGTTGTATTGCTTGAACCATGCGATGAAAAGCCAAGTCAGCGTTTCTTTTAAAGAGGAATACTCCAGCGTTTTCAATCGAACCGCTTATCTACTGCGTCTGTAGTGTGAGATAAGGAGGAAAAAAAAGAAATCCTCTTAAAAGGGAAATGCTTTAAATGGTCTGAAAGTTTTAAAGCTTGTTTGGTTAACGTTCTGTAAACCCGCTTAATGAATCGGCAGTACTTACTGTATAGTTTAAGTACTAAGTATGTTCAGAAATAAACTGGACATTCTAGCTATACAGTATAGAGATTTAAGCATTTGGTGGTGTCAGAACAATCAGAAATATTCTTGCATTTGGGTCCAAAAAGTCCTTACAGATTATTTATTTGTCAACAAGGGAGGGGAAAAAATGTAATAAAATGACGCACATGTTTTGTACCGAGCGGCATCATTTACGCTGCCGAAATCTTTCTGCCTTCTCTGCGTGATCACACTCTGCCGGTTCTCCTCATCACTGAGAGAATTTTTTTTAGAATGTTAAATGCATCCACTTCAATCGATGCGTGACTAATAACGTCCGAACGTAATGAAATCAATTATGAGTTGGCACGTGTCGTTATACATTACAGTCACTTCGAGTACAAAAGCAGAAGACAGACAGGAAGCTAGAGGATTCCTCTGAAACGCAGACTGAGCGGGTTTGTACTGGAGCTCAGTGAAGAGGTTAGAAACATGTTTCAGTTTATTATCATAATTATTATTATTAAGAAAGTTAGAGGGAAAAAGCAAATCTTTCAGAATGCATCTTAAACACTAGTTGGTTCAAGAGGCCTCATGCTAAACACAGGCATGTTTCAACACGTGAAGCACACTACACGCAGACAAACACTGCGCGAGTGCGCACACAAAATATGGGACGGGTAAAGGTTAAAGGGCAACAAGAGCGGTGATGGTGACGGAGGTGAGGATAACAGGTCATGCGTGCTGTTACATGGAGAAACAAATCGTGTGAGGGGAGTTAGCCAAGCAACACAAACACACACAGAAGGTGTGTGTGCGTGTGCGCGTGTATGGAGTGGGAACACACACAAACTTTTACACCTACCTCATCAGGAATGAGTCGTTTGAAGGTCTGTATAAAGGAGGAGAAAAGGAAAAGACCAAAAGAGATCATTTATACTGAAATTCACAGGATTTATAATGACCCAATAAACCATACGACATTAAGAACAGTAAGGATGCAGAGGTCAGGAGGGCCGTCACACCCGAGACACGTTCACACTGCATCATAAAAAAAATTAGGGAAGGCGAGACGAACTTGTACAACTGGGCGGCGACTTAGTACAAGCAGATATGGATGTAGTGCTGTCTAACCTAATGTGAAGCTGCAGTGTGTGGGGTTATTTCTTTGGGATGTCTTAAAAATAAAAAACGGGACATATTAAATTTCACATTTGTATCCGTCATGATAAATCGTTTTTTCTGTCTATGATATTGAGTAACATGCGTATACCACTGATGACGTAAAAATTTTAAATAAGGGGGGGGAAAAAAGGTTTTTAAATAAAAATATAAAGTCTAAAATAAGAGAGAAAAAAATTGCTAATTAGAAATATAAAACATTTAGCTGTTATTTTTATTTAATTTTTTTATGTACATTATGTATGAATAATAAAATAAAATGAAACACAAACGTCGCAGACAGGAAGTAGTTCTCCCTCTTTAGGCTCGTGCCATCAACCTGATATGTCCATGCAATGTTTAAAAAGACCACATTAAGCTCTAGGCTCTTGTCCTAAATGCAGCTGATTCTAAAATATTCAGAGAATTCAGTATAACTACCGGATCCACTTCCTCACACCATCACTCGACGATGAAAGGCACCGAGAGAGTCGTGGTATTTAAACCAATCAATCAACCAATCTGATGAATGTGATCGAACATCACAATAATATTGGATCTCACAGGACCCGGTGAGTGTGTGATCATGTGCGTGACAGGAAACTAGTGACAACATGAACGACGCATTGAGAACCTGACGGGGACGTTCTTGGGAACTAGTACGGACTTGATTAATGCACATTTTCTTTTCGACCCAGTTCCGGCTGCGCTCTTTGATATTTTTTAGGACTCAGTGGGAACTTCATGGTCTTCATCGGAGTGTGACAGCCTCCCCTTAGACATTCAGGAGATGATTAGCAGCTAAAGATAGCTTAGAAGCAGAAAAACCGGCCAGATAAAACAAGTTAAACATTTTTGCAATATTTAATCTGTCACAAGAGGGCAGTAGAGCACAGCAAACAGATCATCAGAGAGACATTTTCAAGCATGTGATAATGAACACACGGTGTGTATTGTATTGTGTGGTGTGAATGTCTGGACACACTCCTTTTAGCACACAATTCCTAGTTAAATAAAGACTGTAACTTTCTTTTCCTGTTATAACACTGTAACAGAGAAAAGTTAAAGTAGATACATAAATAAAATCCCACACTATGATTATACACACACATCACCTGGGACTTCACTCAGAGGACATGAACACCAGAAGACACAAATCATCTTGAAATGTAACAATATTAAGAGACTTGTATATATCTGTTTTTTAAAAATCACAAGAAGTGGTAGGATGTCACAGACGCATGTGACACACACAGTATAAAAATGAGATAAACCCTCTGTGACATCACCCAAAGCTCAGCTGGAGAGAGCGCAGAGTGAGCGTCGCCATTTTGGCAGAAGATCGACTTGGCCTAAACCCGGGTAATCCATAAACGTGCAGAACAAACAGCGGATGCCTGATGGTTGGAAAAAAAAAAATAACACACACATACCTCAGTTACCAAGGCTTATTGTAGCTTTGGCTTTAGTTAAAATGCTATGGAGGCTAACATCAATTTAAACGCTAACGTTACTTTAAATTAAATTGAGCTTAAATCATTCATACGTTACGTTTCTTGTGGTAAATGAAACTACAACTATGGCAATTAGCTGGTTAGTGAAAGTAACACATGGCAGACGGGTAGGTTTGCAATTAAGCTGTCAATCAATCAGCCACACCCATAAATATGGATAGTTTTATTGCTTCATTTAATTTTAACTGATGAGCTACATACATTTCAACCCCTGAATGGAAAATTTAACTATGGGGACCAAAAAGTTCTGTTGTTTCAGGCTGCAACCACGTGTTTTGTACTATTTGCAGTGTTTATGGGGATTGACTCACTTTTAGAGGCCACTAGTGGTCATTTGAGGAACTGCACATTTCTGCACTCATTGTTCAGAACCCAAGACTGTTGCTCGACCCTTTTGTATTCTCAATTTTGGCAGACAAACAGTTTTTCAATACTCCATCCTAATCTTGAAAAAACATTGTATGTCTGCTTTAGTTAAAAAAAAGCAAACAAAAAAAAACATGTTTGGTGATGGTGTTGTACATCCACATGTAAGGAGATTCGTTTGTTCACCAGCAGTTTAAACTTATGTAACTAACACTATGAATGTTTATGACTACTCACTCATCGGTTAATTGTGCTCAATAATTAAAGAGAAAAAAATGTATCAACTGAATGTTCGTTTTGCAAAGTCATTCTTGCTAGCGCACATCAGAAATGATTTTGTAGCTGAGCGAGCGGAGTTTCCAGATTGGATTGTTTTCTTTTAACTTTCTAAAACATTTATGGTTTATCATCATTAACTTGGGGAAAAAATTTTATTGAATAAAAGTGCCTTGGGCTGTAAAATAAAAATCTTTAATTAGCAAGCATTGTTTTATTCTCAATTTAGCCTGTTTTAGCTGAATGTATTAATGGCCAAAACTGTGCCCATAGAGGCGTAAAGAGTTAATTATTAGATAATATGGAGGAATTTTTGCATCAACATGAATTTATCCATGGTTAGAGATTTATATAAAAGCACGGATGGCCAAAGCTCTGCTGATATCCAGTACAGCTGTGCATTTAAGATTTCCATTGCTTATTTTAAAAAAAATGTCATGTCTGTAAAACAAACGGGTGAATCGAGTGCTTTAAATTGTCCTTGTGTCATTGTGACTGTGAGCGTGTGTACACTACCGCTTAAAAGATCACTTGCAAATTCCACAACAATACTGGGGATCTCAAAACCATGAAATAACACGTGTGGAAGTAACATCATCAACAGGAAGTTATTATTTTAAGATACTGAGGTCAGACTTTCTGAAGTAGTTCCTGCAACAACAGGATTCTCGAGTGCATTTGCAAATCTCTTCAAGCACCATGATGAAACGGTCTCTCATCAAGACCTTCTCAGGAATGCAAGACCAAAACGTTACCTCTGCTGCAGAGGAGACCAGCCTCAGAAATCACCGATTAACAAACAGCATGTCAGATTAGAGTCGTTCTGAGCAGAAGTAGCGTTACAGAGCAAAGGTAGCAGACACATCTCGATATCAACTGTTCAGAGGAGATTACTGGATATTTTGGACGCCTTGAGCATTGGTTTACAATGTAGAAAGAAATAAAAATCAGAAAATTATCCCAAACTCTGTGTGGGCTTGATGAATGTGATGGACTGTTATCTCGTTCGGGCCTCACGAATCTGGGTTTTTGCTTGAACACAACCCTGACCAGCAGAAAGCACTTACTAAGGACGAACAAATGAATGAATGAAAAAAAAAACTGAATGGAAAGCGATTGTTTCCTGCTCCATGCTTAATGAAGTATTATTTTTCACTCTCTAAAGATCAGTTCATTAACTTCTACAGCTGTTCATGTTTTAAAATTGAGCAGAAGGCAATTCAATTCCCTAGTTATCAAAGTGAATTACACAGACTGGAAATCATAATGTGTTTCAAATGAGTACTAACACACACACACACACACACACACACACACACACACACACACACACACACACACAGCTGAAGCTTATTGCATTACACTGATTTTTTTTTTTTTGTCAATTAAAAACAAATATTAGACTTTTACACTTCTGCACATTACCTAGGGGTTAATGTCATTTTCCTGTACACCCAACATAGTATACATTTACTTTTGTTTGCATATTTCAGTATCTTTGAACAGTGTGTGTGTGTGTGTGTGTGTGTGTGTGTGTGTGTGTGCGCGCGCGCATGGGCAATGTGCTCAGCAGTGATCACTACAGCAATCAATCAGTCTAAGATCACCACGCCCCAAACACACATACCAGAGCCACAGCCCTTACAGCTGCACTGGTTTCACAATTACACAGACACAGATCAAGTTTAGCAGCACATACACTCCTTCAAGGTCCAGATCCAAACAAAGCATAACTACATTATCATGCTGACACCCACCCATAGGGACCTGCTGCTCCATCACAGTTTCTGTCATTAGCACTGTGTTCAGACACGCCATGTTAGCCTCACTTAACTCGCTGCTAGTTAGCAGGCACATTTCCATCTAGGTTTTAATTAAAGGTGTGTATGCCCTACAGACCAAAAGCAGGAAAAGCAAGCAAGTGGTTTTAAATACAAAATCAACAGAATATCAACACAGTTGTATAAATATTATTTCTAACAACTCAACCTTGTTGCTATTATAACAAACTCAAACAAAGCAGCAGTTTGTACAGAACTGAAGCGAGCTGTGCTCGGAGGATGCAGGTCTTTTCTGTGGAAACAATAATGTGTCTCTGTATGCAAGATCTGCCTAATTATTATGGGAGTTTAAATCCAACTCTTGTGCAAAGTTTAAAAAGCAAATATAAAACATGAAAGAAAAAATCTAAATTGTAAAAAAAAAAAAAAAAAAAAAAACACCTGAATACTGGAAGATGAAAAATCTCCCAACTTACGAACAAGTTTCATTCCGAGAGCACGTTCGTATGTCTGATTTGTTCTTAAGTCTGACAAAGTGAGTATTCTACAACTTTGACACGAATTTACAATGTAGAGCACACCAATCCATGTGACTAAATCTGTCCCCACACTGCCACCATGTGGCCAAAAACTGTAACCGTGGAAATACACATGAAATCCAGCAGAGTCGTCTCTGCGCCTTTAAATCGCGATGGGAATCCCGGACATTTTGTCTCAGAGCTGTTTTCCACTGTATTGGACTGTGAGCTCTGTCTCGTTGAGGATTTTCCAAAATTAGGATTTTTCACCATCAGGACAGCTTCGCAGGACAGAAATTTTCCATCAATCGTGCTCCCAGACTGATTCGTTGAGACCAAAAAGGCTGACTCATTTCTCCCGCACCCCCACACATACAATATTCCAGACTTTGGACATTTTATACATTCCCTTACACACTGAAAATATTTTATATGATTGTAAATATTTGTACCTTGTGCACAGGAGTGTCTATTGTTTTTGTACAATACACGTGAGCCACTCCCAAACAAGCGTTAATGATGACACTCACTGACTGTCAATATGATTTAGACATAATAAAAAGGATTGAAGAAATATGAACGTCATTCTTGATGCTGCTGTTTTGACATTTAATTTTTTCTTACACAGGAGCAAATCTTCTCTTTAATATCTCTCCACCTCCAGCACGCTCCTTGCTACTAAGCGGAGAGCCTGAAAACCAGCATGTGATTCCACTGAAACATGTGAACCAGACTGGAACGAAACAAAATGAGTAACAGTCAGAAGCCTCAGTAAATTAGGCAAAACGGTGAAGTCTGGGAGCTCTGTACCTCCAAGCAGAGGGATAAAATTAACACCATATAATGAGGGCAGTAGGGGTGTTTTCTCATTAGGCACGACTGAGATGTATCGTGCCCAGAAAACATTTGCTCCCCCCACCACCACACCTTTGCCGACTTTCACATTATTTTTTTGCGCTCCGTTCTTTGCTACACTTACACGCTTAACCTCTCTGATACATCAGGTGGCGGCATGCACTCACTTGGAACAAGAGAACGAGAAAGTGAACTTTCCCGCTACACCTAATATTATTTATACTTCAGGAAACTTCAAGAGTGTGGCGCTCTCGAGTGCCTTCCTGCCTTATAAGCCATGGCGATGTACATCAGAGGATGAAACTGGTGCATGCTTCTCGCACGTCATGTCTAAACAGCACTCTACGTCCGTGGCTCAGGTACGATTGGTATGTAGTTCGGATCCGTGCCCGAGTACGTGCTATAGTTCTTAAAAGCAGCATTTTCAGCTGACTTGGGCGCGGATCCCGAGTAGAGAACGATTGCGATCTTGCGGTTTAAAATGAACCAGACTTTGGAGTCAAGTGTTCTCAGAAGTGATCCCGAGGCGCTCATGTGAAATCAACCTAAAGAACGCAACTGTTTATTAGTGTTTTGAAAGCAATGGTCACATTATACACCTGGCATTGTTGTTGTTGCATGTTACAACACTTGATAATGGTGAATTCAGTGTAAACTACCAAACGCAAGCGAAAGCTGCATGTTAAGGGCGTCTCATATTATATCAGCGTTATATCATGATCTCTGTGTGAAAGTGATTTATGCCCGACTGGGGAGATTAACGTCATCCCTTCCACCCATGGACAACATTTTTGCTCTTGACGACGCCCGGCCTTGGACGTCTGTGGCGTTATTGCGATTCTGGAGTTGTCATTTGTTCTTTTTCTCACTATGTTCGAGTTTGGTCCCCTGTTTCATTAACCAAACTTTAGTTTTTAACTTTTTTGTGGGCATCCAGTTACTGTCAGAACTAGCATCGGAGGAATTTCCTACAGTATTATAATATTCATACCTTTAACCAGAAAAAAACATATCCGGTTTAAACAGTTAACAGCTACACCAAAATTCTCACTGGTTTACAATAACCCACTCTTGCATGTATTCAATCTTCTACAGCAGCTGTTATTCAACACACGTGCTGGTAATCATTCCGAAGCATCTGTGTGTGAAAATCAGTATGTACACTAACCAGCCACTTCATTAGGCACACCTGCCCAACAGCACTTTAAAGTAAATATCTAAATTTGTAGCTCAAGGCAGTTAGGCATGTAGACTTGATCAAGATGATCTGCTGAAGAAGAGCATCAGAATGAGGAAGAAAGATGATCCAAGTTATATTGTAAGTGGCACGGTTGTTGGTGCCAGACGGGCTGATCCGAATATTTCTTAAACAGCTGATATACTGGGAGATTTTCACACAACCATCTCTAGCGTTTACGGACATCGGTCTGAAATAGAAAATAAATGTCCAGTCCTCTGAGGAGGAGGAAATGCCTTGGTGATGCCAGAGGGCAGAGGAGAATGGTCAGACTGGTTCAGGATGATAGAAAGCCAACAGCAACTCAAATATCATCTCGTTACACCTGAGGTCTAAAGAGCATCTCTGAAAGCACAAAATGTTGAACCTTGAAGCAGGTGGGCTGAAGTAGCAGAAGAAACCGAGGCTACAATTCACATGGGCTCACCAAAATTGGACAAGGTTAGAGAAGCCGTTGCCTGGTCTGAAGTCTTGATCACTTCAGAATTTGGTGTAAGGCATGGATCCATCCTGCATTGTAGAGTATCAGCAGTTCAGGCTGGTGGTGGTTGACCGTGTTGTTGCTGACCGTGTCCATGCCTTTATGCCCAGAGGATAACACTCCATGTCACAAAGCTAAAATCATCCCAAACTGGTTCGAGTTCAATGTACTCAAATGGTCCACATTCACCAGATTCTTAATCCAATAAAGCGCATTTGGGACGTCATAAATAATGGCGATTCACATTTTCTGAAACAAATCTGCAGCAACAGCGTGATGCCATCATGTCATTATGAACCAAGATCTCAGAAGGAAATGTTTCCAGCACCCTGTTGAATCCATGCTAGGAAGAATGAAGGCAAAAGCAGGTGCAACCGAGTATTAGCATAGTGTACCTAATAAAGTGGCTAGAGTGTATAAAAACAACAACAATAATAATAATAATAATAATAATAATAATAATAATAAATGAGTAATTTAGGTGCGTTCCGGTCAGACTCAAGTACCCTTCGAAGTATAATGTCATGTTAAGTGTGATTCCAAACCTCAGGGAGCGAAAATGTTCAGTTCAAAGGGAACTGCGAAAATTGTAGGGAACGTAAACAACAGGTCTTCACTTCACCGGAAAAGGCATTGCCTCTCGCTGGAGCGTGAAAAAAATAGAGCTCAAAAAAGGATTTATATATTTATTATAATTATTATCAAGAACGACATCATATTTAAAGGACACAATAATTTACATTTTAATTTAAATCAAGAAATCCTTAGTATTATAAAGGCTAGTAATCTAAAAAACTTTAACCAACTATTATTATTATTATTATTAATAAGTATTTAAAAGATATACACATTTCAACAGTATGTTTTTTAATGGTATAACTTTTGGTTTCAATAAATAAATATTTATTATCCATAGTGTGAAATTTCTACAGCAGCAGCGACAGGTATCAGAGGTGCTTTTGTTACCATGGTAACACATGGAGGGAGTTTTGTCGAGGAAAGTTCCCTTCACTGCTCAACAGTGGCAACTTGGCGATGCTGGGACCCGAACCCATGACCTTCCGATCAATAAACTAGTAATCTACATCCTTAACCGTATGCGCCACCAATGCCACTTAAAATATAAATTCTGTAGTTGCACTTTGCTACTGTAGACATTTTTTCAAAGCCTTGCGCCTTGTTAACACACACTTTCTTGTTTTTATTTCCTAAATAAAACTGAGGCATGTTACAAGAGCCTACACTCGGTGGCGCTTCCTGCCGTTCAGCGTGCAGTGTAGCAGCTTCTGCAGTGTTTGTGTCCTTGGCGAAGCGAGCGGAGAACCACTGTGGTGTGAAAAGCAATCTAATTGTGTCCATGGAGCAAAAACACATTTTCCATTTACTATGCAAGCAAATGCACATCCGCACCTCCTGCTCAACTAAACAAAGCTTTACAGCCAGCTCCACAATTACTGGCACCCCTGATAAAGACGGCTAATTAAATGGGTCTTTAATAAATAAATAAATAAATAAATAAATGTCTCTAGTTAATGACCTTTAAACCAAAAATACATTTGAACCATACCTTAATTACTGACACTTTCTGCACTTCGTCCTGTTGTGTTGTCCTAGGGAGCGTGCACAAAGTACTAAGTCTTCACAAATAGCACTTGATTAGAGGACAGGGTCTAAAAGCACTGCTCATTAAAGACATCTCCAGATCTTCACCCGCCAAGTGGGTATAAAAACCAGCTGAAATAGGGACGCTCTCTGATTTTCAGATCGCTCCCCTTCTGCATGGTGTTCATGATGCCGTATAGCTTCATAAGATTCACAGAGACTTCAAAAATGGTGGGAGAAACCAATTAGCTTCTTTTCTTCTCTTTCTCAGGAATTTTACTGTGTAGAATGATCATGAGGTGTGATAAGGTTGTGTTTGTTTGTTTGTTTATTCATTGCACTTTCATACAGAGCTGGCCTTGAAGATGCCGATTTGTATGGCCATGGAATTTATATATAAACAAATTATTTAAACATATCTACACACGTGGACAAAATTGTTGGTACCCTTCGGTCAATGAAAGAAAAACTCACAATGGTCACAGAAATAACTTTAATCTGACAAAAGTAATAATAAATAAGAATTCTATGAATGCTAACCAATGAAAGTCAGACATTGCTTTTCAACCATGCTTCAACTGAATTATTTTTAAAAATGAACTCATGGAACAGGCCTGGACAAAAATGATGGTACCCCTAACTTAATAGTTTGTTGCACAACCTTTTGAGGCAATCACTGCAATCAAACGATTCCTGTAACTGTCAATGAGACTTCTGCACCTCTCTGCAGGTATTTTGGCCCACTCCTCATGAGCAAGCTGCTCCAGTTGTTTCCGGTTTGAAGGGTGCCTTTTCCAGACAGCATGTTTCAGTTCCTTCCAAAGATGCTCAATAGGATTGAGGTCAGGGCTCATAGAAGGCCACTTTAGAATAGTCTAATGTTTTCCTCTTAGCCATTATTGGGTGTTTTTAGCTGTTGCAAGACCCATGACCAGCGACTGAGACCCAGCTTTCTGACACTGGCCAGCACCATTTCTCTCTAGAATCCCTTGATAGTCTTGAGATTTCATTGTACCCTGCACAGATTCAAGACACACTGTGCCAGATGCAGCAAAGCAGCCCCAGAACATAACAGAGCCTCCTCCATGTTTCACAGTAGGGACAGTGTTCTTTTCTTGAAATGCTTCATTTTTCCGTCTGTGAACATAGAGCTGATGTGCCTTGGCAAAAAGTTCCATTTTTGTCTCATCTGTCCATAGGACAGCTTTGTGGCTTGTCAACATGTAGTTTGGCATATTCCATTCTGGCTTTTTTATGATTTGTTTTCAACAATGGTGTCCTCCTTGGTCGTGTGTATACAGTACACTAGGATGGGATGTAAATACAATGCAAAAAGCATTGGTGGTGGGGGGGGGTAAGCATCCGATTGGACCATTATGAGTAATTAATAGAAACATTGCTTCACCAAAAGTTTATGTCTATGACTACAAAAACCTTTTTTTAAGTTAATTTTACATTTTCACAGTTTGCATTTGAGGTGGTAAATTGTTGCAGTTCCTCTATAACCCTACAGGGTTGAATTCAATTAAATTTTATTTGTATAGCGCTTTTAACAATTGTTATCGTCGCAAAGCAGTTTTACACAATCAAATGAATTATTTAAGTTTGTATGAAGTGTGAACGTGTATGAATCAAAATGGCCAGATTGTGCCAGAAGAGCAAGCCGAGGACGACAGTGGCAAGGAAAAACTCCCTGAGATGGCAATAGGAAGAAACCTTGAGAGGAACCGGACTCAATGAACCCATCCTCATCGAGTGAACCAGAAAGCAGGAATTGATCTGCATTCATACTTTGTGTTAGGTGGCAGGCAGTTCAGTATAACAGTTGATGTTAATTGATGTTAATATGGCTCAGGCAGACTTGTAGGAATGAACATGATGAACACTGTGGTGAATTTTCTCTTAAAGGTAAAAATGTGTGTCGCCTTTGTTCGGCACCTTGTATAAATGACCCAACAATTATTAAAAGGAAATGTATGTTAAGTTCCAACATCCTGGTTTATTTGGTATCGTGATATTGTTTCAGTGGTATGTTTGTGTGCGTGTGTGCATATATATATATATATATTTCCACGTTCATGTCAAGCACGGTTGTTTTATTTATGGATTCTTTACGCTGATAAAGGACTGTGAGAATTTGGCCTGTGTCTCACCCCATATTTATAGTCCAATGAAACAGGAAGTTGTAGATGCTGATGATTTCCTACACAGACATGTGAACTCTGTTTCCTCAACGCTTAAGGCTCTGGATCACTGATCAGAAGGCTGGGGGTTCAAGTCTCAAGACTTCCAAGCATCTGTTTCTGTTAAATCATGACCCTGCACACACCATTCAATTCAATTTAATTTTATAGAGTTTTTAACAATGATCCCAGGTTTCTAACAGGTTGGGATGTTCCATGCATTTTATTGTAGGAAGAGAGTCAATGTCTAAGACATGTTGAATATGGTGATTTGTTTTTCATAACATTTGCCCGTTTTTATAAGGACACCAATAAATTTGTTAATGTAACTATATAATCATATGCTAACAACGGCCGAAACAAAGCAGACGACAGAAAACATCAGTGGTAAAGGAGGTAATTAATCAAGGCACCAAGTAATATTACTGACTGACCTAAGCTACTCGACAAAAATTTGCATCTGATTGTCCTCTACCTTAAGGACAAACTGAGTACAGGAACACAAAACACAGAGAAACAAACACTTTTTTTTTTTCTACATGAAGGACTCACATTACTGTGCTGATGCTAAAGAGCCAATTACACGCCTGAAGGACGACTCAGTGAGGACGACGGATGACTACGAGGCGACACAGCGAGCGCTCTATCTCCATTATTCACATACATAGTTGCGGGAAGCTCGGCTAACCAACACAAAACGAACGACGGACCAGACGTACACGAGTCACTCGAGATAATCACACAGGAAACCCTGAGTGTGTGTGTGTGTGTGTGAGAGAGCCAGCACAGAAGTGGCTATTAATGTAACTGAAAGCTGTTTTCACTGTGGAGAGAGAGAGCGAGAAGTGTTGTGTGTGTCTGAAGTGCCATGTTTATGACACACACACACACACACACACACACACACACACACACACACACACACACACACACACACACACACACACACACACACACACACACAGAGGGATCGTTGAGCAATTAGGAATGAATTCCTTCAGACTGACTTGAAGCGTACTTTGGTTTTATGACACTTGCGAGAAGGAAATGTATGAAGAACGCTCGATAGACAGATGGAGATTTTAGGAAAAAAAAGTTAGCTCCCTGTTCACAAAAATGGGCAACGCCAGTTAAACTAATCTGCATGTCTTTGGACTGTGGGAGGAAACCGGAGTACCTGAAGGAAACCCACTGAGCACAGATGGAGAACATGCAACAACTCCACACACACAAGCACACACGCACAGAGGCGGGAATCAAACTGCAGGTGCAAGGTTAAAGTGCTAACCACTACTATGCCACCGTGCCACACATGCCTATTACAGTGATACTAAATTTGTCCTTCTACAGCTCAATATGCATTTCTTTATTATTGTTTTTTTTTTTTTTTTTTTTTTTTTTTTGGATTTTTCCCCGATTTTCTCCCTAATTTAGTCGTGTCCAATTCCTCCCCGTCACTAGGGGGCTCCCACATTAAGGCTACTACTACCACTCAGCCGGGAGGGCCGAAGACTATCACGTGTTTCCTCCGAACCACGTGACGCCAGCCGACCGCATCTTTTCGAACTGCTCGCTCGCGCACCGTTGGGGGCGGCGTAACACACTCGGAGGACAGCGCTATCCGCTCCCTCCGCTGCGCGAGCTCACAGACGCCCCTGACTGGCTGTAGAGCCGTGATTAATGTCGGAGCACTATGTACCTCTCATCCCTCCCCTCTGAGAGAGCTCGGCCAATCAGCTCTCTCTAGACCTCCGGCTGCGAGAGGTTACAGCACCACCCGGGATTCGAACTAGCGATCTCCGGATGATAGGGCGAGCGCTTTACCCACTGCGCCACTCGGAGGCCCTATTATTGTTTTTTTTATGCATTTTCATAGGAAGATCATTTTTAAAATGGAAAAGAGACAAAAATGATGCTTTAAAAAACTGTATGCATCATGTTTAAGCATCAGGAATAACACATTAGATATATGGCATTATGAGTCATTAATGGAGACAAAGGGTGAAAAACATTGATTCGCTTACACATTACCATTCACCACACTGACAAAAAAAAAAATGTAATTCTTAATTTGACATTTCTACGTGTTTGCGATTAAGGTGATCAAATGCTGCAGTTCCTCTATAATCCTACAGGTGGTGTGGTAGGTGGTAATCACACACAAGCAGACAGCACAACTTACTGTGTGATGGAAGTGAATAAATCGCTAATTTCAAAGGTTAGAGTTGAAACAAAGCCTGTGGGGGGGGGGGGGGGGTATTTATAAAATGTCAAAAAGTTGAGTCTTCTCGTTCTGTTCACGGCTGCTGTCTCGCCAGTCACTGCTGTGCAGGTGTGAACGCATTACATCAGTTTATTTCCAACTGAGGTGTGAGCAAAAATGGATGTCCCCCTTATATGTTGCATGAAAGACTAGCTTTTTTTTTGCCTGAGCGTGTAGTATACAAGTGTTTTGCCCGCCAAGAAGTGTGTATAAATGGATTAAGAGGTCAAAAAAAAAGGTTGCACAAGTGATCAAGGTTAAATACACATCCACGGCTGATGACAAACTGTGGACACTCCTGGTTGAGCATGATCTCGTTCCATCAGACTTTCACCTGTTTGGTCCCCTGAAAAGGGGGAGCAGCAATTTTTGGCTCACCCCAGTACTTATATAATCACGATACCAATCGAATCGACACCTAAATATTGTGATCGTACCATATTGGGTAGTCAGTTCTTGGTGAGTCCCATCTCTAGTACAGTAAATGCCAGGCTTACAAATGAAATTCTATTCCAGGAGCACGTTCATAAGTTGAATTCGTTCCTAAGGCAGCAAAAGCGAGTCTTGTACACCTTTGACACAAATATACAATGTAAAGCATAAAAAAAAATTTTTTTTTAACGTTTGACATTTTTGTTCCGCACTATATTCTAGCAATATAGTCCGCGTCTTTAAATCGCGAAGGGAATCCCGCACATATGACGCATACATGTCTGTTCAGGAGTCTGTGTGTGCTTGACCAAACGGCATTTTGTCTCAGAGTTTAGTGGACTGTGAACTCGGTCTCATTGAGGATTCTTTGAAATTAGGCTTATTCTCCATTGGGACAATTTTACAGGGCATTCATTTTCTCTCATCGTGCTCCCAGACTGACTCACTGAAACCGGCAAAGCCGACTCACGACTCCCGCCCCACACACACACACGCTTACAGTCACTTACACATTCAACATATTGTATATAATTGTAAATAATGGTATCTGGTTCGTGAACAAATGTTTGTAGATCCGCGGTCCGTTCGTATGTGAGGGGAAATTCGTAACTCGAATGTTCGTGAGTCGGGGACATACTGTATTTAATTCTGTTAAATATATACATATTGTTGGTATCTAGAGTGCCAATAATGCAAGCAGCGCTTTAGTTGTGGAGCATCAAAATACAATCATGTCTGTAAGCCTTTTCAATTCTTACTGCAAGCCTCTTAGCATATTATTTATTCTTATTTTATTATTATTTATTAAATTTTTTTGTTAATTAAATCATATAGGACAAGCAGAAGTTTAAATCGATTCCGACTCACTCCCTCACAGGATGTGACTACTAGCAGCTGCTTACAGTTGTGCTTATCTAGAGGTGAATGTTTAAATGCTGACTGATAGAGATGGAATGTCTCAGTGTGAACCTGGCACGTAGCCGTGCTAATCAGGGCTCTTTCACACGGGCGGCAGCAGTCGTGTTTCTGAAGCGAGAAGGAAAGCAGACGGCGAGCTTCCAGCTGTGGATCATCAACCTTCCAAGGAGCGAGATCTGGGCTGGGTCCGTTTCCCCATCGGTGCGCCGGTGCCAGAGCGCGTGCCGGTATTCGAGTGTGCGATCTCAATGCTGAGGTGATGTCAGGAGTCACAGCAGGACAGGCACGCCCTTGTGAGCGGCAGGCCACTTCCTGTGTGAGCTCTCACAGGAAGTCTCAATCTCTCACTCGAAGTTTACAGAATCGCCTTATGCACACTTTCAACAGCTAATGTGTAGAACGACTACAGTGTTTTGAACACCAACACAATCTGCTGGACAACACTGTACTACTCCAGTCTGTCCCCCCCCTGTCTTACTGTGTGAGTTTAATCAGCATTTTAAAAGGGGGGGGGGAGGAAGGTCTATAGTCTATTGTCTATATGGAAGTTAAATCAATAAGCTTGTATGCATGGCACAGTGGTTCAAAGTACAAAGATGTAGAAAGTTTAAGAGAACAGAAAAGTGCAGTACAAAACTCAAACAGCTCTGGTAACAAATGCTTTCTGGATTCTCAGCAACTTAAAAACTCTTTTTACTTTGGGTCATGTTCGATAGAGAAAGGTGCACAGGATGTAACAGGAAGTAACTTGTGACTGGTTTCACAATCTTGGGTATAAACTTTTAGAAAGGATCAATTGCTCATTAATAAATTAACTGTATTCACTGAAAGCTCATTGCGGTACAAGATAAATAAAAAGACATTGTGATCATCAAAAATTCATCTTCAAGCCGTTAACTGCAACTTTCCATGGCATCTAGATGAATCACATTATTTCTACTATATTGTGCGATATTCCTCAGGGATTCTTTTCAATTTTCGTCATGGATGAAATGCTAATCAAAGATGCTGTTTTATGAAGCATGTGAAGATGGCGTGTGTACTTGAACAGGAAAAAGCACACCCAGTCAGTCAGCAAAAATTTTCTGCAAAGTGGGAAAGACTGATCTAAATCAACACAGTATGTGCTGTGGATAGCTAAAATTATGTCAACACCCATGTGTGGTCCCCCCAAAAATAATATTGGAAAAAATACGAGAATGTCCTCGTATGCTGTAGTAGCAACCTACAAACTACCTCATATGCCAATATGTTCAAGCACGACAATGCCCCGTGCACAAAGCCAGCTCCATGAACACACAATTTTGTAGCTTTGAACAACTTATGTGGACTTACAGCCTTAACTTCTACTATACTAGACTGAACCGGACCACAGACTGGACACCAAGAACAAAGTAAAAAAAAAAAAAAATTAACCAACTTTCCACAATCCAACCAAATCCTCTGTAAGAAACCTAAATTTCATTAATTCCTACTTGAATATTCTGTCTCATTATGATGAACATCGCATTGCAGAAGAAACTGTAGCTCTCTCGCTTTGCTTTTTGAAAAAAAAAATGTTTCTCAAAACTTTTAGCAGAATAATTGATTCAACTTCCCAGAGTAACTTTTCCAATAATTTTCCAGAGACCTGCACATGAGCCTTGTTAGGGCTTCACTTACAGTCTCTACAGTCCTAGACGTCACTTGTTAAAAATGAGCGTGTGTGAACGGGTGAAGCAGGGTGAGTAATTCTGCAGGTCTGCAGTAATGGAAGGGGAGACAGAGAGAGACAAAGAAGTATGGATGGAGAGAGAGAGAGAGAGAGAGAGAGAGAGAGAGAGAGAGAGAGAGAGAGAGAGAGAGAGAAGGGACGGACATAAGGAGCAGATTTATAGGCTCACAACTTGTGTGTAATTGCACCAAGTATACTCTTGTGTGTTTAGAAACCCTTTCTTTTCCCTTTCTCTTGGTCTCTAGCATTCTGTCTTTCTGTGTAATGCATGACTGACCATATACATACAGTATACACACACACTCTCTCTTCAACAAACGCTAATGTGTTATCCAACAATGCGCCGATGAACCTCAGATTGAAATGATATGAAAAGTTTGTGCCCTAAAAAAAAAAAAACACAAAAACAACTTTGTTACCTGCTACACTCAGTAAGCAGAAGGTTGCTAATGAGGTTGCCATGACAACAAACACCACAAGTTACAAGCATGTGGGGTAGCGTGTCTTCCTCACCAACTGACTTGAAACACATTCGTCGATACAGGAGGCTTAGTAACGAATCAGAGCAGAGTAAGAAAAAGAAAAAAAAGGAAAAAAATTTAAATAAGACCGGATCTGATCAGAGTGATGAACACAAACACTCAATCTCTCTCTCTGACTCACTTTATCTCCTTTTCTCTCTCTCACACTTTTTAAGTCTTTCTTTATCTCCTCAATCTCTTTCTGTCTCACTACCTCTATCCATTTCTTAACCTTTCCTTCTCCCTTGTTATCACTCTACACCACTCCACATTTCTCTACCCGTTTTTACCTTTACCTCTTTCTCAATCACTTCAACATTACACTTATAGTTAGTGTATTTGCAGTTTCTCTCACACTCACACACAGTATAATTGTGACAGCCCAAGTACAGAGTCAGCCAAAAACAATTTATACATGCTTCAGGAAAATAAAAACCTCTCTTAATATTGTAATACTAAATTTATTGCTAATAAGATATATATATGATAATCAACAGTCATCAATCGTCCAAATGCTTGCTGGGAGGGTATATATTGACCAAAACAAAGCTAAAATAAATTTTTAGCTTTGTATTTGTACATGCAACCCCAGACAACTGTAGACTCGTACAAACGTATGTGAATGCATCTTTAGGAAATGTTCAGTGTCGCATATTTTTTACCAATTGATACTGCGACTGTGTTTGGCCAGGGTCACTTTTGCACGGTTAACCCTTAAATCGAATTAACCCTTAAAAATCAAGCGATATGGTTCCAAGCCGGCAACTTACTGTAGCATAGTTCAATAACCAATTAATTTTTCTTTTTTTTTTTTTTAAAAACAACAGCAGCAGCTTAGATGGAAGTCCTGCCGATGTGTGTCGAAAAGGGAGGTTTCAGACATTGAATGAGATTCATAAAAGTGCACAAATTATTATTGTGATCAAAAGCAGAGCCACGAAAAAAAGGTCAAAGTTGACCAGCTGAAGCAATCCTGAGAGCAGCAGCTCCACCTGTGAATGCCGATCTGAGCCAACTTTAATCAGACGAGAGGCGTCTCCAGGAACGCAAAAGTAACAAACATTAAACAAACAAACAATAACAAGACTAGATTTATTACAGAATCCCACACAAGGTCCAGCACTGCACTGAAACAGGAACAGGAAGCGCTGAGTCACACTGGTCAGGCAAGTTTAGTTATTACAAAATAACGCTGTACTGTAAGAGTGGGTGTGAGAGTGAGAGTGTGTAGAGTGTGTACACTTGGTTTATTTCCACTCTTGCTGTCTACAGCATTATTTTGAGAAATTGGGCAGTTTTGATTTAGGGCAGAAACTATATATAGTGCTATATTTATGCAATGTCAAACAAGAGGGAGTGCTGTTGTGATGGTATACCGGCACGCTCACTACGCTCTTTATATCTCTCTTTATATTTCCACTTTTGTACATCAGCTCCGCTAAGTTCTGGGTTCCAGGGTTGAATCCTAAATTGTGTTAAATGGAAAGCTAATGTACTTCGTCTTTGTCTTTCAGGCTGCTCCATTTCAAACTTGATTAGGGGATTCTGAGGGATTTGGCATACAGCAATATCATAAACAAATAATCTGCTGATCGTAAATGTTTAGGGATCTATTGTCTAAAATCTTCACTCTCTCTCAAGGTTGTAATGTCATGCCCGATATCGGCACGATTATGATGGCTTCAGCACTCGGGCTGCACCCTCATGTCTTTGACGTCGCGTCGCGGCCGCGCTGGTATTTATCACAACAGCACTCCCTCTCGAGTGACATTGCTTAAATATAGCACCACTGCCTTCTAAATTAAGTTTCCTGTCCTAAATCAAATCTACACACACAAAATCAGGGGCTGTAAATGTAAAATTTCTCAGAATAACGCTGAGAACTACACACTTGCCTTAGAAGCTAGCTAGAGTTGTAACTCACTTTAGGCATGAATAAAGGACACAGAGGCTTGTTTAAGGTGACATAACGTTATCAGATGTGTTTTCTTGCTAAACGTGCATCCAGGACCGGTTCTGAATGTGGCTTTTGGCAGGCAGTTACTCTCTCTCCAGCGCTTCTTGGGTCCACTTTCACCCATGCTGTACCACCGACAGTTAGTGTTATTAAACACCTGGGACGGGGAGTGAAACAGACAATTAAAAGTCCTAGTCCGGTTTCCGTCCATTATTCACCACTCGTTAAAATAAAATCTTGTCCAATCAGATTACTTGGTCGGAAATAACCATAATTGTATAATTATAAAATAACAAAAATCAAGGGAAGACAAATGATGTGTTAATATATTTAGGTGCGGCCTTGCCGAGCACTTCTCCAGACTCAGCTGTCCCAGCTTCTGTCTCTCTGGATACACAATCTTCTCCTAGCATATCAGCAACCCTGACCTCTTCTCCGCTCTCCTGATCTGCCCCATCCATTGTGAAGCATTGCTTCTGACTAAAGTTAAACTCGGTTAAGTTGGATGTTCGTCCTTGGTTTTACCGTATGAGTCGTCAGATTCATTTCCAAACTCTATATATTCATTATAGTTTTTGACTTGAAATCTATTGTTTTAGTCACGTCCCTGGTCACACAGTTGCCCTTTCTGACTGTACAGTCAACACAGTTGTAGAAGGATTACAGAATCATTTATAATCACACTATCCGGTGGGACCCAGATGAGCACTGGTTCCCTTTCGAGTCTGGTTCCTCTCAAAGCTTCTTCCGCATGTTGTCTCAGTGAGGTTTTTCTTTTCTTTTTTTTTTTTTAAAACCACATCTCAGGCTTACTCATTAGAGATAAATTTATAAATGTAAAATTAGTATATGGAGTGTATACATTTCCGCAAACCTGCTTTGTGAAAGTGTCCGTCTGAAGAGAAAAAGAGCGCAAACAAATGCACATGAAAGTCAGAGTGAAAGCCGTTATTATACTTCAAAAGGAAACTGGAGTTAGGCGTGGTGGACTTGTTCCGTCACATTTATTAGTTCTGTGACTTGGTACGAAGCTGCCGAATGCTATTGAGACGATTCATCCTCGACGTGGACGCGTTATGCAGTTAGAGAACCCGTGATCTCGCTGGATGGTGATTAAAGGAAGTGTTTGTTTTTGTTTGTGTCTGTATTTCTTTGCATTTGCAAGTTTAGTTATAAATTGCACAACAGTGAGTCATCTGGGGTTTTCTTCTCTCCCCTGATGCCTCCTGTGCATAATGTTTTTGACATGCTGTCGAAAATGCAAAATGCACGGATTAGACAAGAACAAGGTCTATGTGGCCTTAGCTGATAAAACCAGACGTCATGTCACTCGGGCCGCCTGGAGCAGTTGAAGAAAAAAATACATAAAAATACAGTTAAAGCTCAGGAGCAGAACTTCTCCCGGAATGAACACATCTTCAGGTCTGCGGTTGTCACCCCGGCGACGGTCACATGTTGCAACTGCATAAGCATGATGACAAATAACTGTGTGTGTGCGTGAGTGAGTGTGCGAGTTTGTGTGTCACACTTGAGTGACAGTTGAAGGAAGGAAGCATATTTTCAGCTCTGCTGCTGAAATGTTTGCATTTGCTGTACACTCGTTGCCACACAACTTGTACGGGCACTGAGTCGCTCTGTTCTCCGAGTTCAGTCGGACAAAGACGACTTTCTATCTCAATAAAAACCTACAACACCACACACAGTCTCACAACTGGATGAACACACACTTAAAATTCTGCAGCCATATGGATCTGAGACAAAGGAGCTCTTATCAGGTCGAGCCTTCATACTTGAACACACACATAGTGTCTGTCTCTGTGTGTGTGTGTGTGTGTGTGTGTGTGTGTGTGTGTGTGTGTGTGTGTGTGTGTGTGTGTGTGTGTGTGTATGTGTGTGTGTGTATGTGTGTGTGTGTGTGTGCGTGCGCAGCCTCTACTGTCAACATTTGGACTCTGCAAAGGTCACACAGAAAGCTGTTAATCAGAATTTGACTCAGTCAGCTGAGGACCCACAGACACCTATACACACACACATGCACTACATGCACACACAGAGCACAGCCTCTCACACTGTGAAACAGTTACAGTGTGTAATCCCAGGGTTTCATGTAGTTCCTTCCTCTCCAGCCAGGTCTGGCTACAGCATTCAACCTGCTGTGAAGTAAAAGATACAAGTGGATGATACAATGTGTTTTTTCCTCAATGAAATACAAACACATAGAAATGTTCCTAGAATTTCCTTCTTCGATAGTCAGTGAAGTCAGTAAGTCAGTAATTCAGTCAGTCAGTAAGTCAGTCCATCAGTCAGTCATTAAGTCAGACAATAAGTCACTAAGTCAGTCATTCATTCAGTCACTAAGTCATTCAGTAAAGTCAGTCACTAAGTCAGTAAAGTCGGTCAGTCAGTAAAGTATCTATCCACCTCTTTTTTTCTCCTCATTAATAAAGTGAAAAAGCACAGAAAGACTGAATTCACCCATTTGTGTACAAAAAAAAAACTTTATCTCAACCCTTAAAGAGCTCAAACTGTATTGTCTTTCTTCTTTAAAAAATTATCATAATGAATGCAGTCTCACAGACAACGTCTGTTTCCGTTTTATCCTCTCTAGCAGCAAACATGCGTCCTGAGTGGGGAATAAAATATGAATTTTAGTGAAAAAGGCATGTACATATATAATTAACTATACTATGAGTTCTAATACTGATATCATCTGTTTTAATTTTATTATTATTATTATTATTATTGCAGTGACTGGCTTTTCACCACTACTCAGGTGGGAGATTTTTCTGTCTGGTTTGGCAACCATGTTTATGAACTGCCATTTCAGTCGAGAGATGATGTCTAAAGTGGACCTATATTAAATATTGGAAACAATATTTGTATTCAATTTCTGCTGTTCTTTCAAACTGAGTTGAATCTCAGAGACACATAGTGAGTGATTTTACAATGTTTCAAACATGAAGAGAGGCGCTTTAGGGCTCATCCAGAACACTGACCTCTTCGCTTCACTTCATGGTACTGCCATGAACCGCCATGGTACCGCCAACGTTGAGGAAAAAAAAAAATGCAGAAAGGATACATTTATTCCAACATGAGAGACACCCTCCTCTCATTCGGCTGAAAATCTCATTCTAATCAGTCCGGATCAGGTGAGACTGTTCTGGCATAGCTGTGTACATGACACATGTTTAATTATGATTATTAGTGGAATATGAGGCCATGATGTAAACATAGCTACTGATTCAGTCCAGTATGGATAAAGGAGCAGAATGAAACCAAAACAATGGTCATTATTTAATTATTTCCATATTTGTATAACCATTACTACTTCCTTTTCACTGCCTTGATTAGTTTAACTTCATTGCTTCGTCGTTTCTCCATGTGTATCGCTTCGCTAGTCTGTGATCGCTTCAGAAAATCACTTCTTAACTGAAAATTACTACAGTAGTGACAAAAGCGAAGCCATTTTCGAACACAAAACACAAGAACATAGAAGTCAATGTGAGCTAGCTAGCCCTCTACCCACGGAGCTATACGGTATGTTCCTGAACTGAGCTACAGAACAGAATGTTTGGCCAGATATAATTTGTGATTCTTTAAGTATCCAAATTTTATATTACATATAATTTATATTACATTTTTTTCAAATTTTGGTACAATTTTAAGACCTTGAAAAAAAAAAAGTTGACTTAACTAAACTGAAGATAAGTAATTAAATGTAGCCCATACTTTATAACAGTTTCCTCGTTTCCTCACTTCAAAACCAAGGGCAGCATTTAAACAATACAAACAAACTTCGAATACAAGAGTAACCTTGTAGATTTAACTTCAAATTACAGTAAAACAATTTTTTACTGAGCAGCAAAAAAATTTTACCGAGCAGCACACCTCTATTCTTTCTAAACAAACTTTTTAATTATCTCAGTCCTTAAAAGCATGTGTAATGAGTGGGTTTGAGACTAATTTGCTCGGAGAGTTTAGAGAAAAAGGCTGATTGGAAGCTTTTTAACGCATCGAGCTAAACACCAGGCAATTCCGGTCACTGGCTGATCGACCGGTGCATCTCGATTATAAATGCAGTCAATCATTTAAAAATCGATTTTGGAGTCAGTGTGGCGGCGATACGTGAATCGCACAAAAGAACCGGGATTATAACAGTGATGTACGTGAAATACCTTTCTTATCCGTAAACATTAGAGACGGGAGGGAAATCCATTCTGACGGTATTGGTAGTGAAAAGGTCATTTTACATTCTTCTAGCACTTCTTACTGGTTTAACAAAACAAAAGAGTTTTATGGAAAGTGGTTTATACCTGCAGCCATCACGCTCTTGTCGACCCCCTTGTTGCTGCAAGCAGTTTTAACAATATTTTCACAAACGTCTTCCCAAGACATATTACCTCCCTGTACAAGTGTATATATATAAATAGTACTTTAGTTTATTTCATTTTATCCTTGTATACGTTCAGGCGTCTGTGACTGTCGCTCTGAGCTGCCGAGGAACTGCAGTTTCCCTTGGGATTAATAAATATTTCTCTTATCTTCCAAGCTCTACAGTTCATTATGTAGGTGATTGGCGGGTCTTTTAAATATAGATGCATCATATAATGTTAAAGGAATAGCATAAAACAGAAAAAGGGAGATGGCGATGGTGAACAATAACCGCTGACTCGATTGCTCGGCTGTGAAACGGCTCGTGAGGAGGTTGACGGGAGAGATGATGTGTACAGTCGGTCCGAAGTGAACCGTTGAAAAACAATTACTCCATAAGGGCCCTTCTAAGCGGTCATTAGCGTCACGGAGTGGACCATTAGCTTGTGCTCTGCCACTTCACAAATTCTTGTTGATCTATTGGGTAATTGTGCGCTGATGGCGCGAGAGGCGCTTTAGGGTCATATTTATGCTTTGTTCGCACAGACTCGGTGATGGATTCCACGTCGATAACACGCCGTCAGAGAGGACCGATTTCCCCAGCGTCCTCTGACCCATGGTAATTCTTGAACGGACATGGTCGTGTACTCTTTATACAGGAGATTACCTCACACTTGTTACATCATCAGACTGAGAAAAGCAAGCGTTTCCTCAGAACTCGCTAGCACTGTTAGCATGCTGGGATGTCGGCATCTCTGAAACACCGGAGAACCTCGTCCACGGGGTCACACACGGCGGTGTCTTCTCAGCGCCAGATTCAGCTTCACGTGCTCGTCTCCAGCGGGTAGACTGGCTATGCTAAATTGCTCTTATGTTTCAACTTTTTGTGCGCGCGTGTGTGTGTGTGTGTGTGTGTGCGTGTGCGTGTGTGTGTGCGTGTGCGTGTGTGTGCGTGTGTGTGTGTGCGTGTGTGTGTGCGTGTGTGTGTGTGCGCGTGCACAGCCCTGGCATTGTACTCCACCCAAGGCCGACATCACAGTTCCTGGGAAGTGACGATAATTCTAGAAACATATATTTATTAATGATTTGTTAACTGACATAATGAATCACAGAGCAGTGACTCAGCAGAACTCGTCATCAGGACACAGCCTCAGAATTTTATTTGGGTTATTACAAACAGATTATTTACAGAGATGGAGATCCAGCAAGCAACAACCAATCTATTACAACCAAGAGATCCAAACTGGAACTACGATTAGCTGATAATGTTCAAGAGATCACACCACTGTTAAGAGACAACATGTGTTTCTAAATATGCATTAAACACAACCGTGTGTGTGTGCGCTTGCATGATGAGTCTAATTTATTTTTTTCTAGGTGTTCCTTTTGTAAAGATGATGAGAGTACGCAGACAACCAACATCACTGATATTCCTAATGTCTGAACACACACACACACACAGAGACAGGAAGTGTGGCAGTCAAACTGCATGACTGACAAGCTAATCCTGCCTAATCCACTGCGAAACCACACGCGCACACACGCGCACACACACGCGCACACACACGCGCACACACACGCGCACACACACGCGCACACACACGCGCACAGAAAGATAATGTCCACATATATAGAGATAAACGTATTAGTTCTTAGACAGAGACCAAGACACCTGGAAATCTCTCCCTCTCTCACACACACACACAATCAGCAGGAGAGTTGATGCATTAAACTGAGCGGAACAAATTGCACTCCTGGGCTTAGAGTCTATATCAGAGGCTAATGTCAATAACCAACACACACACAGTCTCAGCTTTAGCTACACAATCACAATAAATTCTTGTATGTCTTTGGGTTGCTTAATGAAGTAAACCTAGCTGTAGGTGATGATGATGATGATGATGATAGTGAGTAGTGTGTTATGTAACTGGCTAATGTCAGATGTTTAACCTTGACGTTTTAACAGTCTGACCAAAGCCAGGGTGCTCATGCTGTTGCAGTGAGAGAAGCTAAACACGAGTAATCTGCTTATCCACTTTTAATATAAAAAATAAAAAAAAGAAAGAAAGAAAGAAAAACGTCCACTCTTATCCACTCAATTTTAAGAGAGTGGTTCTGGGAGCATGAGGAATCATTTTCCAGCACATGGCATGCCATAATCAAAGCTAAAGAGATTGAACGAAATATTTGTGTAGGTCACATGTTCAAATCCCATGACCACCAAGTTGTCCCTGTTGGGTCCTTGAACAAGGCCCTTAACCTTCAACTGATCAGATGGATAATGAGACAAAAATGTATGTCGCCCTGGATAAGTTCGTCTGCCAAATGCCTAAATGTAAACGCGTCCATTGCACAACCTTCACACGAGTTCATGGCATGACGATATACGATCGTGCCATCATTAGGGAAAATGGCAAATCTGATCCTGTGATGGTTCAGCATTTCAGGCTAACATTCTGGTCATTAATAGACAAAGGTGCTCCAGGGGCGCTTTACCATGGCTGACCCTGTGCTCTGACCCCAGTTACGCTGGGATATGCGAAGAAGGAATTTCACTGTGCTGTAATGTATATGTGACAAAATAAAGGCTTTTTTTTTATATTGTCATTTCAATCATATAAAGATCAGTGAAATGAAACAGCGAACCAAGGTGCTACACTCAAACGACATAAATTGATAAAACTAACTAGCTAGCTAACTAAGACGCCTAGCTAGGACAACAAAGTGCACATGCAAATGTCCAAACGACAAACAACCTGACACAATCCAATACTTGGAGTCGGTGCCCAATATCGAACCAGTTCTTTGACGGCCCTCAGACAGATACAAGGGTTCCATGGCAGCAGCAACACTTTGCTGGGCTAAAACAAAGAACAGTTCATTACTGGGGATGGAGGGCGGGCAGGATTATCACAATCAATTAAAACGTTTTCTTTAAAAAATTAATAAATAAATTTGACTAATATAAAATGGGCAGCTTAAATGCTTTCCAAGTAATGATAAAGCCAGGAGATCTGCTCGAAAAGCCATGTGAAAGTTCACCAATGTTGTTAGTCTGCTTTCCGCTAGCATTTTTTGCCGCTAGCATTTTTTGTTCCACTAACATTGCCAGGAAAGTAGAGATGTACCCTGACATAATGACGTGACTTACGCTCTAGCCCAGGGATCTAAGAAGAAAAAAAAGGTTCTTAGAAGGTTCACTATTGAGCCGGTTCTGAAAAAGCACTAGCACCAGACATGAACTAGCACCTGGTTCACTTTGGTGCAAAGTAGGAACAGATCTTCTGTTGAGACAACTCATTAGTTAAGATGATGGACGACTGACCAGAAGGTCCCAGGTACAAGCCCCTGCACCACCAAGTTGCCAATGTTGTGTGTTTGAGAAAGACCCTTGACCCTCATCTGCTGAGATGTATAAGAGATAAAAATGTAAGTCGCTCTGGATAAGGGCGCCTGCCAAAATGCTGCAAATGTAAATGTGCTAAAGAAGTACAACGGTCCCAATACTCTCAGACAGAACCAAATATCTAGGCAAATGCCTGCTGTGAAAAAAAAAATCTATGCAAAATTAATAAAAATGCAAACAATTAGGAAAATGGAAAACCTGCTCAAATGCAATGGTTAGCATCACATTTGAAACGTCACTGAACGCTGCCTTTCCATTGTGTGTGTGTGTGTGTGTGTGTGTGTGTGTGTGTGTGTGTGTGTGTGTGTGTCGGGCAG
Source organism: Clarias magur (assembly GCA_013621035.1). Taxonomy (NCBI): domain Eukaryota; kingdom Metazoa; phylum Chordata; class Actinopteri; order Siluriformes; family Clariidae; genus Clarias; species Clarias magur. Next base: position 331,588 of record QNUK01000131.1, read on the forward strand.
AAAATACAGGCAGTGGGCTTGGGGGAAGGGGGGCAGGGGGCTTCAGGGGAAACTAGCGTCTGGAGCAGGCAGGTAATGAGACCGTGTTTATGGCACAACAGGGGCCTGAGTACGTCAGAGGGAGAGTGCGAAGGAGCCAAAGAGGGAGCATAAAAATCCAAGTAAAGGGCAATTTCCTGTAGTTTGGGCTGACATGCATGAGTCGTAATGCTCCTAAAAATAGATTCGGCAATAATGCAGCAGGGGGGCAACCTTCAGCTGACAAAAAGAACTGTACAGCACATTACTCTCAAACTTTCCCCCCACCCTCCATACTCGCAATACAGAAAAGCTGCCTGTATCCCACTGATGTTACTCACGATAACACAGAAAACACGAGGTCACTTCCGGCAACAAAAATAACTTGGAGTTGAATGAGTTAATATGAAGTCAGACTCCTGATACAGAACATAATACTAACCGCAGCGTTAAACGTGACATTTAATACAGCATGAAAAATATAAAGGACAGGATCATACTGACCACTGACAAATTTCACTAGTATCATTTATTAATGAAAGTAAGACAAACAATATGATGAGAACTCTCAGGATGGGGACTAAAGAAACAACTCATTAGTGAAACTAAACAGAAACAAAAGGTTTAATTTTGCTAGATTGAACTTTAGAGCAATGGAAAAAGGTCATGTGGTCCATGTGACCCTATTCCAGAGTGACGGGTGTGGTCAGGATAATGAGGGAAGCGCATGAAGCGATGGACCCGTCATGAATAGTGCTCCCTGTACAAGACTCTGGAGGCAGTGATCTGAGGTTGCGTTAGTTGTTCAGGTCTAGGCTCAGCAACGTTATATATAGATATAATAATAATGGGGTCAGCGGTAGCTCCGTGGTTAATAGGGTTGGGTACCTATATAACCGGTATGTACCGGACCGAAACAGAACGCGAATTTCGGTGCCACTTAAATGCCTCAACTGTCGATTTGTTCTTTGGGGCTATGATGATGACACAGTTGTAATAAGCATTAGATTCATCAACACAGAGGATCGCTAGTAAAATTTAAATACTGCATGGGGTGTCAGAAATAATCGGAAAAATAAATTATTTCCTCAATTAGAAAACTCTTGAGGACTTCGGAAAGATTTGATAATTCAAATCCAAAACATTGTTGCAGTAATGCTACTGTACATTTTATTTTTGTAGATCAAATGTTTATTAGATTTGATTATTAAAATTAAAAGTACAAATCATCGGGAAATGAGACCATCCAAGATGCGCGTGAATGCATCTTGCGTTACACTCGCTCTGACGGCAGCAGGTGGGCTACCGCTATCTTAACTTGCTAAATTATCTTTCATTAAAATGCCTAAAACTAAACGAACGAAAGTGTGGCTGTATTTCACAAGAAAGGATTGCGACTCTGTGACGTGCAGTAAATGTTTTACTCCAACGATATTAAACCTAAACTGATCACAGAGGACTGCTCGTCTCTGGCTCTCGCACGAAGTTCACCAGTCTGCATTCAAATCAACATGGCTGACCTGGAAAACCTTGACCCTTCATTGCCCTTTAAAAAAAAAAAAAAAAAAAGAATACACTACTGTACCGTGAATTAATAATGTCAAATGCAAAAGTGAAAATGCATTAAAGAGAATGAAATGAAATTGGTACACCATTCTTTAAATAGCTTCTGATAGCATCTCTTGTATGTTTCACTTTCAAACTTCAAACCTGATTTTTTGTTTGTTCACGCTTCTGACAGGATCACCTGCAAATCTGGTGCCATCAACATGACGACGTCTTGGCAGTTGTGTGTAATGCAGCATATGGTGGCACTCAGAACGAGTGTGTGTGTGTGTATGAGAGAAAGAGTGATTGTGTGTGTGTGTGTGTGTGTGTGTGTGTGTGTATCCCATTCACATCCTGCCTCGTTAATCCCGTCTGAGCCGCCTTGGTGGGTTTTCTTTTTTAAAGCGCTGGAGACAGACTATGATTATGCTGCAACCTCTAGATATATACTCATTCACAACACCATGCAAAAATATAAAATAAAGAAACGTTAAAGTAAAAAAACTAAGATGCTGTGAAAGAAAAAACACAGATATAAATCACAGACTAGCAGAGATGAAATAATGGCACTCCCTGATTAGCGGATTAGTCGAGCTCCATTAATAGACACGAACCGTCGTAAACACTGCACTTAAGCCAATCTGAGGTTTCAGCCATTAACTCCAGCCAGAGGGAAAGCACTCAGCCATTACCCTCAGCAAGCAGAAAAACACTGAATAGAAGCAAAAAAAAGCAACAAAATTGAGGGGTTAGAAGCTTAAAGTGAGCGATGCCTCTTCGTCTCCCGCTAGAATATTTACACAAAAATGAGGCTCTGAATCAGAAACCTGTTGCTTAGCGATGAAGCCTTTCAGGCGTGCCAAAAAGTCACAAAAAACTAGAAAGTCCTTCGGGCAAATGTGTACCAGATCAACAAAAACTGAATAATAAATCAAATGGTTTAATTCCGGTGGCTGTGTTTTAATAAAAACTGAAATGATTAGACTCTGACTCGGGCAAATCTCAGGTCAACTTAATCGATAAAATAAAATTGGATTTGCAAATATTACAACAAACAGCTATTTGTATGATATTTCTGACAGGCCAAAGGTCGAAAATGTAAAATTATTAAGAGAAAATAAATACTCGATGCATCACAATTCGCTCTTTAAACACAACATTTTCTCTGCCCAGATATCAATAATCAGAGACAGAGAAAAAATATACATATTATTTATAGGCCACACATCACATATAGGCCATATGTGCATCGTGTAAATCATGTGAACTTGTTTTCCGTCTAGAGTTCCCTTGCTGCTCCTGTTAATCGAGAGCACTCGGTCAAGAGCAGAAAAATCGTAGAAAAAACGCTTATTAAATGATCAGTTCAAAGAAAAATCTAAGCATATCATGTATAGAACCGAGATATTTTGTGATGTGGAGAATTTTTTTTTTCTTATCGCTTTCCGTTCAGGGCTACCGCCCCTATGTGCCGTCACTGCTGTGTAGGTGTTCACGTGTTACATCAGGTTTTATAACTTCGATGCAAGCAAAACTGGATGCCCCCCTTGTGATTTGCACGGAAGGAGCGATGGGGTTTTTTGTGGCTTTCGTGCAGTAATGGTTTTGTTTGTGGTCTCAGGGTGTATCTGGTGCCGAAACAACTCACGCAAGAGCAGAGACAGGAGGCGTTTGGAAATTGGCACACAAGATTACTTCAAAAAGGAAGGTGAAAGTTTGTTGAAGTGAATCGTTACTGGTGAGAAGGCGTCGATTCATCATTACGAGCATGAGAGAGAACGGCAGAGTATGGAACGGAAACATCCTCGATTGCTGGTCAGGGAAAAGTTCAAAAGTCAACCATCAGCTGGAAAATTGATGCTTACAGTTTTCTGTCGAGGACTTTCACCCGTTTGGTCTACTGATGGCAGCAATACGAGAGCGAAGATTCACTTCTAACGAAGAAATAAAGAAAGCGGTGCATTCGTGGCTCGCAGCTCAGCCGTAAAAAATTTTTAATGACAAAGTGTATTGAAATGCAAAGAAATTGTGTATGTATTTTCTTTTTCCAAAATTCTGAACCCATTGAACCTTAAAATGTCCAGTCCCTAAAAATCAACACCATCTCACCATCTCTTTCTCTTCCTTTGTGTGTGTGTGTGTGTGTGTGTGTGTGTGTGTGTGTGTGTGTGTGTGTGTGTGTGTGTGTGTGTGTGTGTGTGTGTGTGTGTGTGTGTTTGAGCATAGAGATACACAGATAGCTGAGATCTAAGCAGAAAAGCGGCGTGTCCATCAGGCTTCGTCACTGTAACAAGAGATCATGCTAAAGCTGCCAAGAGTCACAGTACATGTATACAAACGTTAAGGCCAGAAACAAACAAAACACCCCACTCAAAAGCAAGTTGTGCATCTTCTTTTTATTAAAATAACGCCCGTAATTTAATGAAGTGTTTATGCGTTAAACATCACCATTCATTTTAAACCTCTCTCTTCTCTTTCCCCTTATCAATCACTCACACTGGAGGGGGGGTGCAAATACTTCTGAATGACGGCACTGAGTTCACTTTACACAGACATGTAATGAGGACTGAAATGAGTAAATCAGCTTCCTCACAGAAGCTTCCGCCATAGAGTAACGGTTACAACGCTAAAGCATGACTGCACTGCTCATAACCAGTAGGTTTGCTTCTACATTGTACATGATGAACCTTGAGTCGTTTAAACATGAGCCATAATACTGCTCAAAATCATATTACTTTAAGGAATGTTTAAAAACACAAAATATTGAAAAAAGTGTCAATAAGTATAAATTATTCAAAGTGTCCTTAAAGTTTATGATTTAATGCACCGTGGAAATCTTTCCTTATTCAGACTAAACAGATAAAGTTTATCAGAAGAAAGTCTGTACTGCACTTTTTTAAATTTTTTTCCCCTCTCAGTGATAAGATTTGTGTACCAGTACAGCAATAAACTGGCCGCACAGACAGCGATTCCTGTGGCAGGTTGCATTTTCTAAGAAAAGCAGTCAATGAGGCGCTGGAGTAAAGAAGAAAAAATAAACTGAACTGAAACTACAATAAACGATAATCTTGACGCTTATGAGACGCATCAGTTTTGAATTTCGCCAACGTGAGAGTTGTCTCTGTGTGTGTGTGTGTGTGTGTGTTTCTCACTGTGGAGGACGGAGAACAACAACGATGTGACCGATCATCAAACAGAAGCATGTGAGGAAGGTAATTACATAAGAATTACTCCCAAGTACGGATAGAGGGTTTTAACCAACTTTAGCTACACTCAGCAATATCTCAGACAGTAACGCTTAACTAAGGAATAAATTACACCTAATTGTGCAGCCGGAGTATTCATCCTTATATAATCCCTGTTCCAATTGATTTAAATCCTTATTTTCGAAGGTCCAGGAGGACTACACACACACACACACACGCTATATCACAATGAGCTGTGGCTAACTTCGCTGCAGATCAGCAATCTTTAGCGAGCCAAAAATCATCCATCAGCCCTCCTGACACTCCACACTAACAAGACCACAAGAATCCATTTCAGATCTCGAGCTTCGTTTCTGCCCCTTTTTTTTTATTTTATTTTTTATAATGAGCCTCATTTAAAACATCTATGAGGAAAAGGAGACTCCACTTTTCACACTCGTTGCTCCATCTTTACTCTGCAGGACTTTTTGAAATGAGCATCAAAACCTATCCAGTGTGTTTCTTCAAGCAAGCAACAAAACAGCTGAAACAGCTGCCATGTGTCTAATGCTTGTGTTTGCGTGTGTGTGTTTTCTCTCTCCACCTGGTTGCACCTCTTACTGTCATCACTAGGAAGCAGCAGAGAAAAAAAAAAAGAGAGAGAAAAAATAATAAGACTGAGCCCAACCACAGCACGACAATGTCAGGCCTCGTCTTCCTCTGTCTGTCTCATTCACTTTCCTTTCAGCTTTCTCACTCCACTCACTTGGGTATCTCTGCAATTTCAGCTGACTTCACTGTGAATTATTTACCCAAACCACAAAGCAACATACAGTCTAGTACCAGACAAAAGTTTGGGCGCAAGTTTGGATTTATTTTCTACACCACAGAATTCTTCCAAAACTATGAAATAACACATATGACATCAAGTATTTAAGAAGCAACAACAAGTTAGTGGTTATTTGAAGACAGGAAGGTCAGCTGTTTCTTAGCTCCTGCAAAACAAAAAACATCAAGCACCATAAGGATGGACGGATGGACAGACGGGCGGGATGGATGGACTAGACAAATGGATGGACTGGATGGACTGGATGGATGGATGGATGGATGGATCATGAGTAGTAGTCTTAATACCAGACTGTTCAAATGAGATAATTGCACATTTCGGATGCCATCTGCATTGTTTAACAAAGTAAAAAGAAAATAATCAGAATTAGAAGGTGTGTCCAAACTTTTGACTGGTTGTGTACATTTCTCAGTAATTTCTCAGGAAAGAACACACGCCACAATATAATTCACTCTAGATCTCGTTTCTCTCTCTCTACGCTTTCAACATATTAATGCTCAGGAATCCAAATGATTTTTCATGAACATTTGTAGTTGTAAACTCCAACTCGGCCAATATCTAAACCCACAACCATTCAGTCCGTGACTGTCTCTATTCCCATTTGATGGAGCGACAAACCCTTAATAGGGTTTCACATGGCATAAAGTAACAAAAAACAAACATACACCCTTAAATTTATAGTTAATGAACATCTGAAACTGTTCGCTGGAGCTGAGCAAGAACTAAAAACTAGTATTATACTGGTTTTCATTTTGGTTGTACGTATTTAAAACCATTATTTGAGTCGACTTGTTATGCTTTAACTCATTATATGGATGAAAACAGCACATCATCTTTCTAAGCGTAAATCACCTTGATAAAATGAAAATGACTAATGTAGACTTGCTGAAAATTTCTTAGATGTTCATAACATTCAAGAAAAGTAGTAGAGATGCTCACGTTGCAGCGAACACAAGCTCATAGTGCGCCAATATCAAAGATGATGCTTTAAAATCTCTTATCTGGAGACATGAATACAGTTGAAACCTCGATGTTCTCTATGTCCTTTAAGTCACAACTGCACAAACATCCTGTCTACATCCTGACTCACTTTACAGTGAAGATGCATGAACAGAAACTCCAGTAGGGTTAAATCTCAGTTCTGATTGGTTGGAATAGGATATTAATCAGTAGTGCTGCCTAGAATGCAGATCACAGGTTGAAAAGGATTAAAAAAATAAGTAATTGTAGAAACAGTGAAGTTCCCAGTGAGGAGATTTAACTTATTTATTTAACACTAGATGTGGCCGCTACTTCGTTCAATTTATGGAATTTAATTGCACACTCAAAACCGTGTTTTTTTTTTTTGAACGTACAGTTGAATTTTGGAATGAACTAAAACTACTACTCTTTAGCGCTAACTACGCAGAATGAAGATGCGAGATCACGTTTTTAAGTAGATTTCAACGTAAACGGATATTTAAAAAATGTCATCTGTGAAATTTTGAGATTAACTAATGATTCTTCCAAGTTAAATTATTTTACGATATAAGGGTGATTTCCATTCAAATTTCAAATGATCATATCTTCACTTCCTACAGGACGATTGCGATGAAACAAAGGCTATGTGTTACCTCAAGCTCTGACAAATACACCTGTAAAAACCAAATTAAAATACGTTCAGTATTTTTTACGAGATGCATGCACAAACAAACGGACAAATTCCAAAAAATCTTTGTGCGTCTCTATCACTCATCTTACGTCCACCCAAATTATTTTATTATTAGCAAATCTCTTCAATATACAGACACGACAACTTTACAGTTTTATTATATGTATAAATTTATGGAAAGACTCTCCAGTGTCTGGGTTTTCTTACACTCACTGTCTACCACAAAATTAAAAAAAAAATGTACAAAGTCTCTTTATGACGTCAGATATATAGGGCTTTCTCGGTCACATGACAAGCTGCTTTTTTAAATAATTTAAACTATAAAGACATTTGAAGAAGGAGACATAGATGATGACAAGAAAGTTTTTTATTTTTTCATGGGTTAAAAAACATTTTACTAACATTCGCAAATTGTTTTGGTACAAGACAAACAAATAAAAAAAAAGATATATATCAGTAGGTTGCATTACTGAAAGATTGTATCATAGCTTCGGTGTGTTAACAGCAATGCAGATGGTGTCCAGGCGTATCACACCTTCCAGCTGTTCATTATATTCCTATAAATCAAACACCCTGTTCATAACCAATGCTGTAGAACAGCCTGTTGGGTGACATTTTTTTTTTTCTTTTTCTGTCAGTAGTCAGAACTCAAAGCTCCAAAGACTTTGATCATGAATTCAAAAAGAATTTTTTAAAATGCAAAAATGTGTTAGAGATCGACAGAGAGCAGATCACATGAGGATGGGTTGTGTAAACACAGAGCGTGAACTTTGCCCTGGAATGGTAGAAATCACAACCAGGAGAATGTCTGTGTGTGTGTGTGTGTGTGTGTGTGTGTGTGTGTGTGTGTGTGTGTGTGTGTGGAAACCTTTCCCTGTCCACCAAAACATTTCAGAAACATTCGGCTGCTTCCAAAAGTGTGCAGCGGTCATGTCAGATACCGCACCACACCACCCACGTCAGGCTTTAAAATAGTTTCATGTCCTTCCACATGTCCTTCTGAACGCACCTTCATTAAATCTGTGCTTTTTTTTCTTGTTAAATGAGTACAACACTGCTACTTTATTTACAAAACAGAATGCAAATGAAATGCAGTCTCCAACCTTTTTTGTACCACGGACACAGTTTTATGTAAGACCATTACATTTTTCCACGGACTGGCCATCACGCGCTCGTAACAAAGCATAATAAAGAGCATAATGTATACACAACATACCATAACAAACGATCCGTGTGAGTCAGGAGCTAGCTTCCCTGTGACGAGACGTTCCCATCTAAGAGTGGTGGGGGACAGGGACACCTGAAGTGTATATTCCTCGTGTCCAGTTTGCTCGGTAATTCAATTTTCGTTGCCGTCACTGCAGACGAGCCCATCTCACAAAAGATAAGTTGTTGGAAATGGAAGCTGGGTTCTTAGTGCTTTTGGGGCGATTTCGGGATATTCCGGCTTGATTTTAATCCAGAGCGCCAGCAGAGTTGACGTCGTCTCAAACACACTTTAAAAGGTCACATTTATTATTTAATTATACGGAGCATATATCAATTTAATCATCTTTCAAAATAAAACACTCTGCAGAGTCAGATAGACAATAAAATGGAATTTTTTTTTTTTTTTATCTTTCTGTACGAATCATCCACGGCCCGGTTATTGGGGATCACTGGCTTAAGTGATGATAGCCACTAGGAAACAAAAGGACACAATGTTCTGGATGTTCAATTCTGGCTCACATTCATGTTTCTAAAATAGAAGCAAAACTAAGACAAATTCATGGACTCATGCACCACAGACTTTGAACGAGTTTCTGCTGTTCAGGACTTTAACATTAATTTAAGGACTCGAAATTTGCAATTAACTGACCTGGAATTAGTGACTGAACAGTATATTTAATAGCCAACACCATGCACATGTTTGCTCTAAGGTTGCGCTCACAATAGAAGACCTGAAGTGACTCAAATCTGTTTTTGACCCAAATGTTCTGGGGGTTATTTTTGTTTTTTTTTGCAGTGGAGTCCCCTAGGTTTTCAGATCAGATCTGGGACACTTTCTTATGTAATCAGATAATATCATAGATCAGAATTCATGCGACTTTTTTGCCATGTGTAGGACGCTGACGTCATTGCTCTGCACGGATTTCATAGCAGTAGCTATTTGATAGTAACAGATATTAAAGCGAGGTATTTGGATTTAATAGCTGTTAAAGTCTTCCTTCTTCTGAACCTCAACAAGTACAGCCGACTAACTGCTTGACGTTCTCCAGAGCAAAATCCTTAAAATCGACTTTAGCAAAAACGTTTTTATTGTTTGAAATTAATGCGTGGTCGCACATATCTAACTTGTTTTAACCCAGATGGCGTGAGCAAATATATACTTCACAGTTATGCTGTTGCACATTAGAGTGAGAAAAAAAAATCACTTTTAATCACGAATGAGAATGGTCATGGCGTGTACATCCAATCTGATCAAATTAAATCGGAATTCGACAACCTGAACCTAGCCTCGAGCCCAAGCTCAGCTCGTTCCTTTTATTGCAAACTTGTTGCCATGGTAACAAGTCCCCCCACACCCCCCCACACAGCAACAATGCATTCCTGCTAATAAACTAAACTAATCTATGCCTGAAGTATGACATTGAGGTTATGGAGCGTCAGAGCAACTTTGTGTTGTTGTACTGTAAACAGTATAAATACTGAGTCACACAGGAAGTAAGGTCACGTTGCACCTGCTCGGTTACGGTGACCTCTGGCTCAGACGTTCTCTCAGGCAGGAGACACACCCGGGTCAGGATTTCTCACAAGCCTCTTAGAAGAAGTGTACGTAAAGCTAGAAAACTATTTTAGCTCTAAGCCGAGAGAAAAAAAAATGTGGCGTAAAAGTTCTTTCTCGACTCTGAACGAGGAGCAGGAGTTAATCCTAGGAGTAAATCTTGAGCATGCAGTGCGACAGTTGTGTCGCTCTTAATCGGTTAACCACATCCCATTTCCGCAGTCGGAGCCGATATGCTAAGTGCTCACACTACACGCAAGTAGTCGTGTTTTCTATGGCAAAAAATATATATTTATAAAGTTACCAAAAAAAATTGAAAAAACTGATTTTAACAGTACAGCCAGTTACAGCTTCTCCACCTCTCATTTCTTATCAAATGTTGTTGTTTTGTGTGTGTTTATAATCTCAGCTGACCTTGTAGCTAAGTGGAAAAAATGAAAAAGAAAGAACGAACAGAACATACTGTAGAGGATACATACTGTGAAGCATATTGTTTGCTTTGAGATGACCCTCTTCTCCAGTTATTTTATGAACTAAACTGTGAGAAAAGACGGTGAAAGGTTTCTATTAATCTACAGGGTGGGCCATTTATATGGATACACCTTAATAAAATGGGAATGGTTGGTGATATTAACGTCCTGTTTGTGGCACATTAGTATATGTGAGGGGGCAAACTTTTCAAGATCGGTGGTGACCATGGTGGCCATTTTGAAGTCGGCCATCTTGGATCCAACTTTTGTTTTTTCAATAGGAAGAGGGTCATGTGACACATCAAACTTATTGGGAATTTCACAAGAAAAACAATGGTGTGCTTATTTGTGGTGTGGTATTTATTTATTTACTTAAACACACTTGACACAATATTCCTTTAAATGTCCATGACTACGTGTGGTGCATCAGTAACAGCGTTAATGCACCGCTCCTGGAGATATCCAACTATTAGCAAAAAAACTTACTGATTAAAAAAAAATAAAGAAAGTTTTACAAGCTTTGCACTGAGTGCACACACAGTCCTCGTGTTCGCATACTCGCGCAACCAACAAAACCTGATGCGACTTCTTCACCATGCAGTGCAGACAATGTATTAATTTGCAGGTGTGTGCTCGCGATGATGACACCAGGTGTGACTGTAACACACGACTACTGCGGCCAGTCCTAGCATTGTTCCCATTATTATGAGTGTCACATTTGTACACATTAAACTTTCAGAGTGTAACAAGACTAAGGCCTAGTCCACACATGCACAGGTCTTTTCATTTACATCTGTTGTTGGACTACTTTGTGCTGTATGGTTTGCCTTGGATTAAGTTTTTTTTTATATATTTTTTTTTTATATATAACAGAGAGCATGCCAAACCAAGCAATAGGCAGAGATACAACTCTAACAATGAAACCATGGCGGTCAATCAGAAGACAGCTTTCAGTCCCTCATGCACGCCCTCACTAGCCAAAAACACTTTTTCCTGTTCGTGTCTCAACACAAATTGTTCAGATCTTCATCCGGGAAGGAGATTTACAAAAAGGTCTGTTTTTAGCAAACTAGAATGGAGTTTGTGTGTCAACCAAAAGTTCAACAGACTCGAAACCATGCTGTTAAAAACATATGAATTAGTTAAAATTAGTTGTCTTCATGATTTAAACCTTATGCCTTTGTTTCATCAGTTCAATCCAAATATTTAAATCAAACAATTGAAGGCCATTTCAAAGTTCAGTACAAAACTGAAGGCGGCATGTTGGTGGTGTAGTGGTCAGCACTGTGGCCTCCAGGGTTGAGGGTTCGATTCGATTCATGGAGTTTGTCGAGTTTCCTCTGGGTACTTCGGTTCCCTCCCACAGAGGCCCAAAGGCTCCAGGGATCGTTTCCCCACACGCCTATTCATGATAAGCGCTATAGAAGATAAGTGAATGAATGACTGAAAGTACAAAACTAAAATTAATACCTTTTCTTTTTTATTTACTTTAGATCACCTCTCTGTGACCACACGTTGGGAAACAATATATAAATACACATCAGCTACTTGCAGCACAGACCAGACTCTCAATATTTTAGAAAAGTGGACTTGGATGGAATTAAATACTGATAACATAAAGTCAGCTTCACATACAAGTAAAACACAGACCACTCACTATAAGGAAAGAAAAATCACATAATTTGTCCTAAAAATGTATTTTAAATGCACTATTGATGTATTGTAGAGGTTTTGTGTAATATAGGGTTGCGACACAAATCAAATTAAAATCAATCACTCAATCAGGCTTTGCTGCTCCCTACGGTGAAACATGTTGGACGAATGTTCCTATTTCATCAGAAATCCAACTCGTACAAATAAGCAGGTGTGTCTATGGGTTTGTTTTTCATGCTAAGATTGGCATTTGCATAATTGGCCCCTCATCAGACTTAAAGCACTACCTCCGACAGCTATTAGTTATATAACCATTTAGTTGGGGGGACATCTGGGTGTGGTTTAAAAGTTTACCTCCAGGGTATAGGGCAACATTTTTTTCTTTAACTGCACAACAGACTACAATAACATTTCTTCTTGTTGCATAATCACTGAACATACACGACATACTACAGTGGAAGTCAGGGAAGTACTGTTATAATAATAATAAATAATAATAATAATAAGTATTATTATTATTATTTTTTTTTTTTTTAAACCACCCTTACATGTCAGTAGCATCACTGACGAAGCTTAAAACAATGAACTTAAAGATGGCACAATACATTATCCATGAGGTCTATGAATTAAACATGGAGGTCAAATTGTGTCTCTAACACGTTCAACCTTCATCTAGCGCAAGCCACCACTTTAAGCTCATGTAAAATTCACTGCTCCTTACGAAGCAAAATACAAAAAAATCCAAGCTACCTCAGCCGGGATCGAAATTCATGGACGCAATGTCTCGAATCAAATATTTTATACTGCGGTCATGAGTCTCGACAGCGCCCTGTGGTTGAAGTCTTATGTAAATGTCAATTGCTTTTATGCCTTTATTCATGAAAGATTTCATCACAAGTCTCTTGTATTTCAGCAAGGAGGTTTATAGTTTATAGTAGTATCCCTTAAATCTTAAACAATGATAGTCTGGAGTAGAAAAACAGGAAAAAGTCTCACCATAACCTAGAAGATATCACATTATACTTTTATTGTAGCCAAAGATCTGCACAGAGACTTTCTAAGGTCAAGCGGTTACAAAATTTGTGACACATGAAACAACAGTTTTTTCTCCGGAATTACCCTGGAAAAGGCTAACTGCGATATAAACTGCATGTGTGCGTGTGTGTGTGCGTGTGAGTACCCCCCCAACCCAATCCATTCTCACTACAAAAAGGAAATGTTCACCAGTATTCCACAGGGCAGGAAACATCTGCTTCACAACCGGGCAGAAAGATGGAGCGTGTCTAATGTTTACAAGCCAAACCGGATAGATTTCATTACTACGCCATGTCAAATGCCAGGTGTGTTTGGGACTCTATGGTAACCTTTGCTGGCTGTAGATCGGTTTTCTTCAGACGGAGAGATAGGGAGATAGTGTAACGAGTTGTCATCCAGAGGCTTAACACACTGTGTCGGAGCTGTTATTTATAGCCACGCCTGACTCACCGCTCCCGGACGTCTGACGTAATGGAATTCCCTCAAAATTCACCACAAATGTGATCTTACTGGAGGTTTACTACTGACTTCATCTGGATGTTTAAGCTTAAACCGAGCCAAATTATCATCATTATTATTATTATTCATACGCCGTGCAGAATTTGCGAAACTCATGGATGGCAACTGTTCAGATTTCAGCCCGGTGACATTTACAAAAGAGGAATGAGGAAATGTTTAAAAATACAAATGACAACACAGCTGATCAGATGGATCTGTCCAGGTAGCAATTTCATAGGATATCCGTGTCATATCATTACATCTGTTCCCTCTGCCCTGGACACTGAGGCTCAACTCTCACTTATGCGACACGTTTAACCAAAGTGCATAATCAAATAACTAAATGTAAATGACGATGTAAATTAACTGACAGTCTGTTTGAAAGATTTGATTTTAAAATGAGCTCATTTTACTTAAGAAGCAGTCAAACAATCATACTCTGTGATATCCTGCCTCAAATGTGCCAGGGAAAAGCAGGCTACCAGTTATCTTTTTTGTATTTACAGTTGCCAGGAGAACATGTTGATTCAGATCGCTGCTGATTACACAGAAAGAGAAAGAAAAAATGACCTACAATATTAATGTTTGACTGTAACAAGGTTTTGTCTGGGGGAATGCATGTAGTTTCACTTAACCCTACCAGTCGAGCTACACACATCAAACAAGCAAGGATGCTAGGAGAAACTAACGCTCAAACAGGCAGTTAAAACCCTTTCTTACAGTTTGTTTTACGGTCTGCAATTTCTGATTTGACACCATGTGTACAATTTCATTTTACCTTGTTTGATTATGGCACCCTTTTCAAAGACACTTTAAAACTCCTTTAAAATTCCAGCAAAAAAAAAAAGTTTTAAATAAGGCCTGGGAGAACATTTTGCCCCACCAGTGCAGCCTTACAGGAATAGTTTAAGTCCCCCCTCCCCTCTAGCAGCTTTGTGTGAGCCTCAGCTGAACTTTAGAAAGCATTTCCGCATGGAACGAGGGTTGTGGAGTTTGATCCCGATTACTTATACTGTACTTGAATTGTGGGTGACAAACTTCATGGCAGGAAGCTTTATAACAACAAAGACCGAACACAATCATATGCACCTAAATTTTGACTTGATGATGCACACTAAAGTGCCTATTTTGTCCACCAAATTCCCATCTTGAAAAAAAAAAAGGTTTCCATTGTTGTGTAAACATTAATCTGTGAAAATCCCTAGATTGTCACATGATGCAAACTGAGGTAATCTAATTCCCTGTGCTGTCTGGTACCTTTGTGGACAATATAAACGATGCAGACCTGGCAGGAGGACGAATAACTGTCTACACTACTTCATGACATTTAAGCACAAAAAAGGTTTCATACAGAGAGTTAAAAAGAAAAAAAGAAAGAAAAAACACCTATACGGATTAAGAAATAATAATAAAATTGTGCACATCAGTGAGGATACAGCACAAGACTGAAGACAAATTATATTTAATAATGCAGCAAGGTCATTAAAACCTAAACACACTGAGCTCATCTAAATAAACAGCAGATCAGAGTGAAACTTAAGACACCTGTTTTTTTTTTCCCCACCAGGAAACACCAAAGCACACTTTAGGATTATTTAGTCTGAAAATAAACACAGTTATTGCCTTAAATATTTTTTTTTTCATATTAGCGAGTCAGACAAAAAATTTCTGTACATACATTATATATATATATATATATATATATATAATTTTATAAATTTCTATACACACAAGTTTCTTATAAACTCATATAGAGAGAGAGGTTTTAAACTGAGGAAGTTTTCATGTGACTCTGCTCTTGGGCAAACTTAAGCAAAGTCTCGCGATACTCATCAATTATCGTGGGAAATGAAGCGCGAGCTGTTTTCGTCACAGCACTGTGGAAGTCTTTTAGAAGAAGACTGTTCCTAGAAAGAAAGGCTTACAAAAAAGGACTAGGAGATCCTGAGCACATGATCTGACAACAATCGCAAACTTTTCACACACACACACCTCTCTCTCCATCACAGACAGAGAGAGACAGACATGAGAGGGGGAGAGAGAGAGAGAGAGAGAGAAAGATCTTACTTCCTTATTAACCAAGTCAGGGCATGTAGACGATATTTCTACCTAGATATCAAAACCAGTCCTAACAACAACAACACACTCCGAGTAAACCTGGAAGTTCATCAGGTGTGTGTGTGTGTGTGTGTGTACAGTGAGAATCAGTGAGTGCACGGTGTTAGCTCGGACAGGAATAACGTTTTAAGCCGCACATCGACTCCTAATGGCTTGGCAGGCGCGTTAACACACAAGAAACAGCTTCAGCGCTTGACTTCTCAACACAAACTTGGGAATACTTACAAATTTCTTTTTCCCTTCTCCGTCGTCGTATGTCTTCTTGGGTTTTTTGTCTTTGCCGCTTTTCGATGAAGAACCGGCTGCGGAAGCGGAGGCTGAATTCCCGAAGTTTGGAGGATCCATGATTGATTCAACACGTATTGCGTATCCAAGGCAACGGAAAGATTGACGGATTCACAAACTCGGCGGTTAGAACACAAGTGTGCGGTGAGCTCCTCCGGAGTGTAACCCTGGCAGGGTCGCTTGCCCCTGCGGCCTGAGTGTGTTTAGCCCGCCGCCCTATTAGCTCAGGCTCCCCCCCGAGCTCTCTACAAAAACGGAGGGAAATTTGAAAGCCAGACGCCGAAGCCAGCCAAAACTTCTCTTCCTCGAAACCCAAACGCATAAAAACACTCCGGTTCTTGTCCAAACCCTAACATTAAGCACTTGAAGCGTCGTCCGGCCTGTGTTATGTGACTTTACCGCGGGTTTAATCTCACTCTCTCTCTCTCTCTCCTCGCCTAGCGTTACTACTCTCTGCTCTCGGGCTTTCTGTCTCGCACCCTCGTGCGCGCGCACACACACACACAGTCCCTTTGCTCGAGCTGCTCAGTCGCGCGCCCTGAAATTTCTCTTTATTCTCCGTTATTTCTCCTCCTTTTGACGCACATTCTGACTTTCCGGCTTCCCCTGCATACTTGTTCCTAACGCGAGTCAACTTTTTCAAGCCGCGCTGTTTACACAAGCACGAAGCTCTTCACTTCCTGTTTGAGCGCGGAGACAGGTTGAGCGGGAGCATGGGCGGGGCCAAAACATGGCTCACCTGGGCCTCGGCTGTCTCCTCAGGCTTTACCTCAATCTCTCATCGCCTACACCGCTTTATCCAGTACTAGCGTTAGTACGCGTCTTTCATGGGGAAAAGAGTTTGTAGAAATAGTTAAATGGTTAAAGCTAGAAACAAAATAAACTGATCAGCGTTAATGTAATCAGTGATATATTTCAGGTTGAAGCCCACGTCCATGTCTGTCTGTCTTTCTGTGTGGAAGAACTTTCTGTATAACCTATTAATACAAAGAAATACATTTTTGTAAGATTCTATATTTTATAGCTTTTTTTAGGCTGACTTCTGTACTTCTTTTGTATTCAGCCAAATACACTCCCTGTTTGGTCATCAAGAGTGAATCGCAGATGAGAAAAGTAGATCAGATGAAGATTAAGTTTTATTTTACAAGTGTGTTAAAATTCCCTTATACCACTTTAGCGCTGGTATTTCAGCAGAGAAAATAATAAATTTAGCTTTTCTAATTCATATATATTAGTGCAGGTGTTTCCTTTGGGCAAGTCGTTTATTAGTAGCTTACTTTAAATTAGATTATTAAACCCTTCAGTGTTTATAACATCAGTTTTAATCAAGTTAAACTTCAAGCAGATATCCAAGTGCAGTACTTCAAAGGTTTCATTAAATTCTGTCCAGTGGTCGATTTAAGACGTGCCCACAGTTTGACACATGCGCAGTACGGTGTCAAAACATGATTTTTTTTATCTGCGGTTTATAATCTGGCACATAACTGCTCATTAAACCACTTCTAATAAACTTTTTAAATTTCATTTATGGCACAGGTTTAACCTCAGGCAGAATGACTGGCAAAGTTTCATTAAATTCTGTCCAGGAAGTTTTGCATGGTGCTGTAACAAACATCTGGCTGGACAGATATACGGACATACAGACAGTCAGACAGACATTGCATCCTCTAATGTATGAAACTTAAAGATATCAAAGAAAGAGTAAGTTCTGACCATTGTACAGACATTCATTTTATTTATATAGATACATCAGATAGGCCTGTTGCCTATCCCAGGTACACCCTGGACAGGATGCCAATCCATCACATGGCACACACACTCACTCATTCACACACACTATGGGCAATTTTGCAATGGTATTTAGACTAATCTGCATTTATTTAAACTGTGGGAGGAGACCCACCAAGCACAGGGAGAGCATGCAGACTTCATGCACACAGACCCGAGGTGGGAATTGAACCCGTTCACTGGAGGAACAATTATATGTTGCATCATAATTCTAAGGAAACGAAACTTTGTTGCAATGTGCACTCACCTTCCACTTTATTACTAATACCTACAAACATGCACATTCGTTGTTTTTCACACCATCACACCATGTTTTTCAAACTCTACAGACTGTGTGTGAAAATCCTAGGAATACAGCAGTTTCTGAAATCCCCAAACCCATGCTACACCCATGATCTGGTTAAAGTCAATGAGATCACATTTTTCCATTCTGATAGTTGATATGAAGTTCTTGACTTACAAATCAGGTTAAAGTTGACATTGCATGCTGCATTTTTGTGTTACTGAGATTTGGATTAAGCCAATATCAATTGAAGTGA
This sequence comes from Clarias magur, assembly GCA_013621035.1. Taxonomy (NCBI): domain Eukaryota; kingdom Metazoa; phylum Chordata; class Actinopteri; order Siluriformes; family Clariidae; genus Clarias; species Clarias magur. The sequence continues at coordinate 349,987 of QNUK01000131.1, forward strand.
CTAATCAAGAAACTTTGATAGTGATGATTTGTGATTTTTCACATCTGTAACTAATTCTAAGAAATCATAGAATGCTCAGTGTTGAATCATAGACCCCACTTTAAAAACCACCACCTCAGGTAAAGCCATGGACAGATAATCAAACCCATATCACTATGTGGGTTTATTTCTACATAAAACTCTTCAAAGGTGCATGTGTAGGTTTTAATTTAGTATTGTTTAGCCAAAATTTAAATTTATATGTTTTTTTTTACCTAAAAGGATGCATTGTAGTTCCCACTGTCTGTAAGTCCCCAACATATGAACAAGTTCTATTCCAGAAGCTCATTAGTAAGTCCAATTTGTTTGTAAGTCCTACAAACATTGTCTAGGTACTAGGAAACAAACACAAATTGCTATATACATGTTCCATGATCTTGTCCTTGTTCTTTAGAATCGTGGTGATGGTTGAATGATTCATTTTAAAGGAACGACCAAGAAAGGTGTAAAGAATTGAGGCTGGGGCTGATTACTTTTTACCTGAGAGTATAGTCATTCAGTCTATCAGGTACACTCAAATTCTTAATTAAATTTCAATTGGGACTGATATTTATCTGCATACACATTATTAATAGATCATCAGATGGAGAAAGCCTGTGTGAAATACAGTGTCTAGGGTAACAGATGTGAATGAGGTGGATTGATTGCATCATATATTTTCTTTCAAAAATGCTTTGGCAAGAGCTTGGGAAGAGGAAGAACACTTCTCTGTTGACCACAGCAAAACTTTTTTAGGCATTACAAACTGTTATGAATGCAGCTTCCCTTCTCCCATCAAGTATTTGTCAAATTTGTTCTGCATTCAGTAAAATGAATATAATAAAATGCATTCTTCAGCCTTTATAGTTTCATTGTCAGACTATTGATAGACACTAAATTAAATTAAAGATTTTTCTGTGTTTGAAAACCTACTGACCATAACAGGTTTGATACCTGAAGCTTTTTCTGTAAATGTCAAAAATGTCCTATGCACTAAAATTTGCATTAATACGAACCTATAATTACGGTTAGAACTATAGTCAGAGTTACTGTTATACATAAAAAAAATACTTTTTTTTTTTGCTAACAGCGCCACTCAGTGTGAAGTTTATGAACAGCAGCCTGAGTCTCGGGTTCAAAGGCCAACACCCAACGTTCACTCATCCTAATGATTCACTGTGGTGTAATACCACAAACAACCAATTACACAATACTGAGATTATACAAAGTTTTTTTGTTTTTTTTAAACTGAATAACTCATTTATAAAAGTCATACCTTCTACTTTTATTTTACTCAAGGCCTGTGAGCAGTGTAAAATTCTGCTATAGTGGATATAACTGGGACAAGTGATGGTTAATCCTGCCTAAGAGATCACTGGCTCATTCAGGGAACGCTGCCAGTCAGCCAATGCAAATCCACTGACATGTTTTCCATGACGGTATCTCTGTTCTTGCTTGGAAGATGTGCTGAGTCAAGCTGGGTTTATTTTTGGTTGATGAGATTAAGTTGTCTCTTATCGTGGCTCCTGCAACCATTCTGCCCACCTCTGCACAAAACCTCAGTAATACGGGTAAGCACTGCTTGGCCTCAGATGACTTTCCTCAACAGTCAGTGTTTTGGCGTTTCATTGTATTAGCTGACGTTTAGTAGGCTTTATGAAAAAAGAGTCCAACCACACACACACACTCATACACATCAACACACACACACACACACACTCATACACATCAACACACACACACACACAGTTATTTTATTACGCATGATTGAGTGATGATTGCATGCTCCTGGTTGCTGCAGGATTTTGCCAGATGACTGCTCTGAGTAACGCTATATAAGTAAACCATGTAATGTTATATATGTGACGTGGTATATGCACGCAATGTCAGTTTTATTTTCATTCACATCTTTAAATAAATTGCATTTTGCTTTGAGGAAGCATTTTCTCATGAGATATCACACATTACATTCTGGCACCCAAGCACTGGTGATGTAATGTCAAGCCTGAGATAACAGTTTGTGCATTGATGTTGATGATCATAAGTTATTATAAATGTGGTAAATATTAATATTTACCATTCACACTTTCAAGTGTTTATTTTTTTACAATCAAAGCCCTTAATTCACGCAGCTTGTGATTGTACACATAAGATTTAATTACAGATTTAATTCATGCAAGAAAAGAACCTGCAATACATTGCAGCGCGCGCGCACACACGCACACACACACACACACACACACAACATGAGAGAAAGTTCATGGACGCAGACGCGTTGGCATTACAAGTCCGCGCGCCTCTCCAAACAGACCAGGTTAATCCACAGAGCGCAAGGGCGAGCTCTCTGTTGCGTCACAAACGCCATGTGCGTTACAGCGCGCGGAGGGTTTCACTTGTACGAGGTCCGGGCCTCGCGCAGAGAGCGGTCGTACGGCGTGGACGCGAAGAACGAGTTGCGCAGCTGGCAGTTGATGAACACCACGATGAGCAGCACGAGGAGGAAGAGCACTATGCACATGACCACGTAGGTCGTCAGGTCCGGTTTACTGAGCTCGCCCTCGCGCAGCGCGCCTCCGCCAGCGCCGCCGCGACCCGCGGGCTTCAGCAGCGCCGACACGCTCACCGGCGCGTGCGACACGTCCAGGGGAGCCGGCGCGTGCGTCTGGCTCATAGCGTCCAGGTCCCGCGCGGCCGCCGCCGTCGAGTTCAAGAGCATTTGCCTGAGCATGACGAAGAAATAGAAGTATATATGTGTGTGAGTGTGTGTGTGTGTGTGTGAGAGAGAGAAAGGGAATATCACCCTGGCCGGCTCTGTTTCCAAAAAAGCAAACACGCGCAGCAAAGTTACGAAATGACGCACATGGTTACCCTCCCCCCTAAGAATGAAAAAGAAGAAGAAGAAAGAAGAAGAAGAAAAAAAATCCCTCTTACGCACTAGAAATACGTGATATGTTGCACGTTACACATTGTCTTCTTTGGTGTGCAACTCGCCTTGGGTGCGTCTCAGCCAAAAGCGCAAAAAGGGCCAGGTCGCGGAGTGCGCAATTTCACACATCGCGCGGAATTCACTCCAACATCCAGGCGAAATTTCTAGCGCACAAACTCTGCACACGTCCAAAGCTGCCAGGAACGAATTAACAACGAGTCATGTCTCCTCGTGCGCTCCACACGCGCTGCACTCGCACCGCTGATGCCCGAGCGTTATTCAGACATACAGCTTCTCCTCGGTTTCTCCGGTGCGTCACAGACTTCTCCGGCTAAGTTTGCGTGCTTCCACACACGCTGGTGCGAGCGCAGTGCAACTCGAGCTCGAGTGAGATCGGTGGAGACGCGAGAGCACACCTCTGCGCTCCTGGCTGCCTCGATAACATCCTTCTGTGAAAACGTAATAGCTTAAATTTTTTTTTATTTTTTTTTATCAGATCCGGATCAGTAAGGTAATTATCCTGTGCTCGTCACGCTGCTCGCTCTGGACTCTCCTCGCTGTCGGCTGTCGGTGCGCACAGGGAGCAAGAACACCAGACTGGGCTGGAGAGAGAGAGAGAGAGAGAGAGAGAGGAGAGGAAGGGAGGAGAGGGATGGGTAGCCTAAAGCACGTGACGCGCCTCTCCAACCGTCCCCCCAGACGGGCTCTTCAATTTGAGAGCCAGTGTGCAGAAGAATGTCAGCTGAGTGTGGAATGTCTCAGTGAAGGAGGAGAGAAAGAGAGCTACAGGAGTGCCAGGATCAGGCATGTTCCCAAATGTCTGCCTGTGAGTGCATGGTGAAGAAAGGGCTGTTCTCTCTCTCTCTCTCTCTCTCTCTCTCTCTCTCTCTCTCTCTCTCAATCCTGACCTTCAGGGCTGCAGGTTTCATCAAATTATTTCCACAGGACAAAATCTAAAAAAGTCTGCAGTGAAAAAAAACAAAACAAACAAACAATCCTAAGCGTTTTTAAATACCCTGTCGGAGTCACAAAGCATCAGCTAGCAGCTTGTTCAATCTGTTTAAACATTCCCACAATTCGCCCACACTAAACAAGGCTATTATTTTCCTGTCAGAGGAAGAGGACAGCTGAGGCTACCATGGCCTCACTGCTATTCAGCTCTGGTTACATCCATAATACGAGAAACACTACGATTTCCGGATTCGAACAAGCATATCTGAGCCGTTTCCAGATGTAAGAATAATATAACGTTGAAGCTACTTTAAAAATAGTGACAAACAATATGACCATGAGATAGCTCTGTATGGCCAGTTGCTTTATGTTCTGCATCATAAATCAGGCATGTAGCTATTTCTACACTCTCAGGAGATAAACACTCATGGGTTCTTCTGTTGTCCATCTTGGGAAATACGGAAGGGGTCTATGCACAGTAGGATCATATATCAGGGTGTTCTTGCTCGATGTGGAGTATATCAAAAGATTTTTTAAGACGCAAGTAACCCCTCTTATTTGAAGAACCAATGTATGGCACTTTTAATCAATAGAAATGACCAAATAAATAACATTACAAATAGTGATTCACAGACTGGTAGACAGTCAAATATCACACAAGGGTTTATTTTTAGTACAGCTACTACTACTAATCACTCCTGTTACAACTACCACATAGTCAAATCGACAGTGTTGATTTAACACTTTGTTTGAGTCCAAATGCATTCATATAAACACTGCTGGGGATTAATTCATCACTTTGTGGGGTGTCAAGTTAACATTGGGGAATTTACTATGTATAGCTACTACTACTACTACTTTTAGTTTTATTGCCTTGATCAAGGGCCCAACAGTGATTCTTAGGATTAACAGCAAGCCTGCCACTATATCGATAGTCCGTGGGACAGGGGTGTGGTAAAATTACCTCATTTAAGGTTTCTGTTTGCATTTTTAAATTCTAAAAATTAGCTCTACCCCCAGCCTGAACAAATCTGTTTGATTCATCTCTTTCTTTTCCTCTTGTCAATATTGCAACATCAATGTAACTCACAGGCAGCAGAGAATGCTTAAAAATGACAAACAGCTCATTTATTATCAAAGAAAATTCAAAGTTGTCCTAAGTATTAGAACAGAGGTGTTTGGGATGAACAGTGCAAGAACACTGTAGCTGGAACACATTTGAGAAGTCTGTCTGAAACTGTTAAAGCCCTGCATTCAAAACATGAGAACTGGCCCTGAGTGTGCTCCAAATGTGTAAGCACCATGCCACATTGTTTTACGAACTTGTAGAAAATGTTCAAGCAGTGCACAACTAACAATCTCATGATATAGGAGCCATAATATTAACGGTGAGTGTCAAGGGAAAAGCGTATATTCATGGCAAGGTAAAAAGCTAAGGATTCATGGCACATTCCTGTCCACAGGTCTACTTCGCTCCAGGCGTGTGCTCCCCTCCAGCACACATGCTGCTGCACTGACCCACTTTCCCTTTCCTTTGTCCAAGTCCGTCTCCTTACATTACACTTTAAGACAAATAAAGTCTCTCCTGTTCGCTCAGTTCCACTTGGAAATCATTCTTGGAATGGCTTTTGAATGAGAGTGAAAATTAATAACAGTCGAGAGAGAGAGAGAGAGAGAGAGAGAGAGATTATACAAGCTAAAATTGTAATCATTTTGTTTATTGGAACCTCACTGTGTATGAGTTAATATGCACTTAGCATAAATTATTATTCAGTATTAACAGAGCATAAATGTTTTTTTTTCAGGTGCATTGTAATTGTAACGGTGTCATTTATTCATTCTCAAATCTATTATACACGTTCTGTTAAATACACAGTTAAATAACCACTCCATGGCTTTTGAATGAAAATAAGAAATAGTATAATTTTTAAGAATATAAAGATATTATATGGTATATATATATATATATATATATATATATATATATATATATATACACGTGGACAAAATTGTTGGTACCCTTCGGTCAATGAAAGAAAAACTCATAATGGTCACATAAATAACTTTAATCTGATAAAAGTAATAATTTAAAAACTTTTATGAATGTTACCCAATGAAAGTCAGACATTGCTTTTCAACCATGCTTCAACGGAATTATTTTAAAAAATGAACTCATGGAACAGGCCTGGACAAAAATGATGGTACCCCTAACTTAATAGTTTGTTGCACAACCTTTTGAGGCAATCACTGCAATCAAACGATTCCTGTAACTGTCAATGAGACTTCTGCACCTCTCTGCAGGTATTTTGGCCCACTCCTCATGAGCAAGCTGCTCCAGTTGTTTCCGGTTTGAAGGGTGCCTTTTCCAGACAGCATGTTTCAGCTCCTTCCAAAGATGCTCAATAGGATTGAGGTCAGGGCTCATAGAAGGCCACTTTAGAATAGTCCAATGTTTTCCTCTTAGCCATTCTTGGGTGTTTTTAGCTGTGTGTTTTGGGTCATTGTCCTGTTGCAAGACCCATGACCTGCAACTGAGACCCAGCTTTCTGACACTGGCCAGCACATTTCTCTCTAGAATCCCTTGATAGTCTTGAGATTTCATTGTACCCTGCACAGATTCAAGACACCCTGTGCCAGATGCAGCAAAGCAGCCCCAGAACATAACAGAGCCTCCTCCATGTTTCACAGTAGGGACAGTGTTCTTTTCTTGATATGCTTAATTTTTCCGTCTGTGAACATAGAGCTGATGTGCCTTGGCAAAAAGTTCCATTTTTGTCTCATCTGTCCATAGGACATTCTCCCAGAAGCTTTGTGGCTTGTCAACATGTAGTTTGGCATATTCCAGTGTGGCTTTTTTATGATTTGTTTTCAACAATGGTGTCCTCCTTGGTCGTCTCCCATGTAGTCCACTTTGGCTCAAACAACGACGGATGGTGCGATCTGACACTGATGTTCCTTGAGCATGAAGTTCACCTTGGATCTCTTTAGAAGTCCTTCTGGGCTCTTTTCTTACCATTGGGATTATCCGTCTCTTTGATTTGTCATGAATTTTCCTCGTGCGGCCACGTCCAGGGAGGTTGGCTACAGTCCCATGGATCTTAAATTTATATATATATACTGTATATATACACACACACAACATAATCAATGACTATTAATAACGGATTGGAAAATGTGTTGTTATTTAACTTCTAACTTCCAACAGTTGGTATGAGAAATGCTTATTTTATGGCCAGTTTTATTGATGTGGCATTTGGACTTATACTGCTAAACAAAAAGCCTCAGAGCATGGATGAGCTCAGTATCAGTGAATTAATTTGCATACCAGCAAAATGCAAACATATCCTGACAATTCATATAATCATTTACATACTGAAAATATACATACACTACTCACAATAAGTTAGTAATATTGCGAGAGACTAAGTGGATGTCATACATACAGTGTTTGTTTCATGTCAGACATGTTTGGCATAGGGAGGCAATTGTATTGGGGTAACACACCTCATTTGGTGTTTTCCATGTAATGGTCTCACTGTGTACAGATGTGCCTTATATTGGGGCCAATACCAAAAGTCAACCCTTTTCAATGTGGCATCAATTTCAACTTTCTGTGGGTATAAAAAGCTGGTATTGTCAGTAAGTCATTCCAAGTTCATCATTCAAACAGCCATGAACACACGACGTCACTTAACAGACGAGCAGCGCCACCGGGCCATGGTGCGCATTCGGGTCGGTGGCAGGCTGTCAGATGTTGCTCGTGAACTTGGTGTGTCTCAAAGTGTCATCAGCAGACTTGCATCAAGACATAGAACTACTGGCAGAGTTCATGACAGACCCAGGAGTGGAGCCCCACGAGTGACAAACCGCAACGATGAACAGTACCTAAGGACCCATGCACTCAGACATCGTTTTGCAACTGTCACACAGCTGCAGGCCCGTTTACGAGATGTGAGGGGCTTCCAGACAAACCATTCACCATCAACTCCACCGCTTTGGCTTGAATACCAGACGACCGTTGCAGGTGACTCCACTGACACCAAGACACCGCCATGAACGTTTGCAGTGGGCACAAGACCATGTGACCTGGACAATGCAGCAGTGGTCTACCGTCCTGTTCACTGATGAGTGTCGGGTCACCGTTGCTGGAGAAGGCGAGGTGAGCGATACGCTGAGGTTAACATGGTCCCCAGGGTTTGCTTTGGTGGTGGGGGTGCAACAGTCTGGGCAGGCATCAACAGTCAGTGCTGACAGATTTGGTTATCGTAGATGGCTCTGTCACTGCACATTCTTACCTCAGAGACATCACAGAACCCATCATCATCCCCCAATTCCAGCAGCACACACCCCAACTTTCTGTTTATGGATGGTAATGCTCCACGACATTGTGGCAGAATTGTCACAGCTCGACTTCAGGAAGTTGGAGTGCCTCATACTGTATGGCCATCAATGTCCCCTGACCTGAACCCCATAGAGCATGTCTGGGATCAGTTGAAGCAGAGACTGGATGATCGTACTCCACCCCCACGTGACCTGGCAGAACTGCGTGTAGCACTTGTGGAAGAGTGGAACGCATTGCCTCAGAATAACATCATGAGACGTCGCTGTCAAGCTGTCACTGCGGCAAATGGTGGAAACACCCGCTGCTGACATTGTCAATTTTTGTTATTTGGTAATATTATATTACCCAAAAATTTAATTGGGTAATAAAAAATTTTTGGGTAATAAATATTAAACTAATCAAATGGTGTTTCTTTTCATACATTATTAGTAATATCAAAGGGAACTTTTACTTATTTCATTAAAATTCTGAGCAAATAGGAAAAGCACTCATGTCAAAAACAATATCCCTAACTTATTGTGAGTATATATATATATATATATATACATATATATATATATATATATATATATATATATATATATATATATATATATATATATAATATATATATATATATATACACCAAGGGATACCAAGGAAAAATCAAGAGTAAAAATATTTACAAACCCTGACCTTTTCTACCTTCAGACCTGATTTGAAGGAGTCTGTTTATTACACCTGGGATGGTTAAATATGTCATGTTGGGTTGCCTGGGGCAAACATTACAACTAGAAGATGGCACACACTGCTCAGAGTATACAAAATATATTAAAGGCTGTAATAAAGGGAATAAAATATAGTTGGGAACACAAGATATTACATATAGATTTAACATGTATATGTCTAATTACTTGTTATTAATGTCTTTAATTTAGACACTTACTTTACACCACAGCGCAGTTAAATTCCCAAATCTGACCGGTGAGAAGGTGTTGATTCACTTTCTATAACAGTAAGGTACTGAGAGTGCCAGCTATAATTAAAATCTCAGTTTGGTATAAATGCTAATATATAATTGTTTCTACAATAACAGCTCATTCACAGGGACTTGTATGGCAAACACACAACATAATCTATTATTATTATTAATAACGGTTTGGAAAATGTGTTGTTATTTAACTTCTATCTTTTCCAACTGCTGGTATGAGAAAGCCTTCTGTGTGGAAATGCTGATTTTATGGCCAGTTTTATTGATATGACATTTGGACTTATATTGCTAAACAAAAAGCCTCAGAGCGTGGACGAGCTCAGTATCAGTGAATTAATTTGCATTCCAGCAAAATGCAAAATATATCCTGAAAATTCATTTAATCATTTACATACTGAAAATATTTATACACTACTCACAATAAGTTAGAGATGTTGTGAGAGACTCAGTGGATGTCATACATACGGTGTTTGGTTCATCAAATATATTTATCAAATATATATATTTTATTAGGGTTATGGATATGGCATTTAACGAATACACTTTTATGAGAGAGTCCAGGTTTTCCACAAACTCTCTGAATTAATTCTAATAAATTACTCAGGATAAACTTATGTTATAGATGAGACATTTTGTGTTACGGATGTGATGTGTATGACGTGTTCATGTGTGAACAAATTTGAAATATTAATCATGAAAATAATTAATAATTCAATTCAATAACAATTCAATTCAATAATAAAAAAAATCTTCTGGTCCTACAGTCAGTTACAAAGCAATAATAGTCAAGACACCTTAAGAGAAATGCTATGGAAAGGTCAGCCTTACCATGGGAACAGGAAGTAGGCATCATTTATAGGGTTTCCACAGTACCATACTGATACACTAAAACACTATATCTAGATCTACTATTATATATATATATATATATATATATATTTGTGTTATGGATGTGATGTGTCTGATGTGTCTGAATTTGAACTAATTTGATATATTAATCATAACAAAATAACAATGAAATTATGAAATCGTCAATAATAGATAGATAGATAGATAGATAGATAGATATCTATCTATCTATCTATCTATCTATCTATCTATCTATCTATCTATCTATCTATCTATCTATCTATCTATCTCAATGCACTGTGGAGATTTAGATGTATTTTCTCCCTCTCTTTAAAGAAGCCTTGACTTTGCCACACGTAGTCACGCAGGATGACAGGAAATCTCAGCACAAACACAGCTCATGAGCAGAAATTCCCAACATCCGCCTACTGATGAAGGTGAGGAAGGAGGATGCAAGAGACCGCCTACGTGACTGACGAAGACCGGATAAGTGTGAAAGACCTCGGCAGGGGATCGACACAGTGATGAGATTTGAAGACTCTGCTGCCATAACCTTACTCATTGGCTGGATGCGAGCCACTTGTTAGTCTCGAACTTCATTTTTATAAGCATAAATCACAAGTGAAGTGACTGACTAAATATTTTTTCACATTTCAGTGGATGTTTACTCTTCCTGGCCTGGAGACTGTCATATGAACGCAAGGCACCAAAATAGCTTCCAGCACTAGGCTCGATTTCCAGTCACCTCCAATCCTGCCGGAAGCCTTTGCCTTTGTAGGAGGAATAACGGGAAGAGTATGGTGTAGGATTTACTGTAAATCCCAACAGAAACCAACTTCTGAATATCATTAGACCAAGGTCCTATCTCTTAAGCGTTTTCCTTGCCATGAGCTGGCCCTTGAACCGATTGAACAATCAAAATGTGTTGGTCGAGGCATCACAGGACGTAGATCTCATGACAGGCTTGAACAGAGACTATACAGAAGACACGATGAAGGCCAAGAATCCTCTTGGCTTGTTAGTTGTTCAAGCAAAGCTCGGTGAAACATCACTAATGGAAAGACCTTGAACTGTAAACAGACTACTTTACCCCAAGATAATCTGAAACATTAATTTTGTTCAGCAATAAAACTACAACTGATGCCTGAGGGATAAAAAAAAAAGTAATCAGACTAATCAAGTGTGGATTTCGTATAAACAAACAGGCAGCACTTGGGAAAAAAAAGAAGCGTCTTATACAGATACATTTAGGTTCCCTTGGGTAGATACTGCTCTACAAATCTTTTGCAAATCACCTAAGTCATAACAAGTGTATACATTAAAACCCTACGTTTTCATCATTCAAAGAATACAGTTTTCTAATGAGGAATAGGCATACAGTACAGTAATTCACTAGACATGATTAGTGCAGTAATATACACATTGCATCGACAGTGAATCCAGTCAGCGGCAGGGTGGCATAGTGGTTAGCACTTTCGCCTTTCACCTCCAGGGTCAGGGTTCGAGTCCTGCCTCGGGCCTGTGTGCACTGAGTTTTTATAGCAAGATTTTCATTGTGTCTCATTGTCATAGTGTATGAAAATCTTGCATAGTGTATGAAAAAGTGTGTGTGTGCGCTATGATGGATTGGCATTGGGATGTACCCCGCTCCAGGCCCACCCCATACCCCACACACAGGAGAAAGTGGCATATATGATGAGTGAGTGAGAGAGTAAATCCAGTCTAAGAGCACATTTTAGTTAATGAGTACATAATTGGTAACATTATTTAGTGCAGTCATAAAAATATTATAGAACTTGCAGGGCTTTCCTGAGACTAAAGCCAAACATAAAAAAAAAATCTTTTAACTGAGAGAATGGAAATCAAAATCATTAGCTTAGGCTGTCCTTTATTATAAAGCTCTTAGCATTAGATGCTTTTATTCTAATTCGAAAATAACCCCATGTTCCCTTCTGTTATTGGTATCATGGCTGCTGTGAAACTCTCTCTCTCTCTCTCTCTCTCTCTCTCTTTTGAGCTGTCAGACTTTGCTCTTTATTTCACACAGCTATGCAAACTACATAGCCATATAAACAGATAGTGAAGGGGCTTATAGACAAACTATCTTCTTTCCTCTCCTTGTGGGGAAACAACAACATATAAAACCATATTCACACACACATGCACGCATACACACGCAGACACACGCAGACACACACACACACGCAGACACACACACACACACACACACACACTAGTGTTAGACCGTCTACATTAGCCTGGCCCCCTGACCTGCTCCTGGGACTGATTGGGCAGGTGGTTAAATCTGGGGTCGGAGATTTTTATAACAAAGACTCTTTTCTTTTTTCTCTTTGTAAACAATATTTATCAACGTTGTCTTCATATTCTCTGTGGCTTTTCTCAGTTTGCAGTATCGATTGGATGTAACCTGGACGGTGCTCTGAAGTCAGGAAATGTATTCGTTGCTTCATTTATCTTCCAGCTAGTCAAGAAGAATTTTTATTGCGATTCCGTTCATATACCCACAAAGGCCACACAAAGCAACACTGTATTTTTACTGGACTTCTCATTGATAACAGCATATTACTGACCGTAACCTTATTGTCTTATTGTTAAATATGATGTAGATCTACGACAAATGTGTAAGGTATCACGATGGATGTAGAATAACTGTGTGAAATGGGAGTGCCTACTACTTCTACTGATAGTAGCAGCAGTAATAGTAATAATAATAATAGTAATAATAATAATAGACTTTAGTTAGAAAAATGATAAAAAACTAAGATAACTGTAAGCTTTCCAAAAAAAATACACTGCCCGGCTGAATAAAAAGTCATCACCTGGACGTTGGTAATTCCATGGTTCAGATACAACAAGTTATTTAACCCTAACTGATGCAGTGAGTAGCTACTTATGTCTTAAAAACCATGTCAGAAGACATATCCTGTGGTCGCAGCAAAGATGTTACTCTGTTTCAGAAGGGTTGCGATATTTTCCATGGACTAAGGAGGTTGCTGGGACTACAAACACTGTACTGTAAAATGCATTATTAAAGCATAAAGGAAGGATAGTGGAGAACCACCTTCTTCGAGAAAAAATATTTGGAATGATTATGGTCGAATAAACATTAAGTGAAATCAAATGTGAAGAGAATCTGTGAAGGGATTGGGACTAAACAGCTGTGTAGTCTTAAGCGAACCATTTATTAGTGAGACTTACTGAGAAAAAAGGCTTCAGTTGGCTAAGAACCAGTGTTATGATCTGTGGTTACTTCTGTAGGTCAGGTCCAGGTTCAGCAGTGTGTAAGGAGGTCAGCAGACTACCTGAATGATCAGATTTTTTCTTCCCTGCTGGCACAGGCATATTCCAGGATGACAATAGCACAGTTCACTGGGCTCAACTGTGATAGAGTGGTTCAGGGAGCATGAGGTATTATTTTCACACATGGAGTGGCCACCACAGAGTCCAGACTTTAACCCCATTGAGAATCTTTGGAGACTTTACTCAGCAGCCCGACTCTCCCATCATCAATACCAGATCTCGGAGAGAAATTAATGTGACCCTGGATGGAAATAAATGTTGTGCCATAGCATAAGCTTATCGAAGCGATGCCATGGGTAACGTGTGCCGTAGTCAAAACAAAAGGTGGTTCAGCGGAAATTTATTTTAACATGTAGAAAACAATGAAAACTTAAAATAGTGAGGAAAATCTGGGGTTCTGTGACTTTTAGAGGTTCAAGTGTTTACGGCATGCAGTTTGTAGGAGAACCCAATAGCTCTGCTTTATAGATAAACATAAACATGTAAAAAGTAATCTTAGTGAATCACAAAGTCGATCAGAGTAGGAGTAGTGTTTGTAAATCAGCGTAGCTCTTTAGCTGGTGGTCAGGGTAGCAGCGACAGCAGACAGAATCATACCTCAGGTCTGCGTTCCCTTACAAAGATTTGTGAGCACGGGATATGGAAGGCACAGTGCATCTGCCTCAGATCAGTGTGTGGAAGGACAATTCATCCCTTTGCCATAAAACTCACAGGCTGACAGTTAAATGTGCCTGCTGTGTGGAGTCGACTCGTTGTTCCATCCATAAAGCTGTTTACTGTGTCTCTTGGTGTCTTTCTCCGAGTCTCTCTCTTTCTCTCTCCCAGCCATAAGACGTTGACCTTCTCTGAGGCCTATCAAACAGCTGCGATACACAGACCATATCTCCTACTGGAGAACTGCTTTGTTTGATCTCCTCGCTGACTCACTTGCTTTATGTCCACAACATACCACTGTTGTTTTGATTTTAGTGATAAGGCAGCTGTAGTTGTTCGGAGCCTTACAGTACACAAAAGTGGCTCGGAGATGTGAAGTGTGCCCTATGTTTACTTATAGTCGCTTATATTCATGAAGTCTGTAACACTCAGGCTTGTTCTTGGAGGACAATTTACCCTGCGGCTGGTTCTGCTGACTAGCTAACAGAACAGCCTAGCATTCCATCTAGCGTTTACATTAAAATACTGTACACTCACCTAAAGGATTATTAGGAACACCATACTAATACGGTGTTTGACCCCCTTTCGCCTTCAGAACTGCCTTAATTCTACATGGCATTGATTCAACAAGGTGCTGAAAGCATTCTTTAGAAACGTTGGCCCATATTGATAGGACAGCATCTTGCAGTTGATGGAGATTTGTGGGATGCACATCCAGAGCACGAAGCTCCCGTTCCACCACATCCCAAAGATGCTCTATTTGGTTGAGATCTGGTGACTGTGGGGGCCATTTTAGTACAGTGAACTCATTGTCATGTTCAAGAAACCAATTTGAAATGATTCGAGCTTTGTGACTTGGTGCATTATCCTGCTGGAAGTAGCCATCAGAGGATGGGTACATGGTGGTCATAAAGGGATGGACATGGTCAGAAACAATGCTCAGGTAGGACGTGGCATTTAAATGATGCCCAATTGGCACTAAATTGGGGCCTAAAGTGTGCCAAGAAAAGATCCCCCACACCATTACACCACCACCACCAGCCTGCACAGTGGTAACAAGGCATGATGGATCCATGTTCTCATTCAGTTTACGACAAATTCTGACTCTACCATTTGAATGTCTCAACAGAAATCAAGACTCATCAGACCAGGCAACATTTTTCCAGGCTTCAACTGTCCAATTTTGGTGAGCTCGTGCAAATTGTAGCCCCTTTTCCCTATTTGTAGTGGAGATGAGTGGTACCCGGTGGGGTCTTCTGCTGTTGTAGCCCATCCGCCTCAAGGTTGTGTGTGTTGTGGCTTCACAAATGCTTTGCTGCATACCTCGGCTGTAACGAGTGGTTATTTCAGTCAAAGTTGCTCTTCTATCAGCTTGAATCAGTCGGCCCATTCTCCTCTGACCTCTAGCATCAACAAGGCATTTTCGCCCACAGAACTGCCGCATACTGGATGTTTTTCCCTTTTCACACCATTCATTGTAAACCCTAGAAATGGTTGTGCGTGAAAATCCCTGTAAATGAGCAGATTGTGAAATACTCAGACCGGCCCATCTGGAACCAACAACCATGCCACGCTCAAAATTGCTTAAATCAGCTTTCTTTCCCATTCTGACATTCAGTTTGAAGTTCAGGAGATTGTCTTGACCAGGACCACGGCCATAAACGCATTTAAGCAACTGCCATGTGATTGGTTGATTAGATAATTGCATTAATGAGAAATTGAACAGGTGTTCCTAATAATCCTCTAGGTGAGTGTATATACTCTAAGGTATTCACATGGTGGCTACATGGATGAAACAGTGGACTTCTACTCAGAAGGTTGTGAGTTCAAATCCAACCACCGCCAAGATGACTCAATGCTGTAAATGTTACGATTATCACATTTTCTAGGTATAGTTCTGACAATACAGACTTTCTTCAGCTGCCTGTGTCAGGAGGCGGGTGCCAATCCATTACAGGGCACACACACACAATGGGAACGCCAATTACCCTAATCTGCATGTCTTCGAACTGTGGGAGCAAACCCACCAAGCACGTGGAGAACATGCACATCCTGCACACACACAGACCAGATGTAGGAATCGAATCCTCGACACCCTGGAGATGCAGGGCACCTCCTATCTCTACATTTATAACCAAATTTTACTCCCAAAATTTGCCACAATATGCTTACCGACTTGCTCTGATGCTTGTTGACTGACACACACACACACACCAAACATAATGGGGCCTGATGTTCTCTCTGGTTTTGCACAGAAAAAGAGGTATATAAGTACTAATCCGTTTCCCGAGTCTACTATATCAAAGCTATTCACATGATTTATAGAAATATAAATGTGGGGAAACAAAAGCGTTCTGTGAGGTTTAGGAAGTATTACTAAGTAAAGAATGTGGCGGGAGGGAGGGGGTGGCATAGAAAGAGAAGCATGGGACATTTAATGCAATCTAGGGGAAATGTAAGAAGACAAAAACTTAACAATATCCAGAGGTGGGTAGTATATTTACTCCGTTACATTTACTTATAACGTTTTGAAAAAAAAAAAAAAAAACTTCTATGAGTAGTTTTACCGCACCATAATTTTAACTTTTAAAATTTGTTAAAAAGAGATGCTACTCTTACTCTACTACATTCGGCTACACTCGACTCGCTACTTTATTCCACACTTTAGATATTCTTTGTGTTTGCCAGAGAAATGCAACTGGTGGATCTACCATGTGACTGTGTTCCACCAATCAGATGTAGATACAATAATCACATGACTCAGTTTGACCAATCAGGCGCAATAACATTAACCACATGGAGTCAAACCACCACACAGAAAGGGTGGGGGGAGGGGTCTGTCTTCAGCAGTGGTAGACAGGGAAGGGAACATGCTGCTTGGTTTAGCTGCTTTATTTAATGTTGCAAGCTTAACATATATAATTAGCAAACAAGCTAGAGGCTAAGAATATATGTTTCTTACATTTGTTCTACTGGACACAGTTTATGGTAAAGTGAGACTCTTGTGCACATGTTCTAATGTTATTTTCTGCTGAGTCATTTGCAGGGCGACTGAATATACAGTACAGCATATCTTACACAGGAAATAGTCTACACTGTTCAAACATACATATGTCACCTACAGTAGGGAGTTTTTTTTTTTCCCCCCTGATTTTCTCCCCGTCACTAGGGGGCTCCCACATTAAGGCTACTACTATCACTCAGCCGGGAGGGGCGAAGACTATCACGTGTTTCCTCCACCAGCCGACCGCATCTTTTCGAACTGCTCGCTCGCGCACCGTTGGGGGCGGCGTAACACACTCGGAGGACAGCGCTATCCGCTCCTTCCGCTTGCATGAGAACACAGAGACCCCTGATTGAGCCGTGATTAATGTGGGAGCACTAAGCACCTCTCATCCCTACTCTCTGAGAGAGCTCAGCCAATCAGCTCTCTCTAAACCTCCGGCTGCGAGAGGTTACAGCATCACTCGGAGGGGATTTGTTTTAAAAGCTTTATATTGTGAAAAATGGAGATTAGGACATTTCTGTTTCTTATTACTTAACTTGCTATTTTGTAAGATATTTAGTTTTATTCATTGATTTTATTAAATGTATTTCATTGATTTTATTATTTTGAAATGTCGCAATTTGTGCATTATTTCGTCTGACCGCTTACATAATTTCTAAATAAATAAATCAGACATTATGATGAAACAGTTACTCAGTACTTTACTAGTTCTAACATTTTAATACTTTTTAACTTCTACTTGAGTAATATTCTGGATGACTATTTTTTTGTATTTCTTCTTGAGTAATATTATTTTGAACTACAGCTTCTCTTACTTGAGTAGATTTCTTGGCTACTCTACCCACCTCTGATAATATCTTTAGCCAAGCAACTTCTGGGGCACTTCGTAAATGTGCCGTGGTGCACCTTGTGGAAAAACAATCATTGTAATGATTCTAATTTACCCCTTTGGGGTCACATTGCCACACATGCCTTGACTAGAGTGGTAGCGATCACCTCTAACGAGTGTGTAGCAGCTGGAACGTGTTGCTCTTTGTTTAAATAGGGTCTAGTAATGATTACAAACCACATGTTCATTAACTGCTTCTCTGCTTTGTTTGATCACTTCGACTATGGTTTAGTTTGCTTTTTGATTATCTGACTTGATTATCTTTTTGCCTGTTTTGGTACGATATCGGGTTTGCAGTTTACCTCTACACTATGGACTGTTAAAATCCATGAAGCATTTCATGGAAAACCTTTACTATGTGTGTGCCGCGGTGGCTCATAGACCTGGAGCGATTGCTTATGTCACTCCTGTCAGCGGAAAGCCCTGATGACAAGCACATATTAAAATGTTGTCATCAAACCTCCAGACAAGTACAATCACTCGATTCAGCAAATGGATTTAAACCAGGGTTCAATTTGAAACAATCTTTTCTCCCTCCCGTGAGATCATGTTTAAATAAACACGAGCACATCAACACAGTCAGGCTATTAAAAGAGAAAGAAAAGGTTGCGTGAAAGAGAAGAAAGGATATCTAGGCTGCCAACCAGAGCTCATAGCATGTGTGTGTGAGAGAGTGTGTGAACAGTAATGCTCCTGTTTGTCTTCTAGGTGGTGGGTGCCTGTATATTTGTTTTAGTGAAGCACGGTGAAAAGAAGTGATGCTCTGTGAGAGATTTCATTAACAGTGCATATGGGCTCTTAACAGATCGCCGGTAAGAGGCGTCTTCCTGTCCTCATTTGGTTCTAGAAACGAATGGAAAGAGAAAGCCAATGATAGAGGGAATGTGAGAGGAGATAGTGGGGTCTCCAGTGACCAGAGGGAGCATGAGCGAGACAGCCTTAAAACACATTTAGATTTCTCACAGGACACCCACACTGGTATAAAGAAATTGGCTTGAGAAAACGCTTTGTAAACACATGCTGACCTTTCAGATCTTGAAAATACCGAACAGCTCATGGGTGCATGTGTTCGTCAGTGTGTGTGTGTGTGTGTGTGTGGGTGTGTGTGTGAGCTCTCGCTTTCATATTAAAACCCGTGAAACAAACTAAATCTGTGCTTTGAAGGCCTCAGGGAACTCCTAATATCATTCCATTGGAACAGAAACAATGATCAAATTCCTTGATTTCCTTCTAACATGAGCCTGTAGCTTTATCTCGACACTCTTTAATGACTAGAGATGAGAATTCGAATGGGGTTTTTGAAGAACTTAATAATTTTGAAGCTATAACAAAAATATATATATATTTCAGAAGATTTGTATGTTGCCATAGCCCTTCAGGCTGTTATTTGTGAAACTATAAGTAGACAGCTATGACTGTATTATGGAATGACACTTCGGCAATCACAGCTGTTGGTTTTCATATCAGTCATTACATGTTTATCATTAAAATGACTGCTGAAATTACTTTTTTTTTTCAACAAACAGTTCACAGTTGGATAGTTCGAACAGCTAAGAATAACAGGTAACTATTCTTATACACTTATTGATCAAACACAAACACCTGATCTAACAAGCCAATTGTTATCCTATATATATATCCTATATATATATATATATATATATATATATATATATATATATAATATTATATATAGGTTGTTTCTCACTCTCATTCATACTGCTTTATGCGGAGGGGGACCTAGGAGACTTAGGGCATGAGGCGGGGTACACCCTGGACAAGGCGCCTAGCCATCACAGGGCACACGCACACACACACACACACACACACATACTCATACACACTACCCATGCAATTTAGGAATGCTAATTCGCATAGCAGAACATGCAAACATGGCACGCACAGACCCTGAGGTGGGAATTGAACCCGGGTCCTGGAGGTGCAAGCAGACAGTGAGAATCCCTAAGCCCTCATCCCGCCGGTTGTTTTTATTACCAAAAATTAAGAATAATATGATCCTTTTGAGAGTTCTATATTTTTGCGATGTCAGTCCCATATTCTGGTAGTGGTAAAATTGACCCTTTATAACAGTAATGATAACTTTTGTGTAACCTGACATATCCAAAAAGTCAAATGCCTGACTGTCTGAAGGCTAACTGTTAACACACATCGGCAAGGCTTCCATATACGCGTTTTTTTTTTTCTTCAGTTATCATTTGACCTATTCTGCATTCCTGGCATGTATCAGTGCCACTTGAGTTATAAGGGTTAAAAAGCTTAACGTGTTCAACACTGAGCTGCTTTTCTGCTCACCACAGCTGAAACGAGTGGTTTGTTATCACAGACATCCTGTCACTTTCGACACAAACCAGTCTTGTTATTCTCCTCTGCTCTCACACATCAACAAGGGGTTTTCACCTGCAGCACTGGATGTTTTTGTCACTCTCTGTAAGTTCTTGAGCTGTTTTGTGTGAAAATCCTAGAGGTTTTTGTAAATACTCACGCCAAGAACCATGCCACGGGTCAAGTCATCTAGACCACAGCATCCGTTCTGATGTTTAAGGAGAACATTCACTGAATGTCTTGGTTTCATTGATGATCCAAGTACAGTTGATTTTGGAAGCTCCTAGAAGATTTCCATATGGACTATTCCTAGGACAACTTTGGACAATTTTAGAATTCGGGCCATTCTTTAAGAAAACAAAGCGATCATCTTGAAGTAAACGATGTGACTCGATTCACTTTTTACGACTAGCCAGACAATACAAAAAAAAAAAAAAAACAGACAGTAACTCACTTCTCTGCTTTTCAAATTTCAAACAGAAACATTTGGCACAAAACTGGGACTGTGCTGTCCAGTTCAGTATCACTATCACCAACCAATCCGGAATGATGTTATTTGTATTGCTGGTAGTGCTGTTTTTTTTTTTGCTTTGCTGATAATAAAGCATACATCACATAACATATTGCATGATATCACTAAAAGCAAAAAAAAAAAAAGGAAAAAGCATGGCATGATCTATCTATTGTCATTCTCATGCACAGTAGCTGATAGTGGACATCTCGAAACAAATGTATGTGAAATAGATTGGATACATCTTTTCTCAGTGAGTGTTCAGCTCCTTTGAGATGCAGCATGAGCCACGGTTTTGAAAAGATGCGCTTGCCCGGGGGTGGGAATTGGCAGGTGACTGAGTTGGGGAGAAAAATGGCCTAAAAATATCACATGCTCTGGCTTTCACTGTCACCACATCTTAACCCAATAGAACACCTACAGGCGACGCGGCGTGTCAGACAGCACTCTCCACTACCGTCATCAAAACTCATACTGAGGGAATATCTTTGGGAAGAACATTATCCATCCCTCTCGTGCAGTTTCAGAAGGCTGCATCGGCTTAACACCTTCTTAAATCACATTATGTTGTTTTATTCCTTTAATTTGTCACCCCTGTGTATTAGATAGCAGATAAAAGAAGAACAGCAGGGGGTGTTGTGTGTGTGTTTGTGTGTGTGAGACTCAGAGACTGCGTGTATAAACGGCATGGGGGAGACTCAGGTGAATTTTAATGGCTGTTTCTGTGTGCTTGGCTGATTTGACTGAGTGGAGTCTGCGAGAAGAACCGGATCTTTAAACTACCTGCCCTCTCATGGGCCAAACAGTCGCAGCAGAGAGGATGATAATGAGACAATAAGCAATGCTCACTCTCTGTCTCCTGCTCTTTTTTTTTCTCCTTTTCCCCTTTGCGATATAAAAGCACTCTGTTTGCATTGTTGCTTTGGGGAGTATAGCCTAATTATATTGAATTATAACCAAACTGCATGTCGTCTAAAATGGAGCACGGCTCTTTTCCTATCTCTCTCTCTCTCTCTCGATCTCTCTCTCAGTTCATATGAATGAAAGCTGGTTGTTTCCCCAAACCTTAATCGCACCGCTAATGACACACTAGCTCTCAAATGCAATCAATGCAAATGAATGCTAATGTTCAAGTTCGAGCCGCTTCTCAAAACATATAAATTCAATTACCTTTATGAAAGCACTCGGTCTTATATGCACTCACACAGCCATGCACATCAGGGGCTCGGAACACAAGTTAATGAGGAGTAAAATTAATAAATTATTGAAGCCATACTTTAAAGAAATTGTGTGCAAATAGAATGTTGTACATGTATATTATGGATTATCACCATACAGAGGAAAGATCCTTGTCTTATGCTCTAATACAAAGCCAGCAACAGAATTACAGTATGCATACTGTAGTATGATCAATATCTATGCTTACTAGAATTAATCAGCTATTTGAGGTGGGTTGACCAGATTTATGAGTTTTTGTTTACCATGTGCGTGACACTGCAGCAATTAGAGCAATTAAACCACAGAGCTCTGTTTAATTATTTCCAATGGCGCACACCAAGGGCCTGTAAATGTCAGATATACGCAGTATAACCTCAAGCTCCTAATGTTTCATTAAGTATTCATGGTGGTAAGATTGCAGTAGGGAACATAATGTTTTTTAAAGGATTCAGATGAAAAGCACGTGGGCACAGCGGGTAGCATTGCTGCTTCACAGCTTCACGTTTCTCAATGTTGTGTCTTCCAAATGCCTGCAAAGGTTAGCTTCAGGACCACCATGGAGGCCGATGTTGACCGTTGTATTTATTCCCATTTTACGACCGTGGTAGGACCTCTGGTCAACATTCACGCACGCATTTGGAAACGCCAGTTAGCCTAATCTGCATGTCTTTGGAAGGAAACCCATCAAGCACAGGGAGAACATGCACACAACTCCATGCACACAGACCCCGAGGCAGGTGTCGAACCCGGACCCTGGAGGTGCAAGGCAACATGCTATTCACTAAGCTAACCATGCCGCCTATGATAAATTGTCCCAGGGTTATTCTTGCCTCGAAAAAGGCATTCCCAAGATTGGCCAAGGATGAACCCTGATCAGGATAAAGCGCTCAGATGATGATGATCTTATTTAAAAAAAATAAAAAAAACACCTCTACACAAATACCCAAATAGAGTAATAAGCAGCAGTCAGCTATATTTAAACCAGTTTCTAAAAATAATCTTGACTGACAAACAGACTTACTCCACAAACAAATTTGTGATGTTACTGAGAATTTTTTACTCATTACCTGTTTTGTAAATAATCCCCCACTCATCCAGGTGGCACAGTGGCATAGTGGGTAGCACATGGCCTCGCACCTCCAGGGTCAAGGGTTCAATTCCTATCTCGAGTGTGTGTGTGTGGATTTTTATTGCTCTCCTAGTTGTGGGTTTTCTCTGGTTGTTCCAATGTGTGTGTGCCCTGCCATATATATATATATATATATATTGTTCTTAACAATGCTCTAGGCATACTGTACAGTATAAAACTAGTGAACACAAACCAAAAATGAAAATGCATCTATATGGTTATGAATTTCTTCATAACTCTCACGCTCAATGTGACTTTAAAGCTGCTCTGTGAAAACAAAATATCTTTTAGCAAACAACATCAAGGCACATAATATACTCGTAGCAAGGCAATAATAATACATGAAATGATGAAAGATGCAAACTGCTTCACAAAACACACTTTATTGCTTGTAGTACTGAAGTGCGTCATAAAAGTCTTTGAAGGGAACATTTTTTTTGAAATTTTTTTTTTTTTTTTTCAAGAAATGCATTAGCACACTTCAAGGAGACAGGGAAATAGAAACATTTTGTAATGCTTTTGCACATAATGGTGGGTGACAACAAGGCGGGGGAAAAAAAACAATGCCCTGGTTATTCTGTGTACAGGTTCCATGGTTTGAGTCCAGCTTGCCTTATTAGACTGAAGCATCCGGGCAAATCGATACAATGTTCTTCTGACTGATCACCGTTATCCTATGATATAGCATGTCCTTCATTATTAGTGATGGTCTCTTATGGCTGAGCAGGAAAAAAGACATAAATCACATGCTTTGGCCTTCACAGTCATCAAATCTGAAGCGAGTTAAAAAAAAAAAACCTATGGGAGATTTTAAAGTGTCGTGTTGGACATAAGTTCAGCATCATTAGCAAATCGTGTTCATCGCTCCAACACAGTCTAGATAGTTGTCTGACTTAAAGCCATTTGAAGCTCTTCAGGTAGCACATAGTAGTCAAATCTACTACTAGATTGTGTCACTTTCCTTTAATTTGTCAACTAAATTTTATACTTAAACATCACATTATAATAAGAAGCAGAATACCACACCGGGTGCCACTCCTGTAAGCTAAGAACAGGTAACTGTAGACTACAGTTCACATGGGCTCACCAAAATTGGATAATAGAAGATTGGAAAAAACATTGCCAGGTCTGATAGATCTCGGTTTCCGCATCTACATTTGGATGGTAGGGTCAGAATTTGTAGTAAACAGCATGGAAGCATGGATCCGTGGCTGGTGTCTTGGCACACTTTGGGCGCCTTAACTAGTACCAGTTGTGTGTTGTTTAAATGCCACAGCCTACTTGAGTAATGTTGCTGACCATGACCATCTCTTTATGTCCACAGGATAATACACCAGTCATGAAGCTAAAACCATCAATGAGTTGTCTGTACTCTAATGGCCTCCACAGTCACCATCTCTCAACCTGGTAGAGCACTGTAGGATGTGGTGAAAGGGTAAACAGATTTGCATGGATATGTAGCCAAACAATCTGCAGCAACTATGTGAGGATATCATGTCAACATGGACCAAGATCTCCTCCAGCAACGTTTCCTGCACCTTGTTGAATCTATTCAAATAATTAAGGTAGTTCTGAAGGCAAACGTGAGTCCAATCCAAGGTCAAGTAGGAGCATGGTGTACCTAATGAAGTGGCCGGTGAGTGTGACAGAGTGACAGAGCTTATTTTCTCCCTTACCATCTTTCAATAAAGTTAATGTCATCCAGTGGAGAAGTAGCAAATTGGAGACAACAGATGATGGACTCAAAGTTTCCAAATATAAAATTGTTGCAATGATACTCGACACAGCTGGTTAGGAATCTATGAGAAGACAAGCTTGACAGCCTTGATGGTGATATTACCATGAAAGCCAAAGCTGTAGAAGATGATCCAATTGAACAGAGTGTACAGACGAGGAAATGAGGACTCTGGAAAGACTAATGGACCAACGTTGCTGCTGCATTGCGTTTTTTAGGCAGAGTAGTCCTACCAGTGCTACTATGACCACGTATGAACCAAAGTACAAATGGTCCAAGATGTGAATAAAATGTTGAAAAGTCAGTACAACAAACGTTAAATCAGAATCTCTTTACATATAAAATCTTGGACATGTCTGGAGATGGCATGTTAATTATAGAGAGTGTTTTGCTACAGCAAATTTATACATTACCATAAATCTGGACCAGAATATACACTTTCATCCTAGGTGCAGATCTTTTGTAGAGCGTAATGATGTCCTCCCTATTGCCACTTCTCTCCCACAGTCCCTAAGACATGAAGTAAGATAATATCCAGGGCAATGTGACTATACTGTCAAAGATCTTGAAGTGGACCAGAAAACTGTGTTCATTATTTATGGGTGGATTCACTTAAGTAACTGAGACGGGGCTCCAGCTCCGAATGAACACACTGCAATATCAGAGTAGAAAATTGTGTTGTCGCAGTGTCATTGAAGGTGAAGTCTTTCTATTTGAAGTACAGCCTAAAATGATTTGCATAAGTATTGACCCTCTTAAACTTGACATTTTGTATTATTACGCATGCATGAAATTGATTTTTCAATTATGAACTATAAACTTTACCTGATACAATATGCCTAGCATTTAAATTATTTATTGCAATGCAAGACTAATAAAACAAACAAACAAACAAACAAACAAACAAACAACAAAAAAGCTATTTAAGGATGGCATAAATATTCATCCCCAATAGAACAAAACTTGACAGAACCCTCTTTGCAGCTGTGGATCTAGCTTCAGACCTTCTGGCATATGTTCCTATCAGATTTGCACATCTGGATCCTGAAGTTTTTGCTGATTTAAAAAATAATAAATTGCTCAAGCACTAGCAAATCAAATGGATCTTCAAATATTGCTGCAGATTTTCAGACATCAGTCTATATATCTCCGTACTTCATTTTAAAAAAAATTTTTTTAGTCCTGATCTAAAATCCCAGCGAGGTCTATCTATCTATCTATCTATCTATCTATCTATCTATCTATCTATCTATCTATCTATCTATCTATCTATCTGTCTATCTATCTGTCTGTCTGTCTGTCTGTCTGTCTGTCTGTGTCCTCCTGTATATCTTAGACTATATTGTATATCTAAGACTATCTAGATTAACCATTGTGCCAATAAATGACATTATAGAAAAAAGAACTTAAGGGATGATGATGATTGTGATTGTGGCTTATGACAATAATGAAAGATGCTTTTCTTGAGGCTGAGAAAGAAAATTGTGGTTTTGTTGGAATCAAGGTGGTTCAGGGACGAGGTAGAAAGGGAATATGTGTCATTTCTGTCTCTTCATCCACCAACGATTTTGTCCCCTGCAGGCCTGAAGTATAATCAATACACCATCTTTTCACCGTTTAAAAAAATTTTTTTTTTAGAGACTTAAATACAAAACTTTTGCTTTATGAATAGCGAGAGCGAGACTACACAGTACTTCATTAGACTAACAGATAAATTAATGAAGCAAAATGTTTGATCAGTGTTCTACAATGGATTTCTTACTTCCTTGTAAAATGAGCTGCCATTGTTCCTTACAGCTCTGCTACATTATGCAAACAGCAAAACATCTGGTGGTACAGTAAGGTTCCATTTAAGTGACCTGAAAGTTATCAGGCGGACCCTTGGGCAAAGCCTTAGCCAGGCATCTGGATGCTTGGATTGCATCACTTGCTAGATTATTCATTTTCAGTGTTCATGAAATATCTGTGTGGGTTAGAATCTATCTAGAGTCTATCCTGGGTACACCTTAGAATGAGGTAGGAATATATCCAATGTGATGCTGAGATCCGCACATACTGTACACACTCATCCGCTTTTGATAAATGCCTAAATATGAAAATATGGGTAAATCATTGTTTCAAACCACCAGCATGAAGGTCAAATCCGATACAAGCATGTTCAAAACACGTGATGGTTTTTGTACAGTGCATGAGAGGCGTTCGCTGATTTCCATAATAAGACTTTAAGACTTTTAAGAATTCCTCCCTATATCGTGATTTCTTTTTCTTTTTCTGGCGTCTATGTTTGCCCATGCTGGTTTTGCTGGTCTCATAACATGACCTTGCTGATTCACCAGCTAATTTACCAGCAGTAAAACCAGCGCTACGTAGTTTAAACCAGCTTCATACCCATACTGACCAGCAAAAACGTCTTCAATCAGGATCCAGCTATGCCGCTCTGCTTTGCCCGAGAAGTGATGTCCCTTCTTCTTGAAAGCTCTGTTAAAGCTTTAACAATCTTGACAGCGCAAACTGCTAAAATGATGCAAATGGCTTGAAATAGACAGCCGGCACTGATATGTTGTTCTGCTTAATTAATGTAACTGTGATTTCGGTTAAAAGATTGTCAAAAGTTACGTAATGGTTAAAAATAATCAGCTCACAGCTTATATACCACACAGTTTATGCAACATAAGCAGAGAGCATACGATATAGTTGGCCTTAACTAAATAGCTGTTTTCCAGCAGATACTGTATATACTAAAAATACAAGTCTACGTTATATTAAATGTCTCTAATATTTAACATTCACTCAAACCAGGATGTTTGATTGTATGTTCAGGATGTTCACAGTTTACTGTATGAGAGTTGAAAGTCTTTATTTCTCTGTATAATCCCCTGCAACACTAATACACTAATCCCAGTGTTGCACTAGTGCTTGAATATCATCAAGGTAGAAAGTTTTCTCAGAACGCCGGAGCCATGACTTCCTGGCCTTCCTCGTCAACATGTTCCTTTAACTCAGTGCAGATTAGCAATCTTCTGTGCTGATCGGAGGAACAGAGCTCTCTTGGTACCCAAAGTGCACTCACCTCCTGGAAATGCTGGATTGTGACTGATTGTGTGTACAGTTCCCACAGACAGATGGGTCTTTTTCCAAATGTCGCCGACAAATAATCCATCGATTTTGAAAGGATCATGCATTCCACTCGCTGAATGCTCACGGGAACAACTAGGGCGTGCACCGGTCGTCATTCACGGATGTACAGCAAAATCTTTGCACCATACAGATGTTTTACTTTTAAATGGAACATTTGTTCCGTCCTGTGCTTAAAGTCTTCTACACTGTAAACCCGGATAAGCTGGCAAAACTCAAAAAACTTGAGGTAATCAGTTACATAAAATTTTTAACTAATGATGTTTCCAATTTTAAGTAAAAAGAACTATCAGTTTTTGAGTTTGTTGTACTCGTTCATATTAATCGTTCTTTACTTGCATTATTGAGTAGCCTACTGAGTTGTTGCAAATCAAATAAATTGTTGTTGGTCTTCCGGCAATGGGTCACCACAGCAGACGATCCGGTCCGCACACAAGCTTGGCACAGGTTTTACACCAGATGTCCTGCCTGACGCAACCCTCCCATTTTATCTGGGCTTGGGACAGACACTTCATCCAGTTGTTGGGAATCGAACCCAGTCCATGCGCATGGCAGGCGAAACACCTCCCACTGAGCCACCAGTGCCCTATTGCCCTGATGACGTCAGACACAAAATCACTAGTCTAAAAGATTTAAGTTGGTGGAGCTTTAAGGTGACAGTTACTGTTACTTAAGTACTTACAGTTACGTAAAATATCACATTTGTTCAGCTAACTTGAAAAGTGTCATTTCTACAAACTCGTAAATACCAAAAAGTTCTAAATACTCAACAAGGCCTATTAATTTGAGCTAATTGTGATTATTTAAGTGAACAGTACTCAATTACTTGTTTAATTAATGTTTAATTACTTTCAGCATTAGGGTTCACAGTGTATACATGTTCATTTTTTTTGCCTTCATTCTTATGCTCATGAGATTGACATTTTAACCTGCCTTCTTTTGGCAGCTGCTTTGAAAATGGAGCCAGAGTTTCATGCACATGATGTATATGCTATGAAATGTATGTACTGGAAACAGCAGGTTAACACAGTTTACAGGGTGGGAAATACACTCACAGTTACCTGGATATCAGTCCCGTGTCCCTCTGCCATCTTGAAACAGTTGATAAAGAAACACACACAGCTCCAGATTTGACACCCCTGCGGAGCCATTAGGCCACACACTCATCTTTCTCCCCACCTTTTCAGTACCAGTCCCTCTGCCTCTCACTCACAGGCACAGACAATCAGAGCTGTCCCTAAAGCCATGCCAGTGTTGGTCACGCCTCATGCCAGGATGCAACTGTGCCCCCCCAAGAATGGCAGCTCACCCTGCCATGTGCTGCAGCCCTCTTTAGCCCTGTTTATACACTCTTTAATGCCAGCCAAGGGCCTGAAACCCAGACACACACTTCACATCACACAATTCTCATCAGCACTACCCAACCTAAACCCTGTGCATACTTCTGCATACTGCTTTTCCTGGATGTTGGATGTTGGATGTTTGATGAGAAGATACCATGCACCCAGCAACAATAAAAAAAAAAAAAAAAATGAACAATACATACAAAGAAATTTCATTGTAACCTTTTGCACTGTATCACTGCATTAAATAATAAAAGTTTATTCCAAGGTTCCAAGTATGTACTCATAGATTCATCTTGAAGCAATAAATATGATAAAAAAAATACCTGGAACTCTAAGTGTTGTTTTGTAATTACTTTGATTAATAAATGTGTTTTGTTAATCATCTCAATAATCAAAGAAGTAATTACAAAACAACTAAATTAGTTGGATGCTTAATTTTCAGTTACAGTGTACATACACATACATACAGTACACACACACACACACACACACACACACACACACACACACACACACACACACACACACACACACACATATAAACAGTGTTTATATTACTTAAAAAATTGGTTGTTTATGTAACAGCAATCTCATTTCCCCTCTTGTCTGTTCACTCCACTCAGCGTTCAGCATCAGCTGGATCACCTGCACCTGCACAAAGAAATATACACTCTTCAAGCAAAGAAAAATTATATGATGGATATTATATTATCATAATATTAAAAAATATATCAAAATATGACATATAGCAATACATTTCATTTTTCCTAAACTGTAGCGTGTATACGTTTTTTCGGCTGACTCCAGGCCGTAATCTAAACACAGCATTGAACTACTGACTCTGGAGCCGTCAGGCAGCAACACCACTGTATCAGCTGAGATAATATACAGCATTTATTAATAATGTACAGTATATTTATTAATACTTATATTAAATATTATTGTATGTGATAGATATAAAACAAGACAGTAAAATCAGAAGCCTTTAAATGATCATGGCACAGTGCACAGTTTTTGTTTTGTCCTATATTATATCACCCCCCCCCCCTTCCCCAAAGGGGCACTTTTCAAATAAACTGTAATATATTCTGGGGCGCGAGGTTATGAATCATGCTGTTCCCCTGAGAGCAGCTGAATGAAAATTAAGGGAATATTTCATACTGAATTCACTTGAGGAACAGCCTGGCATGAGCTGGATATAGCAAATAATAGCAATAGCAAATGATAATAAAAAAACGAATAAAGTTATGTACGATTGTAGTGTTTTAACAACAGAAAAATGGCTCAGGCTAATTCATTGCACTGCCAGATTATTTTCGTATTTTTAGCTGGCGGTACTTTAAAAGGGAATTTGAATGTTCAGAAAAATACTTGTACTTCGTTCTTACACTCTTTTATATTAGATGATCCTTCAGGACATCCCCGTTCCTATAACAACATATATACTGCTGAATGAAAGTTCCTACAGATTTCAGTCATCACTGGAAGCGATCAAATTATCTCACTGGCTCAGGCAGGCTGGACACATCCACAGAATTTCAGATTCCCGTCTGCCAAAACATCTATACCACTCACAGCTTGTGCAGGGTTCTAGACCAGTGGGCACACTGAATAGGTGCCACAAAGATCAGCTGAAGCACGTAAGAAGTGTGGAATCAAACCCAAGGCCTGGCACAGGTCGTCTACTGACAAACTGACATGGAGACACATGTTTCTGTGTGGGTGTCATATGGTTCGAGGCAGACCGGCTTGAAATTCTCCTTGTTCGTCGATGATAAATTGGTGTCCAAGCAGACCCATTTCAATAGCATGATACAGGCGATAAGTTATATATGATATATGTAAATAAAAGCTAATCTTTTAGTCAATATTAGAAGAATTTGCTGGGGTTTTTTTTTCTACACAGAGTACTCAGGTGCTTGCTCAGTCAGGTTATTTCAACTCCTGCAACTTGCTTCTGGCAGGTCTGCCTCTGTGCAGCTTTCTGCTGTCCTCTGCAGCTGATCCAGAATGCAGCTGCGCATCTTATTTTCAACCTTCCCAGGCTCTCCCACTCAACTCCACTTCTCCGCTCTCGGGATCTGCCCTGGCTTCTTGTAGCATCAAATTCAAAACCCTGATGCTTGCCTACAAATCTTAAAACTTACCTCTCAGCTCTGGTCACACCCTGCATCGCACCGCACCACGTTTCCCCCCCATCCTCCAGCCCTGCTCGGCCGGTCCCACCATCGCTCAGAGATCGAGGAAGACGTGCATCCAGACTGTTTTCTGTTCTGAAACCTGGGTGGTGGAATGAACTTCATCGAGATGTCCGAACAGCGGAGTCTCTGGCAAACTTTAAGCGACGACTAAAGACCTGTCTGTTTCTTCAATATTTGGGTTCATTCTGCTCTAATGAACTCTTACAGGGTTGCACTATTTACTTGTTCCACAGACCAAGTAGTTCCCTTGTTCGGGATTCTGATTTGATTAGGAAGCTAGTTAGCTTTTTAGCTCACGTAAGCTGTGAAACACAACACGAATGGTTCCGAGGCGGTTCGCAGTACTATTACGTCATCTTAAAGTGTTTAAGATGACGTAATATTAGCAGATGTATTTTCCTGCTCAAAGTGCTACCATGAATGGATTTGGATGTGTGTAGGGTTTGGCACGGGCATCAGGTGCATCAAGTCATGTCCTATTTGCCGGCCAGAAAGGGGGTGGACCATGGTGGACAGATGTCATGATGTCAGGTGCAAAATGTCTATAACTATACTGTGCACAAAATCTTCTTAGTGTGGTACAGCGGATCCCACCTGGTATGATAAAAGGATCATTCAATCAGGCAAGACAGGTTTGTACTGTACTTTTGCAGTTTGACCATAATTATATTGAAAATATGATTATATTGTATGTACTGTATGGTTATAGACAATTTCACAGTAAAAGACATACACACCAAATGGGAGAAAAAGTTCATCCAGTTGTCCAAGGTGGTTGGCCATACCATTATACTAGGTTCAGCTTTTGTGGAAAGTCTGCATCTGGATAGGGTACGTGGGTATGTGTGCGGATATTTTTGATTCCAGGCCTTGTTACATCAGCCTCATAGCTCCTGTGCAAACAAACAAAACAAAAGAAAAAAAAAAAACACAAATCCTGTCTTTACTGCTTGACAACATTTGCAGTAAATAAAAATTGTTTCAATGTAAATTTGTGGCTCAATAATAAATTAAGCTGGCGGAAAGGGTTAGGGCAGGTTTCAGGGTTAAGGATTAAACTGAATGGATCATCTGCCGAATTTGTATTCTCACGGATAACTGCACACATTTGCTATAATGTTTAGGATGCTTTAGAATGAATAGCTGAATAATACGATTTTTTCTCTCCATAAATTTCTGATGAAAAAGGAAAACCTGGTGGATTTAGGATCAATTTTGTTGGCTCTTTCCTGAACGTGTCACTACAAATCGATGAAGTGTTCTTCTGACTGATGATCTTCACACGATCATGGAGCATTTCCATTTTAATTGGGAGGACGGGTCCGCCCCATCCACAGGAGACACAGGATACTCATCGGGTGCTGACACGGATACTGATGCTATGGCCTTCACAGCTAACAGATCTCAGTCTAATGGGACAACTATGGGAGATTTCTGAGCAATGTTTTCCATAGCACTCATCATCCATACATACCAACTAACAGAGGATATGAAGGAAGAATGGCTTCGATCGCTTCATCTTGAGATTTCGTGCGCTCCAAAATCTTTCGAAGATGCTTTATGTCGATTCCTTATTTCGTTCCGTCGTCATCATCTGCATAATTAAAACCGTTTAAAAATAACTCGTCCAATTTGTTTGCAAAAGCAAGCGATCTAAACATTCTAATATTTGACACTGGTTTGCTAAATATGCAACAAAATCTGTGATTTTAGGTGACAGATGGGCTTTATGGCTTCCTACACCAGACATCTGTGTTGAGGCGCGTGGAAAAAAAAAAAAAAAGGACTGACTGTCCTGTCCTCATAAGTGCACTCGTATGTGTCATGAGCAGAAAAACAGAGAGGGAGAGTGTAGGGGAAGATAGATGATATAAGCCAAGCAGAGAGAGAGAGAGAGAGAGAGGGGAAAAGGAGTAAAAAGAGGGTTCCCTGGTTTAGAGAGTTTAAAGCTGATGAAGTGCAGACTCCGGCCCTGTGTTTATGAGAGGACAGTAATGGAGAGTGCACACACACACACACACAGACAGACACACGCACACGCACACGCACACACACACACACACACACACACACACACACAAAACTCCATCAAAACTGCACTTTAATTTGACAGTTGACCTCAGCACTTCTGTGTCATGATCCTCTTTCTCACAGGAAGAGGTCGAGATATTTATGTTCTCTACAGTAATACGATCCTCACTCTGATTTTCCCGTTGAGTTCAGGCCAGTTCCTATATTCCCCGTCAGCCATGAGGTTTGTCACCACATGCCCTTTTTTGTCCACATCCTTTGCAGTATAATAAGTGTTACCTACTGTACTGTATGTGGTTGAACTTGGCCAGGCATAAACCTGTCCACGTTCTGTTTATGAGCTTGTAAACAGCATGCCGAAAAAACCAAATAATCCAACGTGATGAACAGTAATAGTAAGTAATAAATATGAAAACGTACTTGCTATGTACAGTAGTAAAGACAAAGCGCTGTGAGCTCACCATGTCAGTTATACTTGCAAACTCATACTGTAACAATTCATCTGTATTATAGTAACATTAACATTAAGAATTGGAATTGACTTAGTTGAGTCGGAATTGGGACTCGAGAACAGAGCAAGAAAAAAAACATTTATTTCAACAGTATTATGAAGCGATGCGTGGCATATTAAAAGCTTCCCAATATGGACGACAGTTGCTTTGGTTAAGCATTTCCCTGTTCTAATCTACCTCAATTAGATACCTCAAGGAGAGCGGAATGGTTTTCTGGTAGTTTAACAGTTACAAAATATCATCAAGAAGGAAATGCAAAACAGCTGGTGTGCTAAAAACAAAGCTCAAATACGATTATTATGCTATAAAGATAAAAAAACAACAACAAAAAAAAACAATCGAACATGGAATTACTGATTTAAAGGAGGAATTCACCCAAAATGACAAAAGATATCTTTATGTAGGGTATAAGGGTCAGCCATAATATTAACATCACACAATGTTAACACTGATTATCAATTACACCCCAATGACCTGCTGATAGGATCATAGACATCCAAGACTCATTTTTGCTTATGGGGAGCAAAGGCAAGGGCTTCTGGTCCTGATCCTAGTCTGTCCTGATCCCACAGAAAAGCCAATGCAGCACAACTTGCTGAAAAACGTCAGTGCTGGCCATAATAGAAAGGCTCATCAAGCAAAGAGCCCAAGGCCGCTGACCCAGCCTCCAAACTCCCCACACCGCAGCCCGATCGAGCACTCAGGAGTTGTACTGGACCTGGGTTCGGCAACCTTAAATACTCAAAGAGCCATTTAGAGCCATTTCCCACTGAAATGACAACACCTGGGGCCACAAAACCCTTTTGACATCTAAAATGACAAACACTGCATAGATTGTTTTTTACCTGTATGTTTTGTGTAACAAAACTATAGTGTGTTGCATTTATGAAACCAATGAACTGCGACAGAGAAAAACGAAATTGTCTTTCTGCATTCAACAAGAACATAAATACTGCATGTCTATTTGAGTCCTCATCGTATTTATGAAATAAGAAGCCGAACTTCAATTATCCACCTGAAGCAAACCAAAAATGCCATCTGCTTCTGTGTGCCGTCATTCTTTTATCGTGTGTGCTGGAGAGTGCAGTCAGCTGTCAATCTGAACAAAACCGGGAAGCTCAATAAATCGCATGCTGACAAAAAATTTAACATGTTTTATTTTAATGTTACAAGACCATAATCTTCAAATTGTGAATTATATTTAAAAAAAACAACAAAGTAAAAAATAATACACTTTAATTGAATACTCTTTATTCATTTTCCAAAGCCACAGCGGGATGAAAGAGCCACATGCGGCTCTACAGATCCGCTGGTTGCTGATCCCAATACTAGACAATCAAGTCTCATCCATGGAGACGCCATCTCACAACCAACACCACCAAATGGATCAATTGTCAATGGCTCGGTGCCAGCAAGAGTTTCTTCTCTCATTCTCCATTTTCCAGCAATGTTCAACTACATATCAATAAGAAGTCCAGCCTGGACATGGTGGACCCCATAAATGCAAGAAACCAAGTTTCAGAGAAAAATGCGAAGGTAAGTGATAACGGACATGATGGTATTGGCAGAAGTGTTAGTGTGGAAGTTAAAGCTTTGGAAGTTGATTCGTTTGAGCAGATTTCTACAGATCAGGAAGAGATCTGGCCAGTCTGAAGTACTGAAGCCCTGCTGGATCACTCTCTCTAGATAGAAATGAAGCAAGTAACCGCTATGAGTAGGATGTAAGAAACTGTGACCCAAAGAGTGAAATAGACCAACTGGATGATTTACTGGAATGTACAGATGTACAGTAGAAGTACTATAAATATTGATACGCATAATGTTAGGATGGCTTCTTACTTTAAACAAAAAAGGATTCAATCAATTTACAAAATGAAATGTACCTGAAACGTATACCCACAGTTACAGCATGCTTCATCGATGTGTAAAATGTATGTTATAGCTTCTATAACGTTTTAGCTGGTTGCTGCACCCATTCAAATAAAGTTTGATTAAAGTTTACTTTTGGTGTAGTAATGGAACAAAACAAAACAAAAAAATCATTCAGCTCCTCCTATGAGGGGTTGGTTTTATGCTGGATGATCTTCCTGACACATCCCTTCCATTTCTTTTTCTAGTCTTGGGACTGGCACTAAGGAATGCTCAAAAAAAGTCAAAAGAAGCTTACCACTGAGCCCAATAAAAAGTAATTCATACAAATTCAAGTGAGAATATGGCTTGATTCACGTTTATACAGAGCACTACAGAGCAGAAGCTACATGTAAAAAGTGCCATTGTGAAGCCTTGTTGTGATACGCTATGCTATGCTATGTTAGATATGTATTACTCTCATTTTGTTTTATTTATTTCATTGTGTCATGTTTTTTGGGGGGCATTGGTTTCATTCATCACCATGGTGGTACAGTGGATACTGTTGCTTAGTTACTGCTTTGTAGTTCAGGCTTTGATCTTTACTGTCTGTGTTCTGGTTTCCTCTGGGTTCTTTGGTTTCCTTTCACCTCCTTGATCATTGATGGCTAGCTGGCAGTAAAATGATGCTCAGTGGTAGATTGCTACCCCCATTCAGGATTGCTAAGTGACATGCTACCAGTGTTCAAGGAATAAGCCCCCTTAACTAGAATATTTACTAAATATTTTTTATTTAAGTCAATGAATTTGACTATATTTTCCCCAATATTTTTTCCCCTGTTGCGGCTTTGTTATTTCGTTATTTTTGCAAGTTTATTATTTGAATTCCCATTTCAGTGCTTTTGTTTGTCAGATTTTTGTTCTACATGACTGCACCCTAAAAGAGCCTTCTGTGTATTCTGCAATTTAAATAAAGGTTGAAAGACCTTTTAGGCTCCAGTGAAAATGGAATGAAGTTTCAGTTGTTAGGATAAGGAGTTTTTGTTTTGTTTTGCTGCAGTTATCGGATGGCTGCTAAGCAATATTCTTTTTTCAATTAAGCAGAATAAACCAATTAGAAATTAAGAAATGGAGCCAAGGGTGAAGGTGTTCATTAATTTATTGATGTATTTTAAAAAAAATTCATATATATATATATATATATATATATATATATATATATATATATATATATATATATATATATATTTTACATTTTATTAATGAATTTTATGATCATGTAAACTTTGGATCATAGTACGCTACACAAATGAAGTGAATGGCAAAGGCTGTATAAAGGGACCCATATATTAACTATACATATAGTACAGTATATTCATTCTTTTACAGTTAATTTTTTATCCAAGTAATAATTTGGGTGGATTAGGGTTCTAATATACGGGGTTAAATTAACCAATATATACAGTACATGCATACACAGACTGACACACTCACTCACACCTAGGAATAATTTAGCAGTGGTGGACAAAGTACTGACTGGAGGTACAATGGTAATGGTAATACAATGGTAATTACTGTTCTATCACCTCCACAGTCCCTGGTTTGTTGGACTACACAAGTTCCTAGATGGCTGAATGGATGGATGGGCTTTCAGATTCCGTAACTTGAGTTAAACTATAGATACCATTGGTCAAATATGACTCAAGTAAAAGCTGAAGACCTCCATTTACATGTGAACTCGTGTAAAAATACTAAACTAATCATTTTTAAATTTACTCAAGTATCAAATGTCCTGAGGTTGTATTAAAGTAGCCCTTTTCATAGAAAAAAAAAAAACAACTCTTCAGAAATATAGTGAAGGAAAAGTATAGATATTTGCTGTATGATGTAGTAGAGCAAAGGTAAAATGTATCCTATATTCAATTAAAGATACGTGAAATATGTACTTAAGTACAGTAACAAAGTCAATTTACTTAGTCACTTTCCACTTCTGTAGTGTAGAATAGCCAATCCTTCGACTGCCATGTTTTTTGCGAATTTTGAAAAAACAGATAAAAAAAAAACAAAGACACCAGAACACATATATTCATCTCATACATTTTTGTCACATCATATTCATGAACAGTGTACATAACTAAAGTGTGAGTCATTTTATGCCTTGTGGCTGCAGTTGTTCAAAAGGGACTGAATTTCCCACAAATGGCTTTGTACCTGACAATCATTCAAATCAGTGCAAATATTCCCTTTTTGAACTCATTTCTATATATATATATTTTTTTTTAATTCTTGGGGTTGTTAAAAGCGCTATACAAATAAAAGTGAACAGAATTGAATATGTGTGAATTGGTTCAGGAAATCTGTTTGTGTGTGTGAGTGATGCGTGAGCAGATGTTTAGTCTTTCGTGACAAACTGTCATTGCAGAACAGGATACAATGTTCCAAGAAATGGCACACTTGGGAGCTGTATGCAGCAGGAGGATGGTGTTGTGGAATGTGGATTAATAGAAAGCTGCAGTACATATGGAGCAGCTTGCTGAATAGTTAAAGCTCTGTCTTGCCTTCCTTACACGTAGGAACAAACCTTTAACTGGACAACAAAACAGAAAAAGCTAAATATGTCCTGCTGCAACTGGAGCAGGTGCAACAAGTTGACATTTCTATTTATTTGTAACTTTTATTCTTTAAAAAATTTTTTTTTTTACATTATTACAAACAGGCCAGGTAAATAAAACAAATCCATGTTTAATTTCCCCACAGTGTAGTGCACCAGGAGGGAAATCACTCTAGCGGAAGGTGTGGGAGAGGGAAGTCACTAAGCCTTGTCCATCACCAGCTCAATCAGTAAGAGTCCCAGCAGCGCCACATTTGACATGACCTTAATGACAGGCCAGTGACAGCACAATCAAGAGGGCAAAATAACCTGTCAAAGATCTCTAAAGACGCCTGCCTAAAAAATTCCGTGCCCAAGTGATTTCTGAAGATATTCTACAGTAAGACTAATGGATGTAGGGGGTTGCAATGAAGTCTGTAAAATGGACTATGTCAAAGAAATGTGACATATGACATAGTCATAATAGTCATGCTCTGTAAAGTGACATCCCCTGCTGCACAACTTGCCAAGCACAAAAAAAAAAAACCTTCTAGAAATTAAGTCAATTTTTTCCTGTGCAAGAGCTTCTGCTGGAATATACAGTACTGTATATACTGTACATCTACTGTATAACCGTGGACACATTATTGTGGTATTCTACAGATTAAAGCATCAGCACACACACACACACACACACACACACACACACACACACACACACACACACACACACACACACACATATATATATACAGTATATGCTCAAAGGCATGACAAAGACTAGAGGAGGGAAAAAAAAGTCACAATTAAAATATTTATTTATTTCACTATACTGTATATACTGTACTATCTACAATGTAAAACCAATCAAACACATTACTTATTCTTCCTGTTTTATTTAAGGTTGAAAATATCACAATTTCTTTTTAATACCAGTGAAAAATACAGTTTCTGAACATCAGGTTTTATGACATAAACAATCATTTACCCAGATATGGAGATAATTAACTGAAAAGATTCAGAGGGGAACATATAGGTGCATTACAGCATACAGTATACACACATGTACAGTATTATGGTGCAATTTTACTAGCAAAAGTCGAGAGCACAATGTCAGCGAGATTTCCTGTAAAAAAAAAAAGAAAAAGAAAAAAAAGAAGAAGTGTGCGCTCAAATCTGTCTTGCTTGCTCAAGGATTTGAATTGTTTACCGTTAAAGCCACATGCCGGAAAAAAAAAAATCGCAGCTCGAATCGTCTCAGGCTCAGCTCAGTCATTTTACAATACAGTAACCAAATCTCACGAGCATGGTGGGTTGGATCACGCATGTGACCTCACTGATTTGGAAAATGCATGGATGAATCACTATATATACGAAAGATCTGTTCACATTAAATATGCCTCATAAATGGGAATATGACTCATCAAAGCAGAATGATAGTACTCTTATTGTCTGTGCAATGATTCTAGAGCCAAAACTATTAATCAATCATTAAAAAAAAAATGTTCCCCAGTAAATGAAGAGTAAACAGACCAGTAAGGTTTTCTTGTGTCTCGTAAATCAAAAAAGTATTTACATGTCTTAAACAACTGGAAGAGTATTTTGATATGAAACATCTGTGCATGTTATGCACTTATGGCCACCTCACCCAAAGACCGTCCTAGGAATTTTTATTACAGTTACACTCAAAAACAGTGACACAAGACCCTAGTCAGAATTCTTCTTGCCAATTCAGTGCTTTGATATTAAGTCCTGATAACTTGATACTGGGCTTGAAATATTCAAAAGGGCTGATATCAATTACAAACATGGCTTCTAGAATGAAGACACTAAACCAATGCGCAAATGCTGAATTGGGAAAAAAGGGACACCAACATTCAGGTGTTTTAAAAAAGAAACCTCATGGATTTTATGTTACTTGTATAATGCAGGGTACAACCTGGACAGGGTGCCAACCCATCGCAGGGCACACACACTATGGGCAATCTGGGAACACCAATTAGCCTAATCTGCAGGTCTTTGGATTGTGAGAGGAAACCCATCACGCATGGGGAGAACATGCAAACTCCATGCATGCACACAGAGATGGGAATCGAACCTGGCCGGGAATCAAACCCAGCCCCTGGAGGCGCAAGGCAACAGTTCTAACTACTACAGTGCCGCCCGTATACGATGAGTGAAAAAATATACAAAATTAATTAAATCGTGTGGAAAAAAAATCACAAGTGAAAAAAAAAAAAACATCAAATGACACCCATGAAGTGAGACAACAATAGGTGAAATACTGTATAACCAGCGTCTAAAACCAATATGTGGAAACTTTCCAAAGACACAAAAGTCCCTGTGCTTTTTATCACTTCATTCTTCATTTAGATTTTCTCATTTTAATTGTCTGAAGAGTTTCCGCTGATATTTCTTTAGCGTGAACAGATCTCTCCATTGAACCCATATACATTTTCCTAATCCAAAAAATGTATGTATGAATAATATTGGGACACCAACGATAACGGCAAAGCCATGAGCAAAAAAAAAAAAAAAGAACAAATTAGCAGCGCAAGCCTTCAGCGTAGAGATGATTTGCTCAAGAGATGAACAGCTGTGAGCTGTTTATGATGAGAGCAAGAAGGCGAACAAATGCTGGGTTTTCTCCAGGAGATGTGGAGGTGAGCTAAAGGGAACACAAAGCGTTATGCCCACGCACACTGAGATGTGATGATCAAAAA
The DNA here is from genome assembly GCA_013621035.1 of Clarias magur. Lineage (NCBI taxonomy): Eukaryota > Metazoa > Chordata > Actinopteri > Siluriformes > Clariidae > Clarias > Clarias magur. Next base: position 391,236 of record QNUK01000131.1, read on the forward strand.
CACATTAGTGTTACATAGGACAATATTCAAGCTATAAAAGTCCCTTTTTGCTGCCTGACCAAAAACTATGTGGGCGTGTCAGATTACATAATGGTAGACGACGGCATCAAGTCATGTTGGAATGAGAGAGTAGGGTGATCTTTACACGCGCGTTTTGTGCACTGCGCCCACAAAAACTTGGTAAGATGGTGGTTTGTGTAAATGTGGCTGCTACGTGGTTTGCAAAGCAACGCTGATCAGCAGAGTACTGTATTGCAGCTTTGCAGAAGCGCCACTCGTCACATCTGGGTTAGGATGGTTTAAAATAAGTATATTGACTACCTACTGTACTAATCCATGCTTTGGCAGGGAACATCAGATTAACTTTGTAGTTGACATTTTTAAACATTTTTGAAATTCAACGAATCCCAGGATAATAGATTAAAATATCATGCTCTTGACTTCTAGTGGTAAAATGTCAGCATAATGCACACTCATCCCATCCCACCTCCACTTCAAATATATCCAGGGTTAAAGTGAAAGTAACATGACACAGTTTAGAAGAGTATCATACGCATCAAAAGGCTGAGAATAGTCTTTGTACTGAGTTAATTAGACAGCCTATTACAGATAAACATAGAGGAGAAGTGCAGTGACAGTTCAGGACTTTCAGGTGATTTATATCATTATATAAGACTAAAACATGTCATCAACGTTCAACATGTCATCTCATTTTAACAAGCTTCGAAACAATATATCAAATATCACAGTGGTTTTGTCTTATCCTCATATTCCGTTTTTAAATCATCTAGCCAAACATGAGCATACGGTATTATTTACAAGAAGATGTCCCAGCATGCACCTTGTCTTTTTAATGTCTCCGGTCTTGTATTGAATGTCACAGCCCTTTCATCATAAGATGTAATAAAACAATAACAAAAATCTATTTTCTTTGTTATATGTACTGTAAACTCACTCACCCTCATCGTCCATACTGCTTTATCCTGTGTACAAGGTGGTGTGGGGCCTCGAGGAGACTTAGGGCATGAGGCAGAGTACACCCTGGATGAGGTGCCAGTCCATTGCAGGGCACACACATACACATGCTCATTAACATACTGCGGGAAATTTGGGAACACCACTTAGCCTAATCTGCATGTTTTTGGACTGTGAGAGGAAACTGGAGTTCCCCATAGGAAACCCAATATATATATATATATATATATATATATATATATATATATATATATATATATATATATATAACTGCACAGCAGAATGCATGTGAAAGAGTTTACCCAGGTAGGACCCATTGACTCCAGGCAACTGGTACCTTAGCTACTTTCCATAGCCATTTGCTACAGTATATTCTATGAAAACTGGCCCTAGGGAAGTTGGGCCTCTGAATCAACAGTCTACAGAGTAAACCTTGAAGTTAAACAATTTCTCTGGTAACATGAAAGAAAGAAAGAGAGAGAGAGAGAGAAAACTTGACAGACATTTAAAACACTTACGACGATGGGTATCTATTCAACCTATATGAGTTTCGATGAGCGTTTCACTTATTGGGAGTTTTAAAAAAGTTTGGAATTTGGAAAAGTTGTACAGCATTTCCAAAAATAAAAATAGCTCTCTTAAATAATTCATTTTATTTTGCTCCATTACCAACAACTGGCTCACGGCTCGACAATCAGTCATGTGTCTATTGTTATTTTTCCAGGATGTAGTTTGAGTTATGGGTTTACTGCAGCTATGCTTGTTGGAAATTATATAAATCATTTTTGATCAGACTGGCCAATAGTTCATATCTGCTGTATGCCACATGAACACAACGCAGAATTTCGGCAACATGCATATTATTCACGTTACATCATTTTTGCATTTAGCTTTGTACTCATCAACATTATCATAACAGGACAATGTGAGGGATTTATAATCATGATAATATAATTCATTAAATTCCATAATTTATATGTATATTCCTTAATTGTATTATTATTATTATTATTGTGTGAATAGCCGTACTAATCACTCTCACATTATTATTCACAATTTCTGCTTTTATTTAGTTTGTGCTCATTGCTCATTATTATAAAATGATGAATTTGATGAAGTTAGTATCACACACTCTGGGAGAAATAAAGAAAGCATTACACTGCACTGTTCCTTGTTGCTCTGACGGTCTGCAAATATGTACATGTATGTGCCACATAAAAATGATGGTATTTAAGATGGCACCTTTTATTAAGGTGTATAAACAGACCATAGCTGGTTTAAGATTTAATTGAAGTACAGCTTTATATGCGAACTACTACACAGTTCCAGATAACAGATACATATTAAATGCATGAAATGTAAAGGGTACATAACTGGCAAACAACAACAACAACAACAACAACAAAAAAGGTACAATTAAAATATGCATGTGGGTTAAAGAAACACATTTTAACTTAGCAAACTGGCATTATAGCGGGCAGATTAATGTGTCTAGTTGAAATAAACTGCCTGTTTGCCATCAAGTCCAAATGCTGTCGAATGTGAAAAATGGTTACTTCCTGATTAAATCCACTGCAATTCATGAATTAATTAGTCAATCAGTGTTAAAATAAATGCAGCTAAATTGTAAAATGTTGCTGGTTCCGATTTAGTTTGATCAGACTTAGCTTGTTACCTAGCACATCTATGTTTTTAATGTGGGGCTACAGGAAAGCCTGAGGCTAAAAGTGAACAACACAGTGGATAGCTAGTCATTATTTAGCCTGACTAATGAAACATGTTTGTACTGTGCTTAAGAGACTGGTACAGTACAGAGAAAGACGTTAAACAAGAATGCATTTGTATATTCATGTTGTTAAGTTGCTAGAGGACAAAAATTTGTATGTAATAATTAATCTTATAGGTTAATTGTCTGGTATCAAAAGAAATGATACTGCATTTTTAATAATAATAATAATAATAACAAATAATAATAATTATTATTATATTTTTGTTATTATTATTATTATTATAAATAATAATAATAATATTATTATTGTCTATGTTTAAGGAATATTATCTGCTACAGGACATTAAAATCACTGCCTCCAACCTGTTCACGGCACTCTAAAAGGTCGTAGCAACGCTCCTGCACTGAAGAGCGACGTGGTTACTCTGCCTTATCTTAATTGAAATGGACTGGAGCCAGAAATAGTGGATAAAATCAAAAAGGTCCTCAGTTAGTGCTACTATTACAAAGACTATTGTTTTGTGAATACATTGTGTCGCTTTACAGTTCGAGCACATAGACATAGAAATAGTGAAAATAATACTAGTTGCTGCAGTTTATGTGGCTACAAATAAATTAAGTCTAATGATCTAAACTTCCAGCTTTCTCTAGCAACACAACAAACAAACACACACACAAACAAACAAACAAAAAAAACTAAAGTTTCTTAAAGTAAATAAATTAAACAATTGAAATTAAACCTGAGTGAAATTTTAATCTGGATGAAAAAGAATGAAATAATAAAATGATGTGTTATTCTGAATGAATGTATTATTAATTTTATACATAGAAAAGTAATTTTATCTTTTATGTACCTTTGGTGTCAAATAATACAAAAAGGTGATGTACAGTATTATGAAGTTAGTTTTGTATCTATTTTTTCAAACATATAAAACTGTGTATATGCTGTATAGGACTTTTGGATGCAATGTCCAAAATGTATCTTGCCGAAAGTTGAAACATATTTGTTTTGCTGTTAAAAAAGGATTAATTCCTGAACTTTAGAAAATGCTGAGTCATGCCTATATCTCTGGCTGCAGGTTTTTTTTTTTTCCCTTCACCAATGATTCCGTCTCCCCGTGGTCTCCGAATGAGTGCACACTATCATTTGGATTACTTGTAGTGGGGATGTAAATAAAGAACTTCAATAGCTTGCAAAATTTAGGATGCATGTAAGCAGCTGATTAACATTCTGAAATTAAAATGATGTATAATTCAGATCAGATCATTTTGAAAACATTCTGCAGTACACTACCAGTCAAATGTTCGGACACGCCTTCTAATTCCCTGACCTTTTCTGATTTTTTATTTCTTTCTACATGCGATCATCGCATTTGAACAGTTGATGGTGAGGTGTGTCTGCTACTTTTGCTCTTCATAATACCTTCATAATGGCTCTAATCTGAGGTGCTGTTTGTTAAATGGTGATTTTTGAGATTTTTGAAATGAACTTCTTCTCTGCAGCAGAGGTAACAGTTTTGTTCTAAAAATAAATCCAAACTGGTGCCCAAAGTTTAACTGGTGCTGCATACATGTATCAAATGTATTAGACATTTAGACTAAATGTCAGTCGAAATATCCATCACTACCCTAATGTCCTAATATTAATCTGACATCATCCTATGATATGCAAATAAAATATTTTATTAGGGTTCCGTATCTACAGAGTATTAGTGCATCCAAAAAGAGGAGAAGACAAGGACAGATGAGTGATGAGAGACAAGAGGAAGGACAGAGCTGAGGGAAGGAGATCAACAGCTCTCACCCTTTTCACATCGTGATGCCCTCTATCTGCCCCCTTACCCTTAATGAGGGATAATCTTTTCACCTGTCACACTCTCTCCTTCAGCTCACACAACCCTCAAAAATTATTTGAGCAAAGTCCTGAAAACAAAGTTGACTGTTTCTCTGCAACACAAATAACCCTGAAACATTTAGCCCCATAATACACCATGAAAACCGATTCAAATCGTTTTACCTTCATTACTGGACATAGTCTTACTGTAAAGTTTCTGCTAAATACCACTCTTGAGCAGTGTATGGAGTATTGAATGTATGGATTGTAGCCCTCAAATCCTACCCTGTTATTATACTTGACAATAATGAATAAAGCCCACTTTACTCCTGATCCTCTAATATGCTCTTTTAAAATCTACAAAGAAAGAAATGAGCTGTATAAACCAACTAGCAATTTACTTCAAGAATTTAAAATCAGAATTGATTGTTCACATCAGGAACACAATATATATAAACCTTAGTCACATCTGTGCTTAGTTTGTAGACCAATTCCAGTCCAATATGAATCTCATTTGAATAAAAACAAACAATCAAACAAACATGGTGTTACAGAAAGATGATGGAGTGTGAACCCACCTAAACAGGTTATACAGGATTAGAAACAGCATTTCCTGAATTGTGTTTTATCATTTTTATACCACAGTGCTTAAAAAAACAAACATGCCTTTTAAAATTTTTTTCAGGTTATTGTTTAAACTGCTCCTTCAAGAGGGTGCCACAGCAGACCACCTGATCCACACAAAACTCAGCGCAGGTTTTAAGCCGGATACTCTTCCTGATACAACCCTCCCATTTTAACTGGGACTGGGCACAGTGCTGCATCCAATGACTAGGAATCGAACATGGGCCTAAAGAATGGCAGGGGTGAAACCCCTATATATATATATAAAAATTCTATTATACAGTGGAACCTCGGATTGCGAGTAACGTGGTTTATGAGTGTTCCGCAAACCGAGCAAAGATTTTTAATACATTTTTAATCGAAAACCAAGCAAGTATTAGTTTACGAGTGGTGAGTATCATGTATCATGCATGCGACTCTTATTTTGACACCGAGCAGCAAGTGATCACAACTGAGCCACTGATTTTTCTCTCTCTGCCGCTGCGGGTAATCGTCTCCCCTGCTGCGTCCCCTGTGTCAAAATAAGAGTCCCCTGCTGCGTCTTAGTGCTCGTCTCTTATAATCAACATCTTCCTCTCTTCTGTTTGCGCGCACGTAATTTGACACTGTGCCCCACACACAGACACACACACACACAATTACTTTGCACGGGTGTGCACAGGTGTAATTTGACACTGACACAGACATACACATACACAGATCTCCCCGGCGCTTTACACATGCGCTTTATTTACACAGAAAACTCAGCTCTGTCGCGATTCTTTTCAAAGGTAAGGTGCTGGTTCATTTGTTATTTTTCATGTTTTACTTTACAGCAGTGATTCCGTTAGTATGCTCACATGAGTATCATTAGAGAGATTAGAGAGAGTCCGCTTCCGGAACAAATTATGCTCATAATCCAAGGTTCCACTGTATATATATCCAGTTTTGAAGGAAACTATTACCCTAGATGAGGTGAGGAAACATATAAGGTTACTTCACTGACCTTGATTCGCAACATAAAAATTACATCAATTATTTTTATTATTATTATTATTATTATTATTATTATTATTATTATTATTATTGTTGTTGTTTTTTAGGTAGTATAAAAAAGTCCTGGAAAAAGTCTTGAAACTCTGAAATTTTACATTTTAAGTATTTCAATGCATGCCCTGTAGAAGGTCCAGGCCCTTTTTCTACTTTCCATAAACAAATGCTTTCAATGAATAATCAACCACCTTTCATGTAAAAAAATGAACTAGTAGAAATTGTCTAGAAATAGGTTAACAATCATAAATTGTATTTATTGCAATCCAATCTCATGAAATACCTGCTTTAAATAATATGACTAGGTTCAAGAGATTTTTAGTCATTAAGATGTCATTTTTTGAAGTGATCATTAACATTTTCATGCATTTCTATTACTTTTTATGCTCTCTGTATGGCTGAGGTGGTTAAACCAAACAAATAACATTAAATGCAGGAAAAAGTCCATAAGGTGCTGCCGTGGCAGAAAACGTCCTGAATGTTCCAAATCTCTAACATTGGAAAGCCCTTCAGCTCATGTTAAAATATTGTCTTTAAGTTTAAATTATGTTGTGTGAAACGGTCTCTATATACAGCTGAAACAATGCCGTATTAGAGGGAGCAGATTAATATAAACCTTCAGCACTGACAGTGGTGCTCTTACAGTACATATGAATGATTAAATTCATATGTAAAATGAATAAATAAATAAATAAATTAATAAATAAACACTTCAACAGCTGTGGTATAAATCCTAATAAATCACAATTTCGTTTTCTCCTTTTAGCAAAACCATTAATCACTAACGCAAATCATCACGAGCAAAACGTCTCTTATCTGAATGAGAGACGTGATGAACCAGCAGTGCTTCCCGCCGTGTGTGATTACTCATCATTCAGATACTGGACGCAGGTATAACCATGGTTCTTTTTTTTTCTCAAAATCTCCAAGGACTGTAATTTGTCCAATTCTTAAAACTGCAGAGAACAAAGTAGAGGGAATGGCTGTTTGCAGAACCTGAAGTACACACTTCTCTTCATAGCACAGTTTTCTCAAGTGCAGCTGTCACTTGTTGATGATTGCTCATCTTTCTCTTTAGAAAAGAAGCAATAGAGCTTGTTTTTGCCAATTAGAAAGCATTTCAGGATCATGACCATCGAGAATCTCTCTCTCTCTCTCTCTCTCTCTCTCTCTCTCTCTCTCTCTCAGGGCTGCTTTTTATCATTCTTGCTGAACTTGTCACTAAGTTGTTGAATGAGGTCAGCCAGTTCTCCAGTGGCCTGAGATTTCTCTTCCAGCAGCTCGTAGCGCAGGCTGGAGATATCCTGCTTTATCTCCTTCAGCTCACCTACGATACACACACAGAACAAAAAGCACATTATGTTCACACACACACGCAATTATACTCAAACATTAACTTAAGCATATAAAGTGCAAACTGCAAACATACAAAAAGCCTGCATAGTGTGTATGGGTACATAACAATTAAATCCACACGCAAATGTCTTTCATCTTTACATGCAACATGTCCCTTACATTGTTTTTTTTAATCTTCAGACAAGAAGAATTCGAATAAAAGAAATTAAATAGTTTACATCAATTATAATGTAAATACATTATTATTATATCTTCTTTTTTTCTTTTTTTAATCTCCATTCAACTTGATGTGAATTTGTCTGTACAAAATTAATTTTCTGCATGATAAATAACAAAATAATTCAGTTAGCAGAATGTTTTCTGATTGCTACATTTTATATAAAGAAAAATGTTGTATAAGGTTTGCAGATGTTCCGACAACACTGTTTACTTGTAATTATCTTAGACTTTATTTACTTTAATAAACAAAGGTATAAAATATAATTTAATACTTTTTTTATTTCAAATTTAATAAAACTTTAATGTTCAACAATGGGACTTGTGATGGTAAATCATTAAAAAACAAAACAAAACAAAAGAACAACAACATGGGGGAACTCACAGCTGTGTTTAATAGTGAAAGTAAGAACATTGATCAGCACATGCACAATGTAAAGAGAACTTAAAGGATTGAGAGCCTTAAGCCTTAAGAAAACTGCTTATTTAGTGAGGCTAATCAGTAAAAAGAGCTTCAGTTTGCTAGAGAGAATAAAGAATGGACTGTGGAGCGTTGGCAAAAGGTCATGTCAGAGTGATGGGTGCATCAGGGTAAGATTAGAGGCGGATGAAGCAATGCACCCATTATGCCTAGTGCCTACTGTACAAGTCTGTGGGGTAGTGCTATAATCTGGGGTTGCTTCGAGTTGTTTAGGTCTATGTTCAGGAACATTATGTGGCAAAAAAAATTGAGGTCAGCTGACTGCCTGAATATACTGGATAACCAGGTTTTTTCAATCAATGGAATTTTTTCCTTCCAGATGCCACGGGCGTATTCCAAGCAATAGCAGCAATCATTGGGCTTTTTGAAAAGAGCATTGTGAAATAGTGCCTCAGAGAGCATAAGACGTTTTTCACACGTGAATTGGCCACCACAGAGTCCAGACCCTAACCTCACTGCTTTTAGATGACTTCATGCAGACTTTACTGTGGACAGAAGTAAATGTTGTGACATTGCATAAGCTTATTATAACAATGCCACGGTTGTAAAGAAGGCAAAATGGCGGTCCGGTGAAATACAGTATTTTGTTGTTTTTTTTTGCCCAGGCAATGTAATGCCATTTTTGGGCATTTGAGAGATAACTTCTGCAGTCTGGTGTGTCTCTTCATTCAGAACATGTGGCTCCAAACACAAAAACACACGCAGACACACATATAACCATTAGCCAGCTCGTAATTGAAACAGACAATTAAGCAAACAAGATTTTTACCTTCATTAACTTCATCATTCTCCCTGTCGACCTGCGCCTTCAGAACATACCTCTTTATAAGACGCTTCATAATCTTCTGTTAGAGAGAGAGAAAGTTGGAAAGAAAGACAGAGACAGACAGACAGATGATAGAAGAAAAAAGACAGGGGAAGATGACAGAGACTTGTGAATGTACTGTAAATCCTATTCCTGTGTCTTTCTATTGTTCGTTGTCTCAATACAAGATAAACGTGCAAGATATTTTTATCTTTTCTCAGCAGACACACACACACGCACGCATCCAAGGTAACACTGCTTTCTGCTTACTGTCCTTTAGCTTGCTATAAAAGACTGCTTTATAGCTGTCGAGTCTCTTCTGTCTAGGAATAACTGAACCTGAACAGAATATTTAACACTGAAACAACATCTTCTAGTCTTTTCTACCACAATGCAGTTAAATTCCCCAGAATTTTCTACAACAGCAGTTCTGATTGCAGTTCCAGCTGTAATGTAAATCATGGGTTTACCGTTACATTGATCGAAGCTTTATTTGAAGGACGCACGTGCATTCACACACCACGAGCAATTTGGGAATGTCAATCATGCTCATCTGCATGTCCTTGGACTGTGGGAGGAAACTGGAGGACCCTGAGGAAACAGTCCTCAAGGTGGGAATCGAACCCGGACCCTGGAGGTGCAAGGCGACAGTGCTACTGTATCCACTAAGCCACCGTGCCACCATACACCTTACAGTACTCAATGCAACATCTTTTCTTTTCTTTACATTTTCCAGGTGGGAATCTGCAGTCACATCATAAGGTCTGCCATGATACAGCACACCTGGAGCACACATGGTTAAGGTTAACTTATTGTTGCTGGGCCTTGAACGGCTAACCTTCTGATCAGTAACTCAAAGCCATAACCGCCTGAGCTACCGCTTTTCCAAAATGAGTGTTAAGGGAGAGCAACTCACTATCAGAAATTATGGAATGAGATTCCCACATGTGGGGAACTTGCTTGTTTCAGCACAGCCTGTGTGTAATGGCTGAGCCTCGCACTGGGTGAACCTGCGTGTGATCATAGCATCACCCCTGCCAGGTAAGCATGTATTTTTTTTATTGTTTTTTTTTACAAATCTTCACAACAGAGAAGTTTTCCATTACTAATGTGATAAAAAAGGAATAAAACACACCAGGATGTGCTGTTGATAGAAGATAATCAGTTTTGCGCCGATAAGAGTAATGTTGCCTCATGTTGGCTGTATTATACCACTCCCAGCATGCATTATTTTCCAATAACATCACAACCATCACATCACATTGTTGTGTTTTAATCCGGATATATCTACTGTACTGTATATATTGCATCAGAGTCTGTGTCTTAATATTTAATCTCATTTCCACATTCTAACATGAGAATATAAACACTATAGAAGCTTCATTATTCACCAACATCACTATTGTCCAACTGCAGCCTCAGGACTTCATTAGATTTAATGTCAGCATCTTGTTTTCAGGAAACAAGGACTGTCGAGGAATAAACTACTTTAAGTAATGATGTTACTTCTTGGCAAAAAAAAAGCTAACTTCAAGTGTACGCTGTAAACCCTGTTCATTCTCTCTCTCTCTCTCTCTCTCTCTCTCTCTCCTGATTGTCAGTGTTTGTCTGTTTCTCGACACTTTCTCTGTTTGTCTCCTAGCCTTTGATTCCAATCTCCCTTCCCTGGCGGTCTGCATCTCTATCTGTCATACTTTGTCTCTCCATCTCTCTCCTTTTTCTCTATCTCTGTCTTTCCTTCTGTCTGTTTGATTGTGTCTCCTCATTCATCTCTCTCTCTCTCTCTCTCTCTCTCTCTCTCTCAGAATTTTGTCTATCTACATCCTTTTCTTGGTTTGTCTGTATTTCAGGCATTTTATCTGTCCCCACGCTCTAATTCCCTCTCTGTCACTCTCTCTCCTCCCTCAGATCTGTGTTTAGCTCTTTCTCTCTCTCTGTGTCTCTCTCTCCCCCTCTGGCTGTCAGTCTCTCAGTCTCTCTCTCTGTACCTGGTAGCGTGTGGGGTTTTTGATGGGTTTCTTCACCGTGTTCTCCTCTCTGATTCTCGAGTTAGCACGGTATCGATCCAGCTGAAGAGAAATCAGGGCGGGAAACAAAAAATGCTCAACAAGAAACACATACATATGTACTCTGTGTTGTGCTTATCAGATGTTCAAAGGGGATTATTATTATTGCATATTTTACAAGGTAGGAAAAAAAAATGAAAATCAGGAAACACCATTGAACTGGAAGGTGTGTCCAACTTTTGACTGGTGTAACATCACAGAGGAGAATTACTTCTATTTCACTCAACCATAATTATGCATTGTCTAAAGGGAAAGAGGTCAATGCACATTCCCCATTAATAGTTAAGTAGCCTTTTCTTTGCTTCAGCAGCTAAATGGAATACACCCTTGATTAATATATATATACTGATCAGCCAGAACATTAAAACCAATAATGTTAGAACATTTGGGTTCCCCTTGTGCCATGAAGGTGGCTCTGTCTGATGGTGTCTAGCCCCAGGACATTGGCAGCAGATCCTGCGGGCATTCTGGGATGTGGGGTGTTTGTCCAGTGTATCCTATGGATGATTGATTGGACAGACTGTGATGCACTGTGTGTTCTGTTGCCTTTCTCTCATGGACAGGGTTGCCTTTTTGGTCATCAGTTTCTTGGTTTATAATAAGTGATAATCAGTGTTAATGTGTTAATGTTATGGCTCATTGGTTTGTCTTATTTTGTGTCAGTTTTCACGATTATTACTTTATGTTCAGTAGATATAAAAATCTCCACCTCCCAGTTTAAATTGCCTCCAAGTCAACAAAAGAATGGCTTCAGAAGAAGAAGATCAATGTTTTGGAATGAACCAGTTGAAGCCCAGATCTAAATCTTATCAAAAACTTGTGGAATGACCCGAAGTGGGCTGTGCACAGGAGATCTGGTTTCATAGATGTGGAGGATTGTTGCAGGGAAGAGTGAAATAAAAGCGCCAAAGCTGGATGTGTTAAGTTGGTAAACTCTTGAGTGCTGTATTACAAGCAGTACCGAGTGCTGCATTAGAATCAAAAGCTGCTTTTTAAAGTTGAAGTGTGTTCTAACTTATGCAACCAGGTTGTACATTTCTTCTTTAAAAAAAAAAAAAAAAATTCTATTTGCTTTCCACTTTCTAAACTTAGTGCGAACAGCCCATTGACATGATATGAAGTCATATCTACTGTATATGAAGTCAAAGTCTATTGATGATAGAATCTCTTTCTATTACATAGGCTCTGTCCAGAAAACTACAGATCCAGATGTGATGCAGATCCAAACTACAGATGTGATTACTGTACATGAGCGGTGAAACAGTTTTTTTCTCCAGGTATAAAGGAGGTAATTTTTTTTTATAGAACCTTATGATAAAATCTCCAGTGACTATATAACGCCCTAAGATTTCATCTGAGTCCGACCTGACCTATTTAAACACTGTGTGGTGTTCATTTAAAAATGGGGATTTTGCTTTGCACTGCATAATGTTTCCCCATCAGGATCATTTCCATATATTATAGAACCACTTATGCTTAGATATCGAAGGAAGTCTTGAGGGCTCTTTTTGGTTCAGATGACAACAGCACAGAAATAAAAATGATCTTAAAAATTAGTCATGGAATTCCTTCTTCAAATACTTAAACTTTCTCTGAAAACTTCAAAAGTCTCACTTATTCCAATCTAATTTAGTTAACACTTCTCATACAGTATTTCTCACATTTCTAATATTACTCATCACAAGATTCTCTATCCACAGATCTGAATAAAAAAAACACTAATATCAAGAGCTGAAAGACTAATTTGTTCATTTTAATAACTTGAGGAGGAAAGAGAAGTCTTCGTCCAAGTCATGTTTTTAAGAATTGATAGACATGTATCTAAAGGTGATATGAGTGCTTCGGCACAGAAATCCATGATGAGACTTCATCTAGGATTGTGTCAGCTCAGAAGGAGAAAAAGAAAGACCTGCTGATTTCAGTTTTTTTATACCTGCAACATGATGAAAAGGGAAGTGTAAAATAGCCAGATTGATCAGCACCCATGCATGTAGTACTGAGCCTGCTTCCACATGGAGTTTACTACACAGAGGAGTGTTTGTGTGTGTCAGGCCGGTGTGTTAGTGTGTACATCCTCTGTTGTCTCACAGATAACAGTTTTTCAAATTCATATTAAATGTTCAAATTCACTTAAGTGGATACACAAATGATACAAGGTGTGTTCAAGTCAAACCGGGACTTTTGACTTTGATTTGCGCAGAATAACAGAACACACCTTTATTTCTCTATATAATCCCCTGCTACACTGATGCACTTATCCCAGCCTTTCACTAGTGCTTGAATGCCATCAAGGTAGAAAGTTTTCTCAGTTTCATGTCTGAAACACATGCTTCATGTCTGAAACTCTGGCCTCCCAGGAACTCCTTTAATGGTTCAATCATGGAAAAATAGTTTGGAGCGAGGTCAGAATGGTATGGAGGACTGTACAGGAGCCAAATTGTGTGGAGGACAGTATGAAGTTGTGCATTGTTCTGCATAAACAGAACATCATTAATTATCATTAAACAGAACATCACTGATTACCATTGACAGCTTTCTTTAAAATGTCCTCGTTTGACTTGAACGCCCCTCGTAGCATAACAAATCTAGTGATAATGTATGGATGTGTAACAGTGTGTAACATCTCATCAGATCCATTAAAATGAGCTATAATTTATATAAATAACAGGTTGTGTAAAAAAAAATAAAAAAATCTCAAACCTTTGGTCTTGAGTTAAGCATGCCCATCTCCAGTTCATTTTCATGCAGATGACCTTTGGCCTTACATAGGTGCACAAGACATGCTTTGGTGCGCAGGGCCAGATAGTAGAATGATTTTGGACTGGGTACCAGGTTAAAGGGAGCGGGCAGTGTGCGGCCTTCATCAAAATATGACAACCAGAGCTTAGCACGAGCAAACTTCCACTCAACATCAGCGTCCTCCTATAGGGGGAGAGAGAGAGAGAGAGAGAGAGATTTAGAAGTGAGTGAAAAACCAACCATCTGTGAGCAATAACTAATCCTGCGTGTAAAAGCCTAAAGCTGCGACTATTATAAACACATTTAACGCAACATCAGTCAACAATACATGATTGATATTTTCCTGATGTTGTTTGTTCTGGCTATTTGGTTCATATCAATAATACGTTGAAAATGTTTTTAATGAGTGTGGAAAACATAAATCATATTTAGGGTGCCTTTTTCATGGACTGTTGGTACTGTTGGTATGGTATTGGTACTGTTGGTATGGTATTGGTACTGCTGGTATTGGTACTGTTGGTACTGGTATTGGTACTGTTGGTACTGGTATTGATATTGGTACTGTTGGTATTGGTATTGGTACTGTTGGTATGGTATTAGTATTGGTACTGTTGGTATGGTATTGGTACTGCTGGTATTGGTACTGTTGGTACTGGTATTGGTACTGTTGGTACTGGTATTGATATTGGTACTGTTGGTATTGGTATTGGTACTGTTGGTATTGGTACTGTTGATATGGTATTGATACAAATGGTATTGATATTTGTATTGACACTGTTGGTATTGGTATTAATACTGTTGGCATTGGTACTGTTACTGTTGGTATTGGTACTGGTACTGCTGGTATTGGTATTGGTACTGGTACTGCTGGTATTGGTATTGGTACTGTTGGTATGGTATTGGTACTGTTGGTATTGGTACTGTTGGTATTGGTATTGGTATTGCTACTGTTGGTATTGGAATTGGTACTGTTAGTATTGGTATTGATACTGTTGGTATTGGTAGTGTTGGTATGGTATTGATACTAATGGTATTGGTATTGGTCCTGTTGGTATTGGTACTAGTACTGTTGGTATTGGTATTGATACTGTTGGTTTGGTATTGGTACTGCTGGTATTGGTATTGGTACTGTTGGTATTGGTATTGATACTATTGGTATTTGTATTGATACCGTTAATATTGGTATTGATACTGTTGGTATTGGCACTGTTGGTATTGGTATTGGTACTGTTGGTATTGGTACTGTTGGTATTGGTATTGATACTGTTGGTATTTGTACTGTTGGTATTGGTATTGGTACTGTTGGTATTGGTACTGGTACTGCTGGTATTGCTACTGTTGGTATTGGAATTCGTACTGTTAGTATTGGTATTGATACTGTTGGTATTGGTACTGTTGTTATTGGTATTGATACTGTTGGTACTGGTATTGGTATTGGTACTACTGGTATTGGTACTGTTGGTATTGGTACTGTTGGAATTGGCACTGTTGGTACTGGTAATGGTACTGTTGGTATTGGTACTGTTGGTATTGGTATTGATACTATTGGTATTGGTATTTGTATTGATACTGTTGGTATTTGAATTTATACTGTTAGTATTGGTATTGATACTGTTGGTATTGGTACTGTTGGTATTAGTACTAGGACTGTTTATATGGTATTGATACTATTGGTATTGGTATTTGTATTGATACTGTTGGTATTTGTATGGATACTGTTGGTATTGGTATTGATACTCTTGGTATTGGTACTGTTGGTATTGGTACTGGTATTGGTACTGTTGGTATTAGTATTGGTACTGTTTATATGGTATTGATACTATTGGTATTGGTATTTGTATTGATACTGTTGATATTTGTATGGAAACTGTTGGTATTGGTACTGTTGGTATTGGTATCGATACTGTTGGTATTGGTACTGTTGGTACTGGTATTGGTACTGTTGGTATTGGTACTGTTGGTATTGATACTATTGGTATTGGTATTTGTATTGATACTGTTGGTATTTGTATTGATACTGTTAGTATTGGTACTGTTGGAATTGGTACTGGTACCGTTGGTATTGGTACTGTTACTGTTGGTATTGGTATTGATACTGTTGGTTTGGTATTGGTACTGCTGGTATTGGTATTGTTGGTATTGGTATTGATACTATTGGTATTGGTATTTGTATTGATACTGTTGGTATTTGTATTGATATTGTTAGTATTGGTCTTGATACTGTTGGTATTGGCACGGTTGGTATTGGCACTGGTACTGTTGGTACTGTTATTGATATTGGTAATGTTGGTATTGGTATTGGTACTGTTGGTATTGGTATTGATACTGTTGGTATTGGTACTGTTGGTATTGGTATTGGTACTGTTGATATTGGTTCTGTTGGTACTGGTATTGGTATTGCTACTGTTGGTATTGGAATTGGTACTGTTAGTATTGGTATTGATACTGTTGGTATTGGTACTGTTGGTATTGGTATTGATACTGTTGGTATTGGTATTGGTACTGTTGGTATTGGTACTGTTGGTATTGGCACTGTTGGTACTGGTATTGGTACTGTTGGTATTGGTACTGTTAGTATTGGTATTGATACTATTGGTATTTGTATTGATACTGTTGGTATTTGTATTTATACTGTTAGTATTGGTATTGATACTGTTGGTATTGGTACTGTTGGTATTGGTATTGATACTGTTGGTAATGTTGGTATTGGTACTGGTATTGGTACTGTTGGTATTGGTATTGGTACTGTTTATATGGTATTAATACTATTGGTATTGATATTTGTATTGATACTGTTGGTATTTTTATGGATACTGTTGGTATTAGTATTTGTATTGATACTGTTGGTATTTGTATGAATACTGTTGGTATTGGTATTGATACTGTTGGTATTGGTACTGTTGGTATTGGTATTGATACTGTTGGTAATGTTGGTATTGGTACTGGTATTGGTACTGTTGGTATTGGTATTGGTACTGTTTATATGGTATTAATACTATTGGTATTGATATTTGTATTGATACTGTTGGTATTTTTATGGATACTGTTGGTATTAGTATTTGTATTGATACTGTTGGTATTTGTATGAATACTGTTGGTATTGGTATTGATACTGTTGGTATTGGTACTGTTGGTATTGGTATTGATACTGTTGGTAATGTTGGTATTGGTACTGGTATTGGTACTGTTGGTATTGGTATTGGTACTGTTTATATGGTATTAATACTATTGGTATTGATATTTGTATTGATACTGTTGGTATTTTTATGGATACTGTTGGTATTAGTATTTGTATTGATACTGTTGGTATTTGTATGAATACTGTTGGTATTGGTATTGATACTGTTGGTATTGGTACTGTTGGTATTGGTATTGATACTGTTGGTAATGTTGGTATTGGTACTGGTATTGGTACTGTTGGTATTGGTATTGGTACTGTTTATATGGTATTAATACTATTGGTATTGATATTTGTATTGATACTGTTGGTATTTTTATGGATACTGTTGGTATTAGTATTTGTATTGATACTGTTGGTATTTGTATGAATACTGTTGGTATTGGTATTGATACTGTTGGTATTGGTACTGTTGGTATTGGTATTGATACTGTTGGTAATGTTGGTATTGGTACTGGTATTGGTACTGTTGGTATTGGTATTGGTACTGTTTATATGGTATTAATACTATTGGTATTGGTATTTGTATTGATACTGTTGGTATTTGTATGGATACTGTTGGTATTGGTATTGATACTGTTGGTATTGGTACTGTTGGTATTGGTATTGATACTGTTGGTATTGGTACTGGTATTGGTACTGTTGGTATTGGTATTGGTACTGTTTATATGGTATTGATACTATTGGTATTGGTAATGTTGGTATTGGTATTGATACTGTTGGTATTGGTACTGTTGGTACTGGTATTGGTACTGTTGGTATTTGTATTGATACTGTTAGTATTGGTATTGGTACTGTTGGTATTGGTATTGATACTGTTGGTTTGGTATTGGTACTGCTGGTATTGGTATTGGTACTGTTGGTATTGGTACTGTTGGTATTGGTATTGATACTATTGGTATTGGTATTTGTATTGATACTGTTGGTATTTGTATTCATATTGTTAGTATTGGTCTTGATACTGTTGGTATTGGCTCTGTTGGTATTCGTACTGGTACTGTTGGTACTGGTATTGATATTGGTACTGTTGGTATTGGTACTGTTGATATGGTATTGATACTAATGGTATTGGTATTTGTATTGATACTCTTGGTATTTGTATGGATACTGTTGACATTGGTATTAATACTCTTGGCATTGGTACTGTTGTTATTAGTATTGATACTGTTGGTATTTGTATTGTTGGTATTGGTATTGGTACAGTTGGTATTGGTACTGTTGGTACTGGTATTGATATTGGTACTGTTGGTATTGGTAGTGTTGGTATGGTATTGATAATAATGGTATTGGTATTGGACCTGTTGGTATTGGTACTGGTACTGTTGGTATTGGTATTGATACTGTTGGTTTGGTATTGGTACTGTTGGTATTGGTACTGCTGGTATTGGTATTGGTACTGTTGATATTGGTATTGATACTATTGGTATTTGTATTGATACTGTTGGTATTTGTATTGATACTGTTAGTATTGGTATTGATACTGTTGGTATTGGCACTGTTGGTATTGGTAGTGGTACTGTTGGTACTGGTATTGACATTTGTACTGTTGGTATTGGTATTGGTACTGCTGGTATTGGTGTTGGTACTGTTGGCATGGTATTGGTACTGTTGGTATTGGTACTGTTGGTACTGGTATTGCTACTGTTGGTATTGGTAATGTTGGTATTGGTATTGATACTGTTGGTATTGGTACTGGTATTGGTACTGTTGATATTGGTATTGGCACTGTTGGTATTGATACTATTCGTATTGGTATTTGTATTGATACTGTTGGTATTTGTATTGATACTGTTGGTATTGGTATTGGTACTGTTGGTATTGGTATTGATACTGTTGGTTTGGTATTGGTACTGCTGGTATTGGTACTGTTGGTATTGGTACTGTTGGTATTGGTATTGATACTATTGGTATTGGTATTTGTATTGATACTGTTGGTATTTGTATTGATATTGTTAGTATTGGTCTTGATACTGTTGGTATTGGCTCTGTTGGTATTGGTACTGGTACTGTTGGTACTGGTATTGATATGGGTACTGTTGGTATTGGTACTGTTGATATGGTATTGATACTAATGGTATTGGTATTTGTATTGATACTGTTGGTATTTGTATTTATACTGTTAGTATTGGTATTGATACTGTTGGTATTGGTACTGTTGGTATTGGTACTGGTACTGTTTATATGGTATTGATACTATTGGTATTGGTATTTGTATTGATACTGTTGGTATTTGTATGGATACTGTTGGTATTGGTATTGATACTGTTGGTATTGGTACTGTTGGTATTGGTATTGGTACTGTTGGTATTGGTACTGTTGGTATTGGTACTGGTATTGGTACTGTTGGTATTGGTATTGGTACTGTTTATATGGTATTGATACTATTGGTGTTGGTATTTGTATTGATACTGTTGGTATTTGTATGGATACTGTTGGTATTGGTATTGATACTGTTGGTATTGGTACTGTTGGTATTGGTACTGGTATTGGTACTGTTGGTATTGGTATTGGTACTGTTTATATGGTATTGATACTATTGGTGTTGGTATTTGTATTGATACTGTTGGTATTTGTATGGATACTGTTGGTATTGGTATTGATACTGTTGGTATTGGTACTGTTGGTATTGGTACTGGTATTGGTACTGTTGGTATTGGTATTGGTACTGTTTATATGGTATTGATACTATTGGTGTTGGTATTTGTATTGATACTGTTGGTATTTGTATGGATACTGTTGGTATTGGTATTGATACTGTTGGTATTGGTACTGTTGGTATTGGTATTGATACTGTTGGTATTGGTCCTGTTGGTACTGATATTGGTACTGTTGGTATTGGTATTGGTACGGTTGGTATTGATACTATTAGTATTGATATTTGTATTGATACTGTTGGTATTTGTATTGGTACTGTTAGTATTGGTACTGTTGGTATTGGTATTGATACTGTTGGTACTGGTATTGGTACCGTTGGTATTGGTACTGTTGATATTGGTATTGATACTGTTGGTACTGGTATTGGTACTGTTGGTATTGGTATTGGTACTGTTGGTATTGATACTATTGGTATTTGTATTGATACTGTTGGTATTTGTATTGATACTTTTAGTATTGGTACTGTTGGTATTGGTATTGGTACTGTTGGTATTGGTATTGATACTGTTGGTATTGGTACTGTTGGTACTGGTATTGGTACTGTTGGTATTGGTACTGTTGGTATTGGTACTGTTGGTATTGATACTATTGGTATTGGTATTTGTATTGATACTGTTGGTATTTGTATTGATACTGTTAGTATTGGTACTGTTGGTATTGGTACTGTTGGTATTGATACTATTGGTATTGGTATTTGTATTGATACTGTTGGTATTGGTATTGGTACTGTTGGTATTGATACTATTGGTATTCGTATTTGTATTGATACTGTTGCTATTTGTATTGATACTGTTAGTATTGGTACTGTTGGTATTGGTATTGATACTGTTGGTACTGGTATTGGTACCGTTGGTATTGGTACTGTTGATATTGGTACTGTTGATATTGGTATTGATACTGTTGGTACTGGTATTGGTACTGTTGGTATTGGTATTGCTACTTTCTGGTCTCCTATAGTGAGCAATCAGACAAAAAAAGGAATCATTGTAAATAGATGATGAGGTTCCAATGAATGCATTAGCAAGATATGTGAGGTTAAGTGATTTGATAATCAACCCAACTCTTCTTCCCGTTCCAATTCCTAAAACCCAAGAGGGACATTTTCATAATGAAGCATGATTGCGCATATCATTCGCAGGACCTGCTTAATTCATCCCGATGCTTTACTCACGCTCTCTTCCTCCTGCTTCTTCATCTGGATCTGTCTGCATGTGTGAGTCACCTCCGGTAGTTATAGAACTCATGTGGTTTCACTAATGATTTGCACTCCCCCAAAAACAGCTTATGCCCACCCTGAGTTCACACTGGATGCATCATGTAATTGTCATTCCACAGGGGACGCATTTCAGCTGTGTTCTTATACAAGCTACTGGCAGGAGGAAGAACAACAGCGTGGTTTGATTTTAATCAGTTTTGTCAACTCCGGCATTCGTGCATCAGTTATGAGTAGGTGAATTTTCATAGCTGCCTCTGTGAAAGATAACTAATTAACGAATTTAACCGCTTAATGTTCGATAATGAAAGAAATAAGTCTCCTTTTCCCCTACCAAGAACAGCACCCCCGTTTGTGACAAACCTGTCAAACTCTTCAATCTACTAACTGTGTGCACTGGCTGCTCCTGAGCCGATGTTCCTCTGGTCGTAACTCACATCTCTATACAGAATTATGTTACATGATAGAAGAACAAGATGAGGAAATCTTCTATCAAAGCAAACTCCATCGTAAAGCAGAAGTAGGACATTTTAAAATCTGGCTATTGCACCTTTAAATAGAAAATGCGGTTTGTAATTTGAGTTGATATCTACAGATATCATAATTCACTCATGCATGTATAGGTAAGTGAAAGAAAAATAATATAGAGAGAAATTCTTGTTTCTGGTGTGAACTGACCTTTAGACTTGCCTTTCTGCTTCAGTAGTTAATCTCACCCCGATGCCCTAGATCTATACATCCTAACTGATGCTATAAAAGTAAAGAACTTACCTCTTTAAACCTACTTCCTCCTTAATTATGTTTCCTTGCCACTAAACACTCTAACATGTTAGTGATAGAAATAATCAGCTAACTTATGGAGGTTATCACATGTACAGTATGGTACTAAATATCATTCATTTTGTAATATACTACCCACCCCCACCCAAAATAAAAATTATACAAAAATCACTAATTTTGTTACGTTATTGTAATTGAATCACTTTTACCTTTGATCACACACCATGGCATTGTTTCAACATTTTCAGCTGAGATGGTGTACTAATAAAGATGGTGGAGGTGAACCCCTAAACCTCAAAATATTCTCCAGAACATCCAAAAGACTTTCAGTTGTAGCCAGGTCATGGGCGAAAATGATTCCTCATGCTCCCAGACCCAATCTTTCGCAATTTGTATGTGGAATGCTGGAATGTATGTCCGTCCCACCAGGGAAGAAAAGAAATGCATTGACACATTGATCTGATCCCGATTCAGTACATTCAGGTCGTCAGATGACTTCATTTTTTTTTTTTGCCATATAACGTTGCAGAGCCTAGTCCTGAGCAACTGAAGCAACCCCTGATCGTAACACTGCCTCCAGAGGGTGGTACAGTAGGCACTATGCATGATGGGTGAATTGCAGTTCAGTTAAAAAACAAATTCAGGACATTTTTTAACACTTTAACAACACGTTTTTCT
Source organism: Clarias magur (assembly GCA_013621035.1). Classification (NCBI taxonomy): domain Eukaryota; kingdom Metazoa; phylum Chordata; class Actinopteri; order Siluriformes; family Clariidae; genus Clarias; species Clarias magur. The sequence continues at coordinate 413,594 of QNUK01000131.1, forward strand.
CTCAGATGACGGCTGTTTTGGTTATATGATGGACTTAATTAGAAGGCTGTAATATTACTGCCGTTGTGGTCCAGTGTGGGTTTAATAAAGCCACTGTGCCGACAGATTGTTGCTCCACTCAGTTCAGCACCTACACGCTCATTTCTGACCATGCAAAGCCAAAGATGAAAAAAAACCCCGACCTGGCTTACACTCAAAACAGTCACAGTATGCTCAAAGCACAAACACAGAACCGTTTAAAAATGATATTAGGAAAAAATGATATTAGGAAATGCCAAGTTAATTCTCACCTCTATTTCCTGGTAGGAGCTGTTTATCATGGCTATGAGCATGTTGAGCAGGACCACCACCATGGTCACGTTATACACGCCGTAGAGCACATAGCCGATGTTCTCGATGAACTTATGGTCGTACTTCAGAACCACCGAGATCACCTCCGACAAGCCAAAAATGGACCAGAACAGCGTTTTAAAGCTCTCCTCCACCCTGAAACACACGCAAAGAACATGATTTATGAGTGTGCATTGTCACCTACATTTTCTGTCCAAGAGGAGAGCAAAAACCCAAGAAACATATCAAGAATAACAATAAAGAATAATAACACTAGATAACAAGAAATAAGAATAGGAGTAGAATTATACATAATGATATCGACAGCAGCAGTTATAATTTCTTTTTTTGAGTGTGAGCAAGGGATCAGTCATCACCATGGGAGTTGGTGGCATGCTTTGGAATGACTCAGTCTTTCACAATATTTTGTGTGTGTGTGTGTCAGTGTGTTTGCGTGTGACACCCGGGGTGTTACTCAGCCCCTACTGTATGCAACCAGAACTCACGTTAGTGTGGAGTCACATAAAGCATACAGTATGTGGATCCTAAGCTTATAAAAGGTTTATCAAGTCAAGTCAAGTCAAGTCAAGTAGGCTTTTATTGTCATTCCAACCATATACAGTTAGTACACAGTGAAACGAAACAACGTTCCTCCAGGACCAGGGTGCTACATACATGCAACAACATAAATGTACAACATAAATTTTACATTTTTAAGTTACTCTAAAAGAAGAACTATCAATATCTATACAAAAATACAAAAATAGACAAAGTGCACGTGCAAATGTGCAAACAAAGTGGTACATGACAGACACAACAATGCAAGACATAACAGTACTTTTTGATGAAGGATGAATTGAGGTAGTGGGAAGAGCAGCAGTAGACAGTTTACAATTTTGACAGAAGTATTGTGTGCAAATAGCAATAAATATTGTGCCAAAAATTGCTACCAAAAAATGTGCAGTTACTGAAACTGCAAAGCAAAGAAAACAACTAAGGATATTAAAAATATATTGTAGTAATTTGGTTAAGAACCGTCCAACACGTTGATATATTTCACAGCGGGAACATAATCCCCATCTGCTAGTCAAGTGTACCGCCATGTTAGATTTTTCTGGAACCAAACTAAAATCATTATCTGACATCTGTGTACTCAGTTAAGCTCAATACACCGATTGATATATGAGCAGCGGAGTGCTTTGTGGAAGAAATGAATATCCATAAAGCAAAAAGATAAAGTGTTTGAGATCAATTAATGCGTGTATATTAGAAAAGTAAAAAATACTAAGGTTTACTGAAGAGTAACCTCAAAAGTAGAGGGAGTGCTGATCTGGTACACTAGCAGAAAATGACAGATGGGATTACGAGAGCGCATGTTATTTTGATTTGATCTTATGAGAACTAGAAAAGATTGACATTCGCTTTAGAAAAAAATTTTTTTGGAAATGCTGACATAAAAATATGAAGGGCGTTCAAGGCAAACTGGAAATTAAATTATTCGGGAATGAAAACATGAAGCCATTTAATTTAATAGGAGATTTCAAGCACAGTACATTTGAATAGTGGAATCGTTTTAAAGGAGCCCATAGGTCTGTGGCTCGGAGCACGCTACAGTTGTTCCTGTCAAAATTCAGTGAGTGGAGCGTCTTGAAAATCCTCACCAACTCGTGAAAGACATGCATCTGTCTGTAGGAACTGTACTGTACACACAATCATTCACCAACACCACTTGCACATTACAGGAACTCGGTTAGGAGTTATTGTCATACCCCCCCATACAGTCCTGACTCCACTCCAAGCCATTTCCACATGTTTAAACTACATTAAAGGAGTTCCTGAGAGGCCAGCGTCTCAGACATGAAGAATGTAGAAGGGGATTATATAGAGAAATAAATGGAATTTTTTATATGTTCTGTTATTCTGCACAAAAAAAAAAAAAAATCTAAAGTCCCGGTTTGACTTGAACGACCCAAATCGATTGTATTTTTTAATTAGGATTATCTATATAAACAGAATAAAGGTCAGAACCACTGATATGTTTATGTTTCATGCACTGAATGAGCCCAAACCAGTCTCTGGTTTCTGTCTGTATGTCTGTATATCTGTATGTCTGTCCGGACACAACATGCAAAACTGCCTGGACAGAATTTAATGAAACTTCGCCTGATGTTTATTCTGCACCATAAATGACATCAAAACATTAAGTAAAAGTGAAGGTATGAGCAGCTATGTGCCAGATTTTGTCGCGGCATCACGAATCCCTGCTGAAACTGTAGATATCCGCCTGAGGTTTAACCTGCATGCTTTATTCTGCTAGGGTTACATTGGATCTGGAGACTATCCTGTCCTGGGAACACGGAGCATACGACAGGAATAAAACCTTTGTCTCTCTGTCTAAAAGCTCTACGACATGTATCGTTCAGCTAGCCGGTTACAAAGACAGCAACATTTACAGTGTGTTAGTGTGTTATAGTTCACTCATCATGAACTGCAGTTAGTAGAGTTCTCATTGTGTTTTACTTGCACACTGCAAATGCAATTCAGTTACTTGATCCTACCATCATTTAGTACCAATGAACAGACAGTTGTGTTGTTCTAGTGTGTTCTGAAGAAAAGTCGGCCCCACAAACGCGCACGCACACACACACACACACACACACACACACACACACACACACTAGACTTCCTTCCTTTAGGTGATTCATCTTTCTGTAGAAGAGGTATAGATGCAAGCATCACAATGACAAGAATCCAATTAATCTGCCTCTTTCTCTGTCTCGCTCTCAACCTGCCTCTCTCTTTGACAAGGATGTATCTGTTATCATCTTCATGCCTTTCTTCTATTCATTCGTCTTTCCCCCTGGTCGAGTGATCCATCTGATGTGTTCTAATGTTCCTGCCCAGAAACAGCAAAACACCACCTGTATGTACACATGCATCCAAACACACACACACACACATACACCTCACATTTGTCTTACTATCCTTGTGATGACTCTCCATTGAGAGCTAATTAAGCACAGTAATTAAAAAAAAAGCTTTTTTCTCCTCATTTCGTTTTCTAAATACAAGCTGCAACAGGTTTCTCGTATGGACCAGCCATATGTCCCCCCCATAGGCAAAACACTCAGATATTCCCACCCTTGTGGAGACACTAAGTCCTCACTGAGATATAAAAACCCACTGACACCTAAACTGCCTTTATAAAGGGTTGTTAGGTTTGTCTAGGAAACCAGAGTAAGCCAGAGCCAATCAGCATTCAAAGAAGCACTTGAGACATGTAAATATGCACAAAGTACTGTATGTGTCTACATTTCATAATTTACAAGTGTTCAAGTCAAACTGGGACTTTTGATTATGCAGAATAATAATCAAAAGAACACGGCTATGAGATTAAAAGCACCCTTTATTTCTCCATATAATCCCCTGCTACACTAATGCGCTTATCCCAGCATTTCACTAGTCCCTGGACACCATCAATGATACACAGAATGATGTTTTCTCAGTATGCTGGAGCCATGATCAGACTGAGACTGATTAGACTGATTCACGTCCGAAACGGCGGCCTCCCAGGAACTCCTCTAATGGCGCAAATGGCTTGGAGCAAGGTCAGGACTGTACTGGAGAACGCAGCGATAACTCTCAGCCGAGTTCCTGTAACGTGCAAGAGGTGTTTGTGAATGATTGTGTGTACACTTCCCAAAGAGAGATCCATCTCTTCCTGAAGTTTCTGACAAGTTATCTGTCAATTGTCAAGGCGCAGGCATTCCACTAGCTGAATCTCCGAGCCAGCTTGGATGGGATTGTCATTCACAACTGTACAGCCTTCTTTAAAATATTTGCACCATTCAAATATTTTACTGCAGCTGAGAGTCTCGTCACTGTACTGCGCTAGAACGCCTTTACGCCATCATTCACGTGAAATTTCATCGCAAGACTTGAACGCCCCTAGTATACACTTCTTATATTCCCTTATATAAAAACTCACTCACTCACTCATCATCATCTATACCGCTTAATCCGGTATTCAGGGTCATGGGGGACCTGGAAACTATCCCAGGAGACTTACACCCTGGACAGATACACTCACTCATTCACACACTACGGCCAATTTGGGAACGCCATTGAACCTAACCTACATGTCTTTGTACTGTGGGAGAAAACCGGAGTACCCGGAGGAAACCCACCAAGCACGGGGAGAACATGCAAACTCCATGCACACAAAGACGGGAATCGAACCCGGATCCTGGAGGTGCAAGTGCTAACCACTACACCACCATGCCATCCCTTTAAAAACTAGGGGACAATACTCTTGTGTAAAATTAAGGTTTAGAAATGTTAGCTTGCAGGTTGTGTAAGAATTCTTTGGCTGTGACTTGAGATCAATGATCGTAGCACTTTTGATGTGTTTGCAACCAAAGACAATCGACAACAAATCCTGCCGGTGTCAGGGAGTCTTGATTAAAACCTCACAATGTGAGTGCTACTAAACACACATCTAAAATAGGAGGGTGCATAAGAAACGCTTTACAGCTAAAAATATGGTAGTGTTGATGGAAAAACATAAGCACTCCATGCTAACATACATCCCCGTTGCCTCAAAGTGACTGTTTGATTGTTTCTGTTTCTGCAATTTTATTTTCTGCATGAGCCAGTTCATGCTGATTGATTACTTCAATTCCGGGTTTACGGTTAGAGATTCGTCATCTAATCTGACCTTGAGAGCACGATTGCACGGCTACGATTTTATTGGGATCATGTCATGCACTGCGACGAGTAATCATCCTAAAGATCGCTGGAATGGCAGAGTGTAAACCCGACTTTAGTTACACTACTCCTGTAATAATGCTCTATCAGGTTTAGGAATCCTCAAGTATGGAGCGTAATGTTTCCTTTTAAATCTTTATTATTGCTCAGATAGCATGTATTAAATTGTCTGTACTGGATTATTAAAAAGAGAACCTGCACTAAGGAGAGACATGTTGTTGAGAGAGCCTGCATCTCTCATTTGCACTGCTCTGCTCACTTTCCCTTGCTCTCTGGTTGGAACCCAGTATTTCATGCTTTCGGTATGAATAATTCGAGACACAGTGAGAGGAGAAGAGGAACGCTGATTGCTAGACCCAGAAGAAATGAACATATACAGTACAATCATGTACAGCACAGTTAATCTCTAAATATAGGGCTCCAGAATTAGTCTATTTATGCTGAAGATGGGATATGCAATGTCAATGTGTCGCCAGACGTCTTCAGGATAATGTAGCTGAATCGTTTGTTTTTAGTCTAATACAGGCCTAGTTGGTGTTTAAATGGGAGAACACCGTGCCAGCTTCTCAAGCCCCTGAGTAAAGTTTAAAATAATCTTTATTTTTCCACTTGAAATGAGTTTCTAGCTCTCTAACTCTATCAGTCTTCTGAGAGTCTCTCTTTCTCTGAAATTATGAAATGTGCATAAATATTAAACAAAGATTAGTTGTCCATCAGAGCAGTAACCACTTTATTCATTTAGTTTAATGACTAGTATCAAGATGTTTAAATAAATCCATCTAACTCTCCATCAACCATGGTCGCCTTGCACCTTCAAGGTCTGGGTTCGATTCCCGCCTCAGGGTATGTGTGCATGAAGTTTGCATGTTCTCCCATTGCTTGGTGGGTTTCCTCCGGGTGCTCAGGTTTCCTCCCACCGTCCAAACACATGTTAATTGACCAAATTGCCTGTAGTGAGTGAATGCATGCGTGAATGTTGACCAGAGGTCCTACCACAGTTAAAAAAATGGGAATAAATACAATTGGCCTCCACAGTCCCTAGTTGGGCTACACTGGTTCCTGGATGGATGGATGGATCTATCTATCTATCTATCTATCTATCTATCTATCTATCTATCTATCTATCTATCTATCTATCTAGTAAAATTATTATGAAGACTTCTGATGACGCTTTCACTTTTCACTTCATATTATCAACTTGAAGACAATTAGAGATGCACCAGATGCATTTTCTTGGATCTACCGATCTACTGAATATTTATTATTATTATTATTATTTTTTTTACAGCCTGGCTTGCCAATGGAGATTTTTTCTTTGTCATGAACTACAGGTCATGGCATAAACATATACTATATGTTGTATTACATGCAAAAATGACATTTTCTCCGAAACTGTATAAGGGTTCAGGACTTTCTCCATGTTAGAGGTGAGAGCAATTTGTGCACTATAGATAAGTAATTTCACCTGAAAAAGAAAACTCAAAAGCTATCATGTGCTTCTTCAGAGGCACAGGCTCTTTAAACATTGGGTTTTGTTTTTTTATAAAGTAAATAAATTGACTAAGAATGGCTAGTGCTGCTACGGTTGAGGTGAGCGTGAACACAGCCAACCTGCTTTCCATAATATCGGCTACAGATCGTTGTAATGGGCTTCAGACTCTGAAAGTGATCGTCCGATCATGGCTCATCAAACCTGTCGATTTCAGTTACTGGTGAGCTGCTTGGTGCTTCTTTAAAGACAAACTATTTCTGGAGCCTTTCCCTAAAGAAAGTATTATATCTGACCTTTGATGTAGCTTGTCTGTCTGTCTGGGTGCATGTTCACCTATCCATCCATCTGTCAATCTGTCCATCCATTCATCAGTACCTCTTGATGGCTGCGGCTGCACCACCATCTGCTTTAGATGAAACTCCTCAATATCTTGTGCTCTGCTGCTTGACATGAGAACATTTACTTTCATCATACTGCGTGTAAGGCTGGTCGGCTATATACTGTAGACACATAATGAGCGGAAACACACAGACACTTCCCACACGATGAACTTCTATTTCATGCTCCCAATTATTTCTGTATGAAGCTACTTAGACAGTAAGTCAGACAGCTGACGGTGTCATCTGCTCATGTCACTGAATATAGATCTTCTTCTCAAGTCTAATAACAGAAGGGCAGAGGAGAGAGAGAGAGAGTGTGTGTGTGTGTGTGTGTCATCTGGCAGCAGTTACCTGGTAAAACTAAGCAATTACTGTAGGTTTAAATGCATTTTGAAATTTGAAATTTGACCCAAAGACTACACCTCATAGCACTAACTTTTCAAATGCCTGCTGTCAAACAAAGAAAAAAAGAAAGCTGCTGAAATATTCAAACACACTGAAAGTCCTGCCAGTGGGCATCTGTTTGAATGCGGAGGTAAAATGGAAATTATTCAACACTGATCTTTGGTCAAACTGCTGGTAAGCATTGTGCTGGCGTAGTTAATTAATGTTCCTGCTGTGCGCTGTCCCACTGGATCCTCTATATATATGTTTAAACAGCTATTTTTAGATTTGCAGCATTGAATGTTTAAAACACAAGCAGTAGAAAAGAAATAGGAAAATGGCATAAGAAAATGTAAATAGATCCAGTCACTCACTCACTTACTGTCTATTCCGCTTAATCCTGTATTCGGGGACAGGGTGCCAATCCATCGCAGGACACACACACATCAATGTCTGACTATTGTAATACCACTCACACACTACGGGCAATGAGAACGGCAATTAACCTAACCTACATGTCTTTGGACTGTGGGAGGAAACCGGAGTACCCAGAGGAAACCACCAAGCACGGGAACTCCATGCACACAGAGATGGGAAACGAACCTGGACCCTGGAGGTGCAAGGCGACAGTACTAACCACTACACCACCGTGCCGCCTTAGATCCATTCAGTTCAGGAAAATGTGGCGTATATGCAATAAATCATCAGAGATTCTTTATAAGCTAATGCAGACATAACTGCTCAACAAAATGCTCTACAGAATTATTGCGTTTGTAAATTTTAGCCTCCCAGGGGCCCATATCATAATATACACACGTGGACAAAATTGTTGGTACCCTTCGGTCAATGAAAGAAAAACTCACAATGGTCACATAAATAACTTTAATCTGACAAAAGTAATAATTAAAAAAAAATCTATGAATGTTAACCAATGAAAGTCAGACATTGCTTTTCAACCATGCTTCAACAGAATTATTTAAAAAAAAAATAAACTCATGGAACAGGCCTGGACAAAAATGATGGTACCCCTAGAAAATACTGAAAATAATGTGACCAAAGGGACATGTTAATTCAAGGTGTGTCCACTAATTAGCATCACAGGTGTCTACAATCTTGTAATCAATCAGTGGGCCTATATATAGGGCTCCAGGTCGTCACTGTGTTGTTTGGTGACATGGTATGTACCACACTCAACATGGACCAGAGGAAGCGAAGGAAACAGTTGTCTCAGGGGATTCGAAAGAAAATTATAGACAAGCATGTTAAAGGTAAAGGCTATAAGACCATTTCCAAGCAGCTAGATGTTCCCGTGACTACAGTTGCACATATTATTCAGAAATTTAAGATCCATGGGACTGTAGCCAACCTCCCTGGACGTGGCCGCACGAGGAAAATTCATGACAAATCAAAGACACGGATAATCAGAATGGTAACAAAAGAGCCCAGAAAGACTTCTAAAGAGATCCAAGGTGAACTTCATGCTCAAGGAACATCAGTGTCAGATCGCACCATCCGTCGTTGTTTGAGCCAAAGTGGAGTACATGGGAGACGACCAAGGAGGACACCATTGTTGAAAACAAATCATAAAAAAGCCAGACTGGAATATGCCAAACTACATGTTGACAAGCCACAAAGCTTCTGGGAGAATGTCCCATGGACAGATGAGACAAAAATGGAACTTTCTGCCAAGGCACATCAGCTCTATGTTCACAGACGGAAAAATGAAGCATATGAAGAAAAGAACACTGTCCCTACTGTGAAACATGGAGGAGGCTCTGTTATGTTCTGGGGCTGCTTTGCTGCATCTGGCACAGGGTGTCTTGAATCTGTGCAGGGTACAAATGAAATCTCAAGACTATCAAGGGATTCTAGAGAGAAATGTGCTGGCCAGTGTCAGAAAGCTGGGTCTCAGTCGCAGGTCATGGGTCTTGCAACAGGACAATGACCCAAAAACACACAGCTAAAAACACCCAAGAATGGCTAAGAGGAAAACATTGGACTATTCTAAAGTGGCCTTCTATGAGCCCTGACCTCAATCCTATTGAGCATCTTTGAAGGAGCTGAAACATGCTGTCTGGAAAAGGCACCCTTCAAACCGGAAACAACTGGAGCAGCTTGCTCATGAGGAGTGGGCCAAAATACCTGCAGAGAGGTGCAGAAGTCTCACTGACAGTTACAGGAATCGGTTGATTGCAGTGATTGCCTCAAAAGGTTGTGCAACAAACTATTAAGTTAGGGGTACCATCATTTTTGTCCAGGCCTGTTCCAGGAGTTCATTTTTTAAAATAATTCCGTTGAAGCATGGTTGAAAAGCAATGTCTGACTTTCATTGGTTAACATTCATAGAATTCTTATTTATTATTACTTTTGTCAGATTAAAGTTATTTCTGTGACCATTGTGAGTTTTTCTTTCATTGACCGAAGGGTACCAAGAATTTTGTCCACGTGTGTATGAGTAATAAAACAAGTAACATACATGTTGTTATTTAAAGATATCATGTGCTCATGGAAACAGTGAAACATTCTGTAAGGAGTGGTTTAATCTCCGTTGTCAGAGATTTGGATTCCTCAACAAACATTAATAAGTAATTAGGAGATAGATGGAATGTAAAAATGAATCTTACATGCATCAGGCTAGCCAAACATACTTTATATTTAGTATGCAAATATACAGTACTGAAATGAAAAGAAAAACAATATTGTAATCTGTGAGTTTATTTCTTTTTGAAAGAAACTAAAATGCACACCATTAGTGTGTTGATTTAACAGGTTATGCGTAATGTAAGTGTTCGAAGTGCAGACAGTGTTCATATCGTTCTCAACCTGGATTCCCGGAACAAAGGAGATGATTTTCTTGTGTAATCATGCCGCAGTTGAATCAGTTGGACACGCTCTCCTTTAACATTCCCCATAAGTAGGCATCAGGTGGTGTAAGGAATGGGACGGCTATGAGAAGGAATTGTTCTGCCACATTTTTAGAACTTGGTCCCCATTCACATCCGCTTCCGTATGAGCGTAAATAATACTCACCTATGAAGACTGTTTCCTCCTAGAGAGACCTGATTGCAATAATAAATGCACAAAATATCTTCCTTTTTGGAGCTTTACAAACATAAATGCGCATCCGAGACGTGCGTTGTATATTTTGTCAATTCATTATATATAAATATATAAATACATAGGCGTATTTCTATACTGTATATACTTGTCTTATGGACATTCCATATTATTAAATCCTTATTAAATCAAGTTTATTACTAAAATAAAGAAGCAAACCGCCGTTGTAGAAGAGGAATAAAAAAGGTTCGTTTCTAAAAAAAGCCCATCCTGCTGTGTTGTGCTTCGTTACTTTATGAATAGTGCTGTTAATTGATTGTTACGCTGTCAGCCTTGAACGCTATTTAAAAATTGATTTCAGTGACAAACAATAGTGAACCTATCTCTTCTGCCGACACTCCTGCTCGCTGCTGTCGTTTTCTTCATATCTCACCCTATACATCTTTGTCTGCCTCTGTATGTTCGTCATTCTCTCTCCTTCTTTGACTACACCGCTGTCTTCCCAGACATGTTACCTTTTTCTCGACACTCCTACCAAACTCATTATCATTCTCTTTTAAAGTCGAAATTCTTCCTCCTTCAGTATTATCTCCTATCTTTCGCATTGCCGTTCTCTCAATACATCCCTATTTCATCAGCCTTCACTTATCCATTCCCCTTTCCACTTATTTTTTCAATAGAAAACATAAGATGCTAAATCATACACACACACACACACACACACACACACACACACACACACACGTGCATACATGCTCTTTTCTATTCACCCAGGTTCTAAGCAGATAGCTGGCATCGATACTAACTTCGCCCACACAGACTGGGCAAGAAACACTCCTTCCCTCCGTCTCTACTTCTCCCATCATATCTAAATAACATACGCCTTTTCTTTCTGTCTGAAGCAGGCTAACAGGGAGATGGGATTTCTTCATTACCTGTACTTTTCACTTTGTTTTCACACGCCTGTATTAAACAATAGTCTCTCATATTGTGTAACATTTTTCTTGCTAATGCTTTTTCTCTTTTATGTTTCTGCCTCTCCTGCTAAGCTTCTTACTCATTCACTCCCATTTCCATCTGCCTCTGGCATCAGAGCGAGTTGGCTGATGTCCCCCATTTGCAATTCCCTAATTCCCTTCCTCGTCCAACCTATAGAGCAGCTCTCCTCCTTTCCTTCTTAACCGCACTCCCTCTTATTCCATTTCTGTTCAATTCACAGTAATTTAATTAATTTGTCTAAATTTTTTTTAAAGTTATAAGGAATTACATAACAATATACCATGTAATATAATAATGTAAAAAATAATAGAAAGAAAAAATAATATGAGTTATAATTTCTATATTAGTGTACTGTGGTACGATATCCACTGCCACAAAAAGGTTGCACATTATAATATTGAATTTGACTGCCTTTTGCTTTGATTACAGCTGTGACATTGTTTCAATAAGCTTATGCAATGGACAACATTCACTTCAGTGTAGAGTGGCATCATTTATCTCTGAGATCTTGTATTGATGATGGGAGAATCGTACTTCTAGGTAAAGATTTCTCCAGCACGTCCCAAAGTTTCTCAATGGGGTTAAGGTCTGGACAATCCATGTGTAAAAGTGATGTCTTATGATCCATGAACCACTCTTTTTCCACAATTTGTGTCACGGACTAACCGGAGATGAAGCAGAAGACTTAGCAGTTAGCCCTGTAGCGTGGATGGTAAACCCAAACGCGGAAGTAGCGCGAGTAGGCAGGATAACCACGCAAGTTATTCTTAGAACTCTCCCGAAGCGAGAGCAAGATTTTACACAAATAAACCCGCGTTCTAAATACACACACCCAATCAGAAGCGATAACCCAAGAAAGTGAGTACTCACGTTTGGACGAGCGAGGCGACGGCGATAGCACGGGCATAACTCAATGACTGAGCGATGTGATGCGTCATCTTGTTTCCTTTTATGCTTCCTGAAACCCGACCGTATTACTTCCGGGTCCTAGTGCCGGTCGTGTTATGAGTGTGCATGACAGTACCCCCCCGTCCAGGACCGACTCTCGACGGTCCTGGGGTGGAGGATACCCGACGACGGTAGTCCTGGATGAGTTCGGGGTCTAAGACGAACCGAGCCGGAATCCAAGATCTCTCCTCGGGACCGTAACCTTCCCAATCCACCAGGTACTGGAGCCCTCTGCCCCGAGGACGTGAGTCAAGGATCCGGCGAACGTGTAGGCGGGACCACCCTCAATCATACGGGGAGGAGGAGCAGGGTGGGTGGGTGGAACCATAGGTGAGGTGGTGAAGGGTTTGAGCTGGGAGGTGTGGAGTACCGGATGGATCCGGAGCGCCGCAGGCAGCTGGAGCCGGTAGGTGACAGGGTTAATCCGGAGATTGATGCGGTATGGTCCGATGAATCTGGGTGATAGTTCCCTTGACTCAGTCTGCAGGTGAAGGTTTTTTGTTGAGAGCCATACCTTATCACCTACTTGGTACATTCGTCCCGGTGGGTGTCGACGGCGATGTTGCAGGGTGTAGCGGCGATTGGCCTTTTGAATGGCGGGGTTTGCTTGTCTCCAAAGCCGTCGACACCGGCGAACCAACTGTTGGGCCGACGGCACTTCCACCTCCGGTTCCTGATGATCGAACATCGGAGGTTGGAAGCCGTAGCATACCTCAAATGGGCTTAGGTTGGTGGCAGAAGATAGGGGGAGGTTGTGGGACAGTTCAGCCCAAATGAGGTAGCGGGCCCAGGAGCACTGGCGATCAGCAATAAAGCATCTCAGGTAGTGCTCCAGTTGTTGGTTGGTTCGCTCCGTCTGACCGTTAGTCTGTGGGTGGTAACCGGAGGACAGACTGCAGGTGGAATTGATCAGACGGCAGAAGGCCTTCCAGAACCGGGACGTGAACTGGGGCCTCTGTCCTAGACGACGTTCTTGGGAACCCATGCATGGCGGATCACGTATGTTTCAATATCAGCTCAGCGTCCTTTTGTTGACGGAGTCCGAGAGGCTACCAGGTGAACAGCTGGAAGAACCGGCCTACGACATAAGGTGAGGATGGTGTCCTTCTTCCGAAACCGGCAGGCCCGCGGATGAAGTCAATGCAGCGTGTGTCCAGGGTCGCAACCGGGAGTGGCTGGTTCTCGGGTGGATGGCTCCGTTGCTAACTCTGGACGGCACACATCAATGCCTGGATCAACTCATTCACGTCTTTATACTGGGCCACCATACAGAAAGCACGCGTTGTACAAACAGTAGGGTCCGTCACTTCCGGGTGTTCCCAAAGGGGGAGGAGCCTACTGAAGCACTTCGCCTGATGGCGTTGGGGACGTAGAGTCGGCCAGGCGGCACACCTGCTGGTGCGGTCTCCGTAGCTTGTGCCTGGCGAACCCTCGTCTCCAGGTCCTACCTGAGCGGTGCGAGGATCTTGGTGGCTGGTAGTACAGGCGCGGGGTCCGCCCGGGGGACGTCTTCCTCGTGTTGTCGGGAGAGGGCGTCGGCTTTGGTGTTCTTGGACCCCGGGCGGTATGACAGGTGGAAATTGTAATTTTCGAAGAATAGTGCCCATCGCGCCTGTCTGGGGTTCAGCTGTTTTAACGTGCGGATTGTAATGAGGTTTTGGTGGTCGGTCCAGACGATGAACGGCTCTCTGGCGCCCTGGAGCCAGTGTCGCCATTCCTCCAAGGCCCACCTTATGGCCAGCAGCTCGCGGTCCCCTACTCCGTATCGCTGCTGAGTGGCGTAAAATTTCTTGGAGAAAAAACTGCAGGGGTGCAGTTTTTGGTCTGGACCTCGCTGGGAGAGAACAGCCCCGGCGCCCACATCCGAAGCGTCTACCTCCACAACGAATGGTTTGTCAGCATCCGGGTGAAGGAGGATGGGAGCAGTGGTGAAGCGGCGACAGAGCTCATGGAAGGCGGAGACAGCAGTTGGGGTGAGATTGAAAGGGTGAGATGATGGGCGGGTCAGAGCGGTTAGTGGCGCTGCAACGGTACTGTAGTCCCGGATAAAGCGGCGATAAAAATTGGCAAACCCGAGAAATCTCTGGAGCTGTTTAAGAGTCTTGGGTAGGGGCCAATGACTCACAACTTCAAGTTTCTGCGGGTCCATGGCCACACCCTGGGGCGAGATGACAAAACCCAGGAACGTGGTGGAGCGCTCGTGGAAAGCGGACTTCTCCAACTTACAGTACAGCTGGTGGGCGAGCAATCTCTTTAGAACCGCTCTGACATGCTGGATGTGCTCGTTGAGTGTTCGGGAGTAGATGAGGATGTCATCCAGGTAGACGAACACCCAACGGCCTAACATGTCTCTGAGAACGTCATTTATGAACTGTTGGAAAGCGGCAGGTGCGTTGCAGAGACCAAACGGATGACCAGGCTTTCGTAATGTCCTGTGGGGGTGGTGAAGGCCGTCTTCCACTCATCGCCCTCTCTGATGCGCACCAAGTTGTAGGCGCTCCGGAGGTCCAACTTAGTGAAGATGGTGGCACCAGAGAGGGCGCCCAGGGCAGAGTTGGTAAGAGGCAATGGATGTCGGTTCTTTATGGTAATATTGTTGAGCCCCCGATAATCGACACAGGGACGTAGACTACCATCGCTTTCTTCAATTTAAAAGAACTCAAGAAAGGCAGGTGAGGAGGAGGGGTCAGATGGTACCATGGTTAAGTCCACTGAACATACTCCATCGCCTCAAGTGCCTCGGTGCAAGGCTGGACAATGAATATGGAGATGGCCTGGCAGGTGTCAAGACCTGGACAAGATCATCGCCAGGTCGTAAGGAGGGAGCCGGCGAGGTGGTAGGATGAGTCGTGACGCTCTTTTTACAAGCAAAGATTCTCAGCCAGGTCCCGGGTAGTCTACGATTATCTGTGTCGACATCGGGGGCCTCGGACTCCCTAGAGCACGTCCCAGCCTCGGCCCGTAGGCAAAGCTCAGTGCAGGTCGGCCCCCATTGGAGGATCCCGCTTTGGGTCCAGGATATGAGCGGGTCGTGCTGCAGCAGCCAAGGGTGTCCGAGGATGATAGGTGGTGAGGAGATAGTGGTGGTGTAAAGCTGGATCTGTTCTTGATGTTGGTTAATGATGAGGGTGATAGGTTGGGTTTGAGAGGATATGGGGCTGGAGGAGAGAGGCCGACCATCGACTGATGTAATGGCTACAGGCTGGGATAACGCCTCAATCTTTATCCCCAATTTTTTGGCATAGGAAGAGTCAATGAAGTTACCTGCTGCCCCGGAGTCGACGAACGCGGTACTTCCGACCCGTTTGTGGCCAAACTGGAGATATACTTTAACCGTGAGACGGGAATCATTGGTCATGGTGGTGGAGAGGGACATGGGACTCGGTGAGTTCCTCCCATTTCTCACCGGGGCTGCGCGTTTCCCGGCCGCAGAGGACAGATGGCCCGATGATGTGCTGAAGAACCACAGCTGCAGAGCTCCCTTCAACCGGCTGCCTGCTCTGCAGCGGTCAAGGAGGCGCGCCCTAATTGCATGGGTTCCCCGACTCCTGTGTCAACCACGGCGGGAGGTGGAGTACCGACGGTCCTGGTGGATGCTGCAGCGAATGGGGCGTGAACTTCTGGAACTGGTGAGCGGGAGAGGAAGGGCGTGGTGTGTGGTAGTGCAGTCATGGTGGGTGGCAGGGTTCGAGGAGCTGGCTTGGGGCGAACGAGCAGCCGCTGGTCGATCCGGAGGGCGAGCTGAATTAAACCCTCCAAGGTAGCTGGAAGCTCTCGTCCGGCGAGCTCGTCTTTTATCCGCGCAGCCAGTCCCTCGTAGTAGGCCGTCCGGAGTGCGGAGTCTCCCAGTCGGTCTGTACGGCGAGAGTACGAAACTCCGCGGTGTAACGGCTCACGGACGACCCTCCCTGCTTTAGATGATATAACTTGGAGTCGGTCTCCACCTCAGCAGCTGGATGTTCAAAAGTGAGCTTGAGCTGGCGGGTGAACTCGGTGTAGGAGTAGGCGACATCTGGATCCGAACGAAGAACCGCCGTGGCCCACTCAGCTGCCTGCCCGGATAGCAACGAAACGAGAAGAGCAATGCGCAGTCGGCCTGTGGAGTATCTGGTGGAATTAAACTCAAACACAAGATCCAATGCAGTTAGAAAAACACTGCACTTCCCATCCGTGCCATTCCATTTATCCGGTAAAGATAGAAAACATCAGAAGGTGGAGGAGTTGACAAGAGAAGTCACAGTGATGGGAAGGGTCACACAGTCAAGTTGAGCGGGCAGCCTGCCGGAGGACCACCCACATTCTCCTGTCGAAATTTCACTGCCATGCCGACACTTGAGTTTCCGTGCGGAGCGATGCAACCTCACCACGGAGCTGATCGATCAGCTTAGCATGCTGGCCAACCACATCGCAGAGGTGAGCAAACTCCGCTGAGTTTACTGCCGGAGGCTCAGTCATTCTGTCACGGACTAACCGGAGATGAAGCAGAAGACTTAGCAGTTAGCCCTGTAGCGTGGATGGTAAACCCAAACGCGGGAGCAGCGCGAGTAGGCAGGATAACCACGCAAGTTATTCTTAGAACTCTCCCGAAGCGAGAGCAAGAGTTTACACAAATAAACCCGCGTTCTAAGTACACACACCCAATCAGAAGCGATAACCCAAGAAAGTGAGTACTCACGTTTGGACGAGCGAGGCGACGGCGAAAGCACGGGCATAACTCAATGACTGAGCGATGTGATGCGTCATCTTGTTTCCTTTTATGCTTCCTGAAACCCGACCGTATTACTTCCGGGTCCTAGTGCCGGTCGTGTTATGAGTGTGCATGACACTATGCCGTTTATTCTCAGAAAGTTGCCGTTTAAGAAACCTTTGCCTCCCTTAGAGTGTCGGTCCAATTTTTTTTTTTCCTTCAGATATCCAAACGTTTCTGTTTATGCTATTTTGTAAGTTGTTTCAGTAGCTGGTTTCCTCCCACATCCCAATGACATGCAGATTAGGCTGATTGCTGTTCCAAATTGCATTCTTGAATGACAATCAAAAATTTAGCTGGCAATTTGACCTCTTAAGTAACTGCCATAGAAACGACCGATACATCTCCAGGGTGGGAAATATTCGTTGCCTGATGAATACCAATAAATTTGAGTAACAGATCATGACTTCATTTTTTAAGTATTTGAATTTCACCTCCGCTCTGTGTGCATGGAGTTAGCATCTTCTCTGGGTACTCGGAATTCCTAAATCCATCTAAAAAAGGTGCAGTTTGGGTTGATTGGCATTTCCAAATTACCCATAGTGTGTAAATGGGTGTGTGTGCTTGTGTCGTGCAAAGGGTTGGCACCCCATCCAGGCTTTAGGTCCATTGCTATTCTATACAGTATAGGCGGTATAGACAATGGATGGAATAGTTTTACATGTTTTGGAGTTCAAACTTTCCCAGAGTGTAGACTTTCTAAAATTTCTAATATCTATCATCTTTATCAAACAAATGTACACATTCCATTCAATGTGTAATCACTTCACCACTAGCACTTTAGTCATTTATGGTGTCCCCTTATACACTGCTGTAAAGGGTTTAAGGTTAAACAACCATACATTTCCCGTTATCAAGAGCGGAATGTCTTCGCTGTGTAATTTAGAGGACAAGAGGACAGGTACAATAAGGGAGAGAATAGTTTCGCTCTTTAAATAGATATCCTATACTCTTAGTTTGTCACACACCCTATACTTTATTCAGCTTGGCTGAATGCCAAATTAAGTCTCTCTATACAAGCTTTTATTGTGGCTCCTCAATCTCTTTGAGCTCATCCATCTTTCTTTGGCCAGATGTACAGTACGTGTGTGTGTGTGTGTGTGTGTGTGTGTGTGTGTGTGTGGGTGTGTGTGTGGGTGTGTATATGTTTTTGCACACACTAAAAAATGCTGGGTTATTTTTACTACCCAAACGCTGGGTTGCCTCTGTTGGGTCATTTTTCTGAGTTATTTATAGTGAATTGGGTACTTTTTGCTTAACCCAGCTTGCTGGGTTGGAGTTGGGTTAGCTAGTGACAGCTAACATCACAGACAAGACCGCCTCTCCTTCGAAGTTCACCGGTGTATTCAGTGGCTGTTTCAACTTTGTGTATTTTTTTTGGAGCCGCGGAAAAAAAAACGTTAAATACAAGGTTTGTATACACACTTTCACTCACCTATGACTGAATTTGTTCACTGTATGTAGCATTTATTACTGTTACTGTGTTAACGCTACACTCAAACTTTCAGCCTGGTCTGTGCTATAGCATGCTAGTTTATCTGACAGTGGCTGCTAGCTAGCCAAACCAAAGAACCCCACCTGGGTATGAAAGAAACTGCAAAAATGTCTGAGCTTTTTAGCTTTCTTTGTAGAATGCTTGCAGGGTGTATGAAGATGAAGTGATGGTGAAGAGATGAATTAAAGCTAAACTGGTAACTGTAGTGCTAGCATGACGCTAGCATTTAGCTAGGTCGCTAGCGTTAGCAACCACATTAACATTAGAACTTTATTAATCTCGGTGCTTGCGACAATAAAAGCTGGGGTGTTTAAAACACTAATCTTCGTACAAATATTCGTACTAGCCAACCCTCTTGATTTTTCCATAAACTTTTAATTTCTTTCTCTCTAAGGTTGGAACCGACACCGTGGAATATCTCCAGCAGGCTGAAGTGTCAAGGCCGAACCCCTACATCCTGATGTTGGGAGATAATGACCAGCACTGCTCTCAGGCATTAGTGCTTCTGAGTAATAGTATCGCAATTATGTTCCCTGTTGAACTTGATTTGTATTATCTGATCTTATGCTTTTGAAAAATAAACATAAATATATTTTCTATGATTTGTACAATTAATTTAGTGTTGTTTATTGCATATATGTATGGTTTGCAAAAGTTTTTTCTTGTAATAGACCAGTATATCAAAGTAATTTAACTGTTTAAACTGTTTTACCCATAGATATGTAAAACATAAAAATAATAATAACCTATTTGTAAGGTAGAATTAACCCAGCATTATAGTTAAATATGACCTAGCATTTGGATTGAATATTTTACCCATCTTGCTGGGTTAAATAAATAACCCATTTTTCTGGGTTAAATTAACCCAGCAAGTATTTGTTCCAATATTTATCCAGCAGCTGGGTTAAAATCAACCCAGTTTGGGTTGTTTTTAACCCAGCATTTTTAGGGTGCATAAAATGCTAAGGCAGAGGCTACACCACCCTAATAACCACTGACATTGATAAAAAAAAAAAAAAAAATTCTTTGGTCACTGCTTTCAGTACTTTTTATTTTGGTGTGGGAACAAAATAGTATAATGGATGGCCTCTGACAAATGTAAACTGATTACATTTAAAACTCTTAGTATAGATGGGTGATTATTTTTATTTACTCACTGACACACAGTGAATGATCTCATTACCACACATTCGTAAGTCGTGGCCACAACATACTATCTCATTCCAAGATCTTAGTAAGTCGTAGCCACAACTATCTCATTCCGACACCTTAGTAAGTCCTGCCCACAACGTACTATCTCATTCCCACACATTCTTAAGTCATGGCCACAACATACTATCTCATTCTGACACCTTAGCAAGTCCTGGCCACAACATACTATCTCATTCCCACACATTCTTAAGTCATGGCCACAACATACTATCTCATTCTGACACCTTAGCAAGTCCTGGCCACAACATACTATCTCATTCCAACACCTTAATAAGTCGTGGCCACAACTATCTCATTCCCACACATTGTTAAGTCATGGCCACAACATACTATCTCATTCCAACAACTTAGTAAGTCGTGGCCACAACTATCTCATTCTGACACCTTAGCAAGTCCTGGCCACAACATACTATCTCATTCCAACAACTTAGTAAGTCGTGGCCACAACTATCTCATTCTGACACCTTAGCAAGTCCTGGCCACAACATACTATCTCATTCCAACACCTTAATAAGTCGTGGCCACAACTATCTCATTCTGACACCTTAGCAAGTCCTGGCCACAACATACTATCTCATTCCAACACCTTAATAAGTCGTGGCCACAACTATCTCATTCCCACACATTATTAAGTCATGGCCACAACATACTATCTCATTCCAACAACTTAGTAAGTCGTGGCCACAACTATCTCATTCCGACACGTTAGTAAGTCCTGCCCACAACATACTATCTCAGTCCCACACATTCTTGTCATGGCCACAACATATTCTCATTCCTACACCTTAGTACTGTATGTTTGAACATACAGTAGTATCTTGTTACTACTACCTACTATCTTCTGCACATCCCTTAGTTAGTCATGGCCACAACATACTATCTCATTCCAACACCTTAGTCAGTCATGGCCACAACACAATATCTTGTTTCCACACCATAGTACAGTAAGTCCGGCCCACAAACTACTATCTCATTCCCACACATTCTTAAGTCATGGCCACAACATACTATTTCATTCCAACACCTTAGTAAGTCCTGGCCACAAAATACAGTAGTATCTTGTTTCCACAACTTAGTAAGTCCTATCTTCTACACACTATCTTCTGTCCACCCCTTAGTTAGTCGGGGCCACAACATAGTAGTTTGTTCCCATGCCTTGGTGAGTCGTGGCCATCGAATATTTTTTCCTCTAATATATAATATATATAAGAAAAAAAAAATCCTTCTGAGATCTTGTCAAATTCAGGGATATTTAATTTGCATTTTGGAACTTGACTTAAATCCCGCCTTCAACCTAGAACCTAGGTTTCTAACCAATCATCTGGTCATAGATCAAAGAGTGAATTCTTTAACCAATCACAAGGCAGGATTTATTTATTGCATAGACGGCTACTAACAGAAGCTGGCTAACAGATTTGCAATTTTTTTTATTATAATTTTAAGAACCACATCATTATTTATAAATCTTTTCATTATTTATAAATTAATTATACATAAATATGGTTTATACTGACAGTTTTAAGATTTAATAAGTAAAAAATAAATACAGCAGAAAATACATCAAGTTGAGTCCCAGCTTTATGCTCTTGATTTCTAAACACACTGAGTCATGTTCCCACTACAGGTACGTCCTCAAAAAAAAAAAAAAACATGGGTGAAATGCAGTAAGAACTTGTACAATGTCAGGAACACAGTAGAAACAGGCTTCATTAGGCTTGTGTTATGGTAGGTCCATGCTACGTTATAGAAGACCATTCATATAAGGTTCTTTTGGAGCTTACCACATTTATGGCGTGCATGCAGCAGTGTATGTGTCACGTTCAGAGAGTTTAGTATAAATACTAGGTTCAATTCATCACACCATCACTTCATGAAGAAAAGCACTGCACGTTTCATGGATTTCATACCAACCCACTGGATGCAATGATGATGTAGTAAGTGTGTGATAAGTGTCTGATAAGAGTGCAGTGCGATCTGATCAGATATAGTATAAACTTGGTTCTGGAGCTGATGTGCGTGTGATCATGGGAGTGATAGGAAACGAGTGACATCATGATGGACACATTGCAAAGTAGTATGAAATTGATAAGTGCACATCTTCTGCATTCTCTGATATTTTTAGGATGCCATAGGAACTTCGTGGTCCTCGTCAGAGTGTGCCGGGGGCATAAACAATCATAGACTAGACCCAATTGTAGTACAGAAGACAGAATTTCTTAAACTTTTTCAAAGGCTTACAGTCCAGCAATCATTAAAAAAAAATATTAGTAGTATTTTACTTTGTAGGAGCACGATGGCTTGGTGGTCAGCATTGTCGCCTTGCACCTCTAGGGTCCGGATTTGATTTCTGCCTCGGCATCTGTGTGCATGGAGTTTGAACGTTCTCCTCATGCTTGGTGAGTTACCTTTGGTACTCCAGTTTCCTCCCACAGTCCAAAGACAGACAAATTAGGCTAATTGTTGCCCACAATGTGTGAATGTGCATGCAAATGTTGACCGGAAGTCCTACCACAGTCACAAAAATGGGAACAAAAACAAAGAGTACTTGTCTAACAACATCTTTTTTAATTTTAGTTAGAAACAGGTACACTGGAACTCTGGATCGCAGGTAGCCTGGTCTGCAAGCGTTTTGCAAGATGAGCAAAGATTTTTAATAAATTTTGTCGTGATAAACGAGCGAGTCTTGTTAACCGCGAGTCTTGATAACTGAGTACATCGAGTATCACCAAGTATTTGTGCACGCATGTGCTTCTTGTTTTGACCCTGACCGTCACGTGAGCACAACTGAGCCAATGGTTATTCTCTCGATTGAATTGTGGGTACTCATCTCCCATGCTTGGTTTCAGTGCGCGTGCGTGACTCGTGACATCCGTGCTCGCGTGAACTGTTTACTATAACACTTTGTGCATACTTTCTTTTGTGCTTGTGTGGGACAACTTTCACACACACTCACACACACACACAAGCGCTTGTGAGGGTGAGTCTCTATTCGGTAAATTGTGTGTGTGTGTGTGTGTGTGTGTGTGTGTGTGTGTGTGTGTTTGTTTGTGTGTGTGTGTGTGTGTGTGTGTGTGTGTGTGTGTGTGTGTGTGTGAAAGACATCCTACACAACAGTGCCCCCTCCATCCCCCACCCCCACCCCGTCTGCAAGCTTGTGTGTGTGTGTGTCCATGTGTGTGTATGGGCACGCTTGGTTGAGTAGGAGTCTATCGGTAAACTGGTGTTTGCATGCGTGTGTGAAACACAGTAGCCCCCTCCTGACTCTCTCCTTCCTCTCCTCTCTCTGGTCTCCATCACTCCAGCCATTATTCTTTTCAAAGGTAAAGTGCAGGTTAATTTGTTTTATTTTTACTTCATATTTTGTATTCATTATTTTTATATGAATATTTTTGGATTGTGGAGTTTCCATTATTTCTTATGGGGGAAATTCGCTTTGATATATGAGTGTTTTGATATACAAGCACACTTCCGGACCGAATTATTCTTGCAATCTAAGGTTTAACTGTACCTGTTTATAACTGTTAAAACATGCTCTAGAGACAACATTAAAACAAGTTCAAGTACTTTGATTTTTATTATCATAACAGCACACCTCATGCTTTATTCCTATGGTTAATATATATATACGTATATTAACAGTTGTTGCATTAACGGTTTATGAATGACTCACTCCACTGTTAGATCCACATGTGAAAATAAATACCATAAATATATAGATTGAAATAATTCATCGCCTGTGCGTGAAAAATCGAGAACGGGATTAAAGAAGATGTGATTAGTTACACTCATGGGCCTTTTCTCCTTATTGTAATGACTTAATCCAGGAGCAGGCTTTTCAGTACGAGAAGCTGAAGCAAATTGAAAACGTCTCATAAATAAGCAAACAGGCGCAGTAGAATACAACAGAACAACAAATGGCTACGAGATACAATAACAGCACAGCCGATTCCAAACATAGGCCGCTTCCATGCATTATGGAAATCTGCTAATTAGATCATTTTGAAAATGCTAACAAGACAGCTGTGTATATTTTCTTTTTTTTTTCCCCTTCCTTTCTTCACTCTGGTTATTGAAACACTTCAATAGCGCACACCGTGCCCGCCTCTTGGAGCTGCCAGGTAGATATGAAATGCTGTAAACACCCTGAATATGATGAGCTCAGTGAGCGTAAGGCTGGGAGGGGAGCCACGGTCGTTGCCATGGTGATATGAGGGCCACACCTGGTGAAACCAGAAGCCGTGTGTGTGTGGGATGGAACAGGAGGCTGTTAGGATTATAAGGCATAGATCATTCTTGAGTAGCTTGCATAGTGGTGTGTGTGTGTGTGTATGTGTGGAACTACAGCTTATCGGGGGCATAGTGCATGAATCATTATTGGATAGCATGTTGGTGAAGTACTGTGTGTGTATGTGTGTGTGTATGCACACTTACTGTATGTTTGCTGATATTGTCTGTGATCTATCCTCAATTCGAAGCAATGTGCATGGTTAGCTGTCTGTCTGTGTGTGTGTGTGTGTGTGTGTGTGTGTGTGTTGTGTGTGTGTGTACATTGATGGTTTCGAGTAGTGTGCACTGTGATGCATGCATGTACTGTATGTGCCTGTGTGTATGTGTGTCTCTTGAAAATGAAGTTTATTCGGCACATACTGCAGCAGTCATTACTTAGTAGCATGCTGGTGAAGTACAGTGTATGCATTCGGTGTGTGTGCACGCTGTTGGGTGTTGAATCCTATTGAAACAGAACATCTTTGAGAAGCATGCTAGGTGTTAGAGTGTGTGTGTGTGTGTGTGTGTGTGTGTGCGCCATGTGTTTGTGTGCTAAAACTGCATGCTATCTATCTTTGGTTCTGAGCAGTATGCATGGCTAGTTGTGCATGTTGCTATGTTTCCATGATGGGCTGCGGCATCCCATATGCTGTATGCTCAATAGTAATAATAATAATAATAATAATGATAATAAAAATATAGTACATTTCTATTTGTCATGAACACTCGTAACACGACCGGCACTAGGACCCGGAAGTAATACGGTCGTGTTTCAGGAAGCATAAAAGGAAACAAGATGGCGCTTCACATTGCTCAGTCATTGAGTTTTGCCCATGCTATCGCCGACGCTTCGCTCATCTAAAGTACTCACTTTCTTGGGTTTCGCTTTCGATTGGGTGTGTGTATTTAGAATGCAGGTTTATTTGTGTAAACTCTTGCTCTCACTTCGGGAGAGTTCTAATAATAACCAGCGTGGTTATCCTGCCTGCTCGCGCTACGTCCGCGTTTAGGTTTACCATCCACGCTACAGGGCTAACTGCTAGTGTTCTGGTTCATCTCCGGTTAGTTCGTGACAGAATGACTGAGCCATCAGCAGTGAACCCAGCGGAGTTTGCTCGCCTCTGCGATGTGGTTGACCAGCATGCCTAGTTGATCGATCAGCTCCATGGTGAAGTCATGTCTTTCCGCAAGGAGCTCCAAGACGTCGCTGTCTTGCGCCGCGAGGTGGCAGAGCTGCGACAGGAGAATGCGACTCTCCGCGGGGCGGCTGCTCAGCCGGCTGTTGCCACGCCCATCGCAGCGGCTGGTGCACCGCCAACTCCCTCACCATCTTCTGATGTTTTTCTGGCTTTACCAGAAATGAGCACCGATGGCACCGATGGCAAGTGCAGTGTTTTTCTAACCGCATTGGATCTCGTGTTTGAGTTCAAATCCACCAGGTACTCTACAGACCGACTGTGCATTGCTCTTCTCGTCTCGTTGCTATCCGGGCAGGCAGCTGAGTGGGCCACGGCAGTTTTTCGTTCAGATTCAGATGTCGCCTACTCATACACGGAATTCACCTGCCAACTCAAACTCACCTTCGAACATCCTGCTGCTGAGGTGGAGACAGACTCCAAACTATATCACCTACGGCAGGGAGGGTCGTCCGTGAGCCGCTACACCGCGGAGTTTTGTACCCTTGCTGTGCAGACTGACTGGGGAGACTCCGCCCTCCGGACGACCTACTACGAGGGACTGGCTTCGTGTATAAAGGACGAGCTCACCAGACGAGAGCTCCCAGCGACCTTGGAGGACTTAATCCAACTCGCCCTCCGGATCAACCAACGTCTGCTCGCTCACCCCAAGCCAGTTCCCCATACCCTGCCACCCATCATGATGCCATTACATCAGTCTGCTCTTTGATCCACCACTTTCTTCTCCCAAGCTCCAGTCTCTGAAGCCCGATCCACATTCACTGCTCCACCTACCAGACCTGTTGGTTCTCCACCTCCCGCCATGGTTAACACAGGAGCCGGGGAACCCATGCAATTAGGGCGCGCCTCCTTAACAGCTGCAGAATCGGAACGTCGATTCAGAAAGGGGC
Source organism: Clarias magur (assembly GCA_013621035.1). Classification (NCBI taxonomy): domain Eukaryota; kingdom Metazoa; phylum Chordata; class Actinopteri; order Siluriformes; family Clariidae; genus Clarias; species Clarias magur. The sequence goes on from QNUK01000131.1 coordinate 439,757, forward strand.
TTTGCGCGTATTATGGATCTGCTACACACCACCGAGCCATCTGTCCTCTGCGACCGGGAAACGCGCAGACCCGGTGAGAAATGAGAGTGGCTCACCGGGTTCCATCACCCTCTCCACCACCTTGACTGATGATTCCCGTCTCACAGTAAAAGTACACCTCCAGTTTGGCCACAAACGAGTTGGAAGTACCGCGTTCATCGATTCCGGTGCCGCGGGCAATTTCATTGACTCTTCTCATGTCAAAAGACTGGGGGTAAAAACAGAGGCGTTATCCCAGCCGGTAACTATTACATCATTTGATGGTCGGCCCCTCTCCTCCAGTCCCATCACCCTCCGAACCCAGCCTATCACCCTCGTCATTAACCAGCATCAGGAACAGATCCAGCTTTACATCACCTCCATTCCGTCACCACCTATCATCCTGGGACACACATGGCTATTCCAACAATTTATCAACGACATTCTCAGAGACATGTTAGGCCACTGGGTGTTCGTCTACCTGGACGATATCCTCATTTACTCCCGAACCATCAACGAACACGTTCAGCTTGTCAGGGCGGTCCTAAAGAGACTCCTCACCTACCAACTGTACTGTAAGTTGGAAAAGTGTGCTTTTCACGAGCGCTCCACCACGTTCCTGGGTTTTGTCCTCTCGTCCCAGGGTGTGGCCATGGACCTGCAGAAACTGGAAGTTGTGAGTCATTGGCCCCTACCCAAGACTCTCAAACAACTCCAGCGATTTCTCGGGTTTGCTAACTTCTACCATCGCTTTATCTGGGACTACAGTACAGTTGCAGCCCCATTAACCGCTTTGACTCGCCCCTCATCTCACTCCTTCCATCTCACCTCCACCGACCTCTCCACCTTCCACGAACTCTGTCTCCACTTCACCACTGCCCCCATCCTTCTTCACCCGGATGCTGACAAACCATTCGTTGTGGAGGTGGACGATTCGGATGTGGGCGCCGGAGCCGTTCTCTCCCAGCGAGGTCCAGACCAAAAACTGCACCCTTGCAGTTTTTTCTCCAAGAAATTTGACTCCACTCAGCAGCGATACAGAGTAGGGGACCGTGGGCCTTGGAGGAATAGCGACAGAGAGCCGTTCATCGTCTGGACCGACCATCAGAACCTCATTACTATCCGCACATTGAAACAACTCAACCCCAGACAGGCGTGGTGGGCATTGTTTTTCGAAAATTATAACTTCCACCTGTCATACCGCTCGGGGTCCAAGAACACCAAGGCCGACGCTCTATCATGACAGCACGAAGAAGATGTCCCCTGGGTGGACCCCGCGCCTGTCCTACCACCCACCAAGATACTTGCACCAAAAAACTGGGATTTGGAAACGAGGGTTCGCCAGGCACAGACTGCGGAGACCGAACCAGCAGGTGTGCCGCCTGGTCGTCTCTATGTCCCCGACTCCATCAAGACCGACGTCCTCCAATGGGGACACTCTTCCCCAATTTCTGGACACCCCGGAAGGCGACGCACGCTACTCTTCATTCAACGCGCCTTCTGGTGGCCAAATATGAGGAGGGACGTGGACAAGTTCGTCCAGGCGTGCCCAGTGTGTGCCAGGTCCAAGGACAGCAACCAGCCATCACCAGGGGAACTTTAGCCATTCCCAGTTCCCCACCGGCCCTGGACACACATTGCCGTTGATTTCATCACGGGACTGCCGGTTTCCGAAGGAAAGGACACCATCCTCACCATCGTCGACCGGTTCTCCAAAGCTGTACACCTGGTGGCCCTCCCCGGTCTCCTGTCAGCCAAAAGGACAACAAAAGGTTGAAGTATCGTCGGCCAACAGTTGGTTCGCCGGTGTCGACGGCTCTGGAGACGAGCAAACAATGCCATCCGACTTGCTAACACCCGCTACACCGTTCAACATCGCCGTCGACACCCACCGGGACGAATGTACCAAGTAGGTGACAAGGTATGGTTATCAACAAGAAATCTACATCTGCAGACAGAATCACGGAAACTATCATCCAGATTCATTGGACCATATCGCATCAACCTCCGGATTAACCCTGTCACCTACTGGCTCCAGCTGCCTACGGCGCTCCGGATCCACCCGGTATTCCACACATCTCAACTTAAACTACAGGGCTAACTGCTAGTCTTCTGGTTCATCTCCGGTTAGTTTGTGACACTATAATATACATTGAAATACCAGTTTATTAGCTGTAAGAGATGTAAACGCACCATATGATTTGCCTTGATTTAACATGAGGTAACATTTCAGTCCCCACCAGCTCAGCGTGACTTACATCCATCAAAGTATGACCCCATCTACAGTATGCTGCTGTTTGTTTATGCTCCTGGAATAGTTTTTTTTTTCCTTCATGTCCACAAAAAGTGTAAATTCAATAGTGTATTTGCAAAACCAGGACTAATAAAGGTGCAAATTAATTTCCATTCATTTCACACAATAAAGGAATGAACAGCCCCCCGCCACACACACACACACACACACACACACACACACACACACACACACACACACACACACACACACACACACACACCTCTCATTATGGTCAAAAACGGACTAATTACCATCCTTAACTTAAGTGCACTTCCAAGTAATCGCTATTCGAATCCTTTTTTTCTTGAGTAAAACTTGATACACCCAATTATGAATCCATATTACCTAAGTAAAAGTTGAAGTCCTCAGTTTACATGTATAATTAAGTTGTAATTAAATCAAATGTACTGAGCTGATATTTGCTCATAGCAAGTATCCTTTAAGTCATAGTAATAAAGATCTATCTGTCTGCTTCATAACTGCATGTATATACACACACAGAGCATACTATGGACCACCTAAAGGGACATGGGTGAGGGGAAAAAAATAATTGAAGGGAAAAAATGTTTTGAAAAAAAAAAAAAACCTCTGAGGAAGGAACCCAAACTACCCCCCCCCCCCCCCCCCCCCCCCCCACCCTCGGGATATAGGAGGAAAAGAAATCGAGACCACGTCGAGACCACTTTTAGCCGTACTGTATTGGTATTGCACGGACAAGGAGCAAGCTGCCACCTGCTGGACTAAATCAGCAACGCTGAAGAGTCAACGTTTGCGAGATCTCGCAAAACTTTTTGTGAGATCTCGTGAACTTTTTCAAACACTTTCGAACTTTTCACCTTGCCTTTTTTTTTGCTGTGCCATTACTCTGCTAATTAAACCTTCACACTCTGCTTTTACTGGTGGAATGTGCAATCTATATATATATATATATAGTGTAAAGAATTATTTTAAAATTATTAAGAAGGTGTTCTGTACTTAAATTCATTAACATATTAATAGAATGCTAAAAGACGCTACTATAAATGTACAACAATCCTAAGTGTAAGAGTAGCTATTGATATATTGGGGTATTGAGTAGCATGGTAATTATCTTGTTTAAGAAGAAGCCTCTGCAGTAGTTTGTACTCTCTGTAACACCAGGCCAATGATTAGTATACTGGTGATGAGGAATGCTGAGTGGTTGGAAAAGATGTGAGGGGAAGTGAACTTGTTGTTGAGCTTGTTACAAATAAACAAAACAAACAAACAAACAAAAAGAAAAAAAACAGTAAAACTTGTGCTTGCATTTCTTTAATTGAATGTATAATGTTTGTTCAATTTAATCATTTAGTTTAATATGAAGAAATGAGGAAACGCTCAAGATTTTGCACAGTACTGTAAAAAGAGGCTAAGTATAGAATAATTCTTTGTATAGTTGTCTCATTTCATAATAAAAATAAAAACTAAATATTGGGCAAATGTTTGTGGTAGAAGACATATTTATACAACACAGTTGTTGCAAAACAATCAACTTCAGGGTGGCAACAGTAACTCTACCTTACATCTGGCTGCATCACACAACCCCAGCATTGATTATTTTCCTAATGTTTTATTACTTTCTTCGCACTTAATTCTAAAATGGCTTGAACAGCAATCCATGAACAGTCCATGGAATGTAAGAGGATTTGGTTAATGCTGAGTAATACCATCCACATTAGAGGATATTTTAACTTAACTACAGTACCCACCTTTTTCTCAAAATTAATGAAAAAGGGTGGCATACAAAGGATTGAGGGTGATTGAAGGTGATTGAGCAATAGACCAGCTGTGGAACAATTATGACAGCATAATACCTTTTTCCACACCGCTTTGCAAGTTGTAAATTAATATGAACATCCATATTTATTATATTTAAATTTTATGTCATGTGCACAACCATACACAATATGCTGTTCAGTGAAATGCTTATTATAGACTGTTAGTGACCTAAAAGTTGGAAGATTGGATTTTAATTAAATTAGAACGTAAAATTTACATTAAACAAAACAATATTCCAAAGATATCATAAAAAAAAATTATACACTATAGCAAAAAAAACAAACAAACAATTATTTAAGGTATAAATGTATGTAAATTTTGTGTAACTCTTTTATATTTTATGACTACAACAATCAGATGCGAAGTGGAACGACTCTCATAATTATTTTGCTCTGGATATACTTAATATTTAATTTTTTAAATATTTTTTAATTAGTTGTCACATGTGAATATACAATATGCCCAGTATTTGTCAGAAGACTTGCAATGATAAATTCAGTATTAAGTTTTCCATTTTTTATTGTTTAAAAGACAAATAAAAGATGTTGACTTCAAAGTCGAAGTCTGAGGATCCTTCGCAATGATGCAGGCTTGATAAAGTCAAGTCAAGTGAAGAAATGCAGCCTACACTAAGCCTTAAAGTTTTAGGACATTGAGTCCTCAGTGACATTATTTTATTGATGAAGTTAGCTAGAGATGCAATTATAACCCTTTATAACTCTGTATAACGTGACCACACCAGGAAATGCGGTTATACAGCAGAAAACGAACAGCAAACATCCCAGTCACCAGGCTACACATCATCCCACAGTTCCGTTGATTTCTTTTGGCTGTTCAGTGACTATAAAGTATTGGTTACTCGAGGGGATATTTTGCTAATTAAAGAGCCTGTTTAACTCAATACTTTAGTTAAATGTAAATTCGATTAAACACTTTCCACTTCTTTAACCTTTAATCCTAATTTGCAATGTGCCACACATGTATAGGGTAACAATTAGCTGAACATATTGTACAGTATAATTTACAAAGTGTAAGAATTTAGACTTTTGATTTCATTAGTTATCATTTGGTTTGTTCATTTTTTAAGTTATTCATTTAATTTCCATATTTTTAAGGTATTTTCCCATATCCATTGTGGTCAACTTTGCCTTTAGCTTCAGGTTAATCTTTCTTTAATCAGAGAATAATACACAATGGGACTTGCTTTTAAAGAACGAAATAATCATAAATCCCTAACTTCAATATTTTCTATCAGGCATTTGTTAACTTTGACAATTTATAATTTACTGCTAAATAAAAAGAGGTTTGGTACATCCCTGAAACAAGCTACATAGTTCCTGTAATCATTGATCTTACAGCAGCTGTAAAAAAAAAAAAAAAAAAACTCCCTCTTTCCTCCCCTATTTCACTTAAATAGGTTTGATGGAATTTTGTGTAAAGTACAAACAAAGGAAAAAATTAATCAATAAGAACATGAATCATGAAGTTGAACTACGAGTTGAAACCAACAACAACCATGCCATAGTCACTAAGATTAAACCAGCTATATGGATAATGAATAATGAATAACAACTAAAGAATTCAAGCTCTTGGTGTATATCTGCATTTATATTGCCCTCTATAAACATCTGCTAGGTTTTCTTGTTTTTTCTTGGTCTATTTGTTCATATTTTTAATACTGGGTGCCAAAATGTAAATTTTTGATTCCAGATCCCATTGCTGATTTTTTTCTTCATAAAATAAAAGCAGTTAGACTAGTTATGAGGGCAGAGACACCACGAGCCACGATCATAATCCCGTCCTATAAAAGATAAACGTATGACTTAAATGTAGGATGAAACAGCAGCAGATGGACGGTTTACAATGTATCTGTGTTCATTTGAAATATTATTCAGTTTGTGGCACTGCATGTTAAGATGGTTTTATAAACTGATTAAATTTTATAACATTTTTATGCTTTTTTTCCCAAAAGAGGCTAGAATGCATTCATTATGCATACATTCTACCAGCCATTTTGCCTTGTTTGGATTGTACACAGTTGGAATTCGCAAATTTCTTACCCTTGACAGTTATTACTTTCGGTGTGTAGGAATAACAGCTTTTCGGGTGCACATTTCGGTACATATTAGACCACTTGACCCTTTTATGACCTCAGTGTTATAATGTTCCATAAACCATTTTGGGGAAATTGAGAAACATATAACATTTTTGGTGTAAAATTTCAAAAGTAAGCCGGTCTCCAAACTCACCGAAAAACTTTTTACAAGTTTCTGTGCCCAAGCTCTGCATTATTCAGGACAAACATAGGAAGATAGACAGTCTGATCTAATTAATGATTCAATTATCAGAATGTTCTACATATGGAAGGAATACAGGATGTCAAAATGTTTTTTTATTTATTTTTATATATATTTGTTACGAATCACACACACTACCTCCCTTCACCCTCCCCTTCTTGTTTTTTTTAATACATTTTATCGCATACTAGCTGTGCCTGCAACTTTGTTTGCATGGAATTTTGGAATTGTATAGTTATCATAAAACAACAGACATACTTTAACTGACCAGTACATTTTAAAACGCAACTGCACACCCATAAGTGTGTTGTAAAAATTGCCCAACACCATCTGTTGAATTTTATAATGAACTAAAATTTGTATGTTACCGTGTTGTGTGTGTAATAAAGGTGTGGGATCATGTTTATTAAGCAAATTTCAACTGCATGCTCATAAGTGCATGTAAACAATGTACAGCGCCATATGTTGAATTTTTAGATGAATTAAGTATTTTTTTCAAGGTAGATTTTTTTTTAAATGAGGGTGTTTTCTATTTAAATTCAAAATTAGCATATCTTCTCTTCCTGTGGTCCAATTGTGATTAAACAAAGCCTATTGTAAGGGATAACCCCTAGAGGGCACCAAAGCGACCTGAGTCTTTTTTGTTTGTAGTTTGTTTTGTTACTTCATTTCCCATTATGCATCTCGGTCAGGTGACATGGGCGCTCACCTGAACCGAGTTGATCATTACTTTCTTTATAAATAGCTTGTTTCAGTTCTGTTTGGCGTCTTGCATCTGTTGATTTTCACCTTGATAAATGTCCGTTCAGCTTGTTTCATGTTTTGGTTTGTTTTATTCTTAAAGTATGTTTGTTTAATTTCCCTGTTTTCATTAAAATAAAAACATCGTTTCCGTTAACACCTGGACTCTCTGCATTTATGCCTTGCAACCCTTCACGTGACAGAATGCAAGACCTCAACAGAGGCATAGCAGAGGAGCCCTTCCCCCGGGAGATTCCTTTGGGGGGGCAACGATGTATGCGTTGTGGGGAGCTGGCGCGGAAGGCAGCCGGATAACCAAGCGGCGTTGCGGCAAAAGGAGAAGGAGATCGGGCAGGAAGACACAGGTCAAGGAGGAGCTGTGAAGAGAGCAGCCAAACTGGGAAGGCTGCCGGCTGGCGATACGGCGCACTCCGTTTGAAAATGGAGCAGCTCGGGGTGACATGAGTCCCCGCACCCACTGGAGAGTAAAGACCAGGAGGTCTATGTTTGGCGGGGACCAGGGTGCAGAGGCGCCCCACACCGAGCGTCTGGGAACAACGGAGTGTGAGTGGGACGTGCAGCAGGGGGCAGCCTCCCAGCATGCATGGAGCAGCTTTGGACGGAGCGCCAAGAGGAATGAGAGGCGCATTCATGACCTGCAGGAGCAGGTGGCCACGCTCCAAGTGCTGCTAACGCAGCTAAGCCTCAGAGGAGTCCCAGACCTGCCCGCTCCCCCGACCTGTGACAGCGACAATGACAGTGAGCTGTTTTACATGCCATTCAAGGATGACAGCGGTGAGTTCGTCTACCCGCTGTATTGTGAAGACAGCGAAGGTGAACTTAGCAGCGGCGATGATGACGACGAGCTCCTCTTTCCGCCGCGAGCCCTATATCGTACCGTGTAGCTGCTTCATCATGGACAGCGAGCTGCCGCCGCTGCACGGCGCCTTCGAGGTCCGCGAGCTGCCGCTGCTGCACAGCGCCTTCGAGGTCCGCAAGCTGCCGCCGCTGCACGGCGCCTTCGTCATGGACAACGAGCTGCTGCCGCTGCACGGCACCTTCGACTTGGACAGCGAGCCTCCTCTTCCTCCGCCGTCGCTGCACCGCGCCGAGGAGAACAGTGAGTTTCCTCCGTCATTGCCGTGGTCACGCAGCGAGGAGGACAGCGAGCTGCCGCTGCTGCATGGCACCTTTGAGGACAGCGAGCTGCCGCTGCTGCACAGTGCCTTTGAGGACAGCGAGCTGCCGCTGCTGCATGGCACCTTTGAGGACAGCGAGCTTCCTCTTCCTCCGCTGAAGCCGTCATGCGCCGCCGAGGACAGCGAGCTTCCTCTTCCTCCGCCGACGCGTCATGCGCCGCCGAGGACAGCGAGCTTCCTCTTCCTCCGCCGGCGCCGTCATGCGCCGCCGAGGACAGCGAGCTTCCTCTTCCTCCGCCGCCGCCGTCATGCGCCGCCGAGGTCAGCGAGCTTCCTCTTCCTCTGCCGGCGCCGTCATGCGCCGCCGAGGACAGCGAGCTTCCTCTTCCTCCACCGCCGCCGTCATGCGCCGCCGAGGTCAGCGAGCTTCCTCTTCCTCCGCTGCCGCCGTCATGCGCCGCCGAGGACAACGAGCTTCCTCTTCCTCCGCCGCCACCGTCATGCGCCGCCGAGGACAGCGAGCTTCCTCTTCCGCCACCTCCCGGCTTCATCGAGGAGGACAGCGAGCTTCCTCTTCCTCCACCGCCGCCGTCCTACGTCGATGAGGACAATGAGCTTCTTCCGCCATCTCTCAACGCGGAGGACAGCGAGCTTCCACCTCCACAGCCGTTTTACGATGCTGAGGACAGCGGGCTTTTTCCGCCGCCGCTGTCTCTCAGCGAGGAGGACAGCCAGCTTCCACAGCCGGTCTACATCACTGAGGACAGCGAGCTTCTTCCGCCGCCGCCCTGCATCGACGAGGATAATGAGTTTCCGCTGCCGCCCTGCACCGGAAAGGACGGCGCTCGTTCTCTGCCTCCGCCGCCCTACTGCAATGGGGGCATCAGGCCATCATTCAGGATAACCCCTATAGGGCGCCAAAGCGCCCTGAGTCTTTTTTGTTTGTAGTTTGTTTTGTTACTTCATTTCCCATTATGCATCTTGGTCAGGTGACGTGGGTGCTCACCTGAACCGAGTTGATCATTACTTTCTTATAAATAGCTTGTTTCAGTTCTGTTTGGCGTCTTGCATCTGTTGATTTATACTCGTTAAAGTCAGCATGTTTAGTTCGTGTCTTCCAGTAGTCCTTATACGTGTTTTAGTTTCGTTTTCATATAAAGTATATTTGTTTGTTTAATTTCCCTTTTTTTCATTAATAAAAACATCGTTCCGTTAACACCTGGACTCTCTGCATTTATGCCTCGCAACCCTTCACGTGACACCTATATGTTAACCTCAAGTTAAGCCAAATACACCTGTGAAAACCTCAAATTAAAATTTTGTCAGTAATCTTTACAGGATGCAGGCACAAACACACAAAAAGAGAAAAATTCCCAAAACCATCTTGATGCGTATTATTAGTCATCTTACGTCTAAAAACCTAAATAGGTTTTTCTGCAAATATCTTCATTGTACAGACATGCTGACTTGCTACCGTTTTATTATATGTCACCCATGTTGGTCACACTTTATTGTTTCAGACAATCAAGCTAATTTTAACATTACAAACTTTAATGAGTAAATACAAAATGCTGTTTTTAAATGATGATTTCATTTATTGTGCGAACAAAGATGTTCAAACCTACCAACTGTTGAATTGCCCCCTAAACATAATAACTGGTTGTTCCACCCTTAGTGGCAATAGCTGCAATCAAGTGTTTGAGTCTTTCACATCACTGTGGAGTAATCTTTATCCCTTTGCAGAATTGTTTTAATTTAGCCAAGTTGTCAAGCCTGTTTAAAAATCTCAATTGGATTTAAGTCTGTACAGTGACTTGGTCATTCCAAAACCATATTTCTAGTTCAGCCACAAGCAGAAGTGCAGACAAACACTGGGGAAAAAAGCAGATGGAGAGAGAAACACAAAACACACAGAAATGCAAATGCTGATGTAAGTAACTAACATTGACATGCAACAAACCAAAACACTTTCTTTCACAATGGAGCAGCAAGATTTAATATTGGTGCTAACCCCAGAAAATGTTAGCATTAAATATCACTGACATTAGCAAGCTACAAGCATTGTGTGTAATAAACTGTCTGTGTTTGTGTGGTTGCGAACAAAGTTTTCTTTAAATTTTATAAATGTATTTTGATAGTGTTATGGTAAAAAATATCAAAGTAAAAGACTCAGAACTTTTAATAAGAACTCTTTAATAAATTAAATCACTTGAATTTTAGATCCACAGAGAAATAAAGTGTATTAAAAGGAGATAATAACTGTGTCTTGTGTCTTTCTCTGATGAGTTTTTTTAGCATCTATAATGCAGTCGAATTCTCAAATCTGTTTTGTCAGAAAGCATGCACAATTATTATTATCATAATTTTTTTTCACAAACCACATGGCTAAGATAGGATTTTTATATAAATTTTATATAAATGAAACAGTATTAAAATGTTGTTTCCAAGTGTAATAATAATACACATGATCCTTAATTTATTAATAATAATAATAATAATAATAATAATAATAGGTGACCTAGTAGTTTTAGTGCACATCCAGATTGACATTATTATTATTATTATGTATTATTATTATTATTATTTTTATTATTATTATTTATTTTATTGGTATTATTATTATTATTATTAATATTATTATATTTTTATTTTGGAAGGGGGAATTTCACAGAAAATTTTGTTTACTTTATTGCAGTTATAACATAACGTAACTGGATTTTGTTGTCTCACAATTTAATCTAAATTGTACTTATTAACACATTTGTATTCATTTAAATGATTATTAATAAATTATAATCATTGAAATATCCGAGAGTTTTGTATTTTAAAACACTTAGCAAGAAATAGAACTCCTCAGACTGTGTGGGCGCATGTGTTGTTTATTAATTATACAGATTATTTTGATTTCAAAACAAAAAAAACAACAACAAGAAAACATTCATGTAAGATTTTTTTTCTCTAAATGGAAGATTTACTGCAAGCATAAGTAGATTTTATTGAAGATATTAAAAAAATGTATTAAAGTCAGAAAAAAATAGGTTTAATAATATTTTAAATGATTTATTTTAACTATCAAATATAAAGCATTAAACCAACATGACTATATTCAAGACAAATTGACTTGCTAAAATGCCATTTGTGTGCCGTTGTTTATCTCTAAGTGTGCATTACATTTTGATATGCCGTACCTCTTCACCGAGATAGAACCTTATAAAACCAACTTCAACATTTGTGTGTTAGAAATTAAGGTGATAATTTTATTTTATTGCATTTTTTTGCACAAGAGAAAGTTTTTCCATGTTAAATTACTCAGCTTTCTAGTTGACTTTCAGTACCCTTTCTTGAGTGAGCACTGTTTGAAAACTGTATAAAATCCTGTCTCTCCTCTCTTTGGCAATCCTCTGAATGCCTCTCTTGGGGAACACACTCTCTTCTTCATCACCGACTACTACTTCACATCAATCGGGGAGACAGAAAGACTTGGGCGACTCAGAGGCACTGAGTTTTGGCTTGAAACTGATGCAGCTTCGCGGTACTGTATGCAAATTTCCAAGATAAAGGAGGAGCAGGTTTGAAGGACAAACCATCATTTCGGGAAACAGTCGGAATCCATTGTATTGCTGCACTATTAATTGCTGTCGGCAAGGAAAAGAAAAACTTAATTGCACGATGGATAACGAGAACGTAGTGAAACAGAGACAGCGAAAAAGACAAGTGAATAAAAGAGCGAACATCAGTCCGCTAATGGAAAATCGGTTTCTTACAAAGAATTACAAGGAGCGCTGTTGTATTGACTCGATAGCCCTGGCTTGACAAGAAGCTTTGGGCTTGGGTTAATGTTGGGGGTTTCACTTGACAGCAAGTCATTCCAGCAGATTTTTCAGATTTTTTTTTTGCAGAGGTTTTCGACAAAATTTTACACCTTGTAGATCGAGATATCTTGATAAAACCAAAACGCAAAAAATTACACTCTCCTACAGTACTTCAGTACTTCTTTTTAGATGTAGCGTTATTGAGAACAAACACAGGGGATTAACCTAAAGGAAAAACCAATGCGCTGAAGTGGAAAGGACAGAATGCTACAAGATTTGCTACATTATTTGTTTTTAACTTTGAATTCACAAATTTGGGGTTTACAAACCAGCAGAAAAACAAAACGGTGCTCCTGAGCGCTTAAACAGAAACGCGTTCACCCTAACACCATGAACTCACAAGTCTGATTTTCAGCCCATCCATACTCAGGAGACTAGAGAGCAGATTGACCGTGCTTACTCGGGGCAGGGGATGGCATACGTACCTGCACTCTGACATCAATCATAGCAACACTAGCCATGCATTTGCGTCTGTGAGCTTTACTTAAGCAGACTTCCCTCTGAATGCGTTAGTCCGTCCCTAAGGTTGTGTGTGCAGCATTTCAAAAAGATCAAAACCAGAACTGTGGGACTTGTGGTGTCTTGATCTGAGATGAAATGAGAAGCTACACACTGCTGCATCAGTTAGGGTTAAAAGTATAATTCCCTGCTGAAATATATCATAACTTCTGTAATTTCTACAGTAGTCGGCTTATTTATTTTATAAGTATAAGACCACGTTTAAAGCCCAAGTAAGAAGCTTGGGTCTAGATATGGTGTGAATAATACTAGTAGTTGTTGTGCTTGTTCATGTTATTGTTGACCTTTGTTGATGCGGTATGATAAAAAAATAAATAAAAAACTGGCATTTCCAGCAGAACCTGATCAAGTCTTTTAAGGGACTGAAATTCAGAGTGTGACTGTAAATGTCACTCATCCATTTGGGAAATCTGAAGCATTTGTATCGTTGTTCTGTCCATGTTGGGTTTGTTTCAGACAAAAGAAAAAAGAAAAAGAAGAGAGAGAGAGAAAAAAAAAAAAAAAGCATTTCCCTCTGGTGGAGAAAAGTAATTGAAATTTGTCTCAAAGCGGCATAATTTCCATGTTAAATAATTTATCTGACAACACCTGAGCAATTCAATGAGTCAATTATAACAATGCTGTCGAGCTCAGCACCATAATGTACATCCAGCGCTTGGAGTAATTATTTGCTATCTCCAGCAGACACTCACTGGCGGTTATGGGTGGGAAAGGGAGCCATCGCAAAGAGATTATGCATTGTGACTGCCTCGTCCTGAATGACTGTTGTGATGATGCCATTTAATAGCGTGTCATTCATCTTTACAGGTATGCGCCACTGGGATTTACATCTTTATAATATGGCAGGACAAGCATTAACACAATTGAATTCAAATAATTGCTTAGCTCTCAGCTTTAACTCATCTGATGGACCTGGATGCAGGGCTTCTTTTGGGTTCTCTACAACTGGCCCCGCATAATAATCTTTCAGCCAGAAACTTATTTATGTGTACTTGCAAAGCGCTTGTAAATGTGCTAGACAGGTGGAGTCATAAAAACCACTGAACAGTTGTGGGTTTATGAAAACAGTTGTGCAAAACGGCAGCACGTGTAACGCATGCTAAATCCTTGATTGGTTTTGGACAGTGTTATTTTTTTTTTTTTTTGCTGTAGCTTTAAGTTGAGGCTGGACAGAAACTCAATGAGTTCAGGACCGGACGAATCATAAATTCAATTCAAACTCCAGTGTACTGAGCAATCCTATATTTTGCCTCCGCTGGAACTTAAAAGAAGAGGTTAAGAAGTGCTAAGCTGACATAATATAGTAGGAGGGTGAGTCAAAAATTATACGCACATTCCGGTTATGTTAAAACTTCTGTTTTAATTGCGCTTTTCCGCTTAAGGCTCCTGCCTCCCCAGTGACTGTTGTGCAGGTGTGAACGTGTTTGATCAGTTCATTTGTAACTGTCATGCGAACCATGTGATCGGAGGCTGCACCCGGTGCTGAGATAACTCAAATGGAAGCGCGTAAACAGAAGTGTTTGGATATCTGCAAACAAAATTTGGACTAATACTCTTCAATCATTTTACTGGTGACGATACATGGATTCGTCACTACGAGCCTAAGAGTAAACAGTACGGAGAGTATGGAATAGAAACATCTCCAATTTTGACACCGGAAAACGTCAGCCAAAAGTCAGCCATCAGATGAAATGTACAAATTTCTGGGATTCTCAAGTATCAGTATTGAAATATTATCAGGACAAAAGGTTCGACAATCAACAGTGCTCATTACAGTGAAACGCTTCTTAAAGAGCTGAAGCGTAAACTTTGTATTAAATGCAGTGGACCACGGGATTTCCAAGGGCGTTGTGATCTTGATACACGTCCTCGCACTTTTTCCCACATCGCTGACACTGTCTAAAAAATTTTTGCAGCATTAAAGCATCCTTCCTACAGTCCTGATCTCGCGCCATCTGGTCTCCTGAAAGCGAGGATGAAGATTCATTTCTGATGAAGTAGTGAAGAGAGTGGCGTGTACGTGGCTCACAGCTCATCCTAAAATGTTTATTTTTTATTTTTTTATTTTTTTAATGAGGGAATATGAAATCTTGGACAAAGTGTACTGAAAAGCAAGGAGATAATGTGTAAAAAATGATGTATTGGAGTTCATTAAAATACATTTTACAACCAGTGTGGATAAATTTTGACTCGCCCAGATAGAATTATTTATTTATTATTCATTTTTTTTTCTACTGTAGCAATGGTTCTACTGTCACAAATAGTGCTGCTTTTTGAAAGTGCCAGGTTAGATTTAGTCCTCATTTGCTGTTATACAAATCACCACCTATATCTTTTCTACTATATCTCTCTTCTCTTCTGGGAAGGCTTTCCACTAAATCCCGAAATGTGTCTGTGGGGATTTGCCCATTCACCCACAATTTCATTAGTGAGGTCAGGCACTGATGATGGGGTGCAGTTGGCATTCTAATTAACCCCAAAGGTCTTCCGTGGGGTTGAGGTCAGGCCTATGTCCAGGACACTAGAGTTCTTTCATTAGAGTATCCTTGGCAAACCATGTTAACTTTGGGTTTAGTGGCAATTTAATGCTAAAACAGGTTTGGACCACTTGGTTAAACTGTAAATCTACAACATGCACAAGCATTCCATAAATTTGTGTGCTTCCGACTTTGTGGAACAGTTTTATAGAAGAACGACATAAACTGTAAGTGCCACGATCAGGTTTCCACAAACCTTTAGAAATTTAGTGTGTTTTAAAAAAAAAAAAAATAAAATAAAACACAATCATTTAGCTGCTGACTAAACCGGGTGACTAATGAGAAGAAACACATTTTAAATTCAAACTTATATTTCCAAAATTACCCAATCAAATACCAATCTTGGCAGTTACACTCTATCAGTGAAGATAAATTGATATGAATTTGAAAAGGGTGTGCCTTCATTCGGTACAATTTGTCAAGAAGATGAATAAAGTCCTCCTGAATTTCAGCTTAATAAGATCACACTGTGCATGGGTCAATATCAGAATGCATTTCAATACACATGCATACAATATTTTTCAATATCAAAAACGCTTTGGCTTTTCACAAGATCTGGTTCACAGGTTCTGTATTCAGGTACTTTAAGTAAATTAAACAACATACCTAATGTATCTCATCATCATCATCATCATCATCATCATCATCATCATCATCACCTATACTGCTTAATCCTGTATTCAGGGTCACAGGGGCCTGGAGCCTATCCCAGGAGACTTAAGGCACAAGGTGGGGTACATCCTGGACAGGGTGCCAATCCATCACAGGGCACACACACATACACACACTCACACACTACGGCCAATTTGGGAACGCCAATTAACCTAGCCTACATGTCCCGAGGACCTACCTACCCTGAGGAAACCCACCAAGCACGAGCAGAACATGCAAACTCCATGCACACAGAGACGGGAATCGAACCCGGATCCTGGAGAGGTGCAAGGCGACAGTGCTGACCACTACACCACCATTACGCCCTGCATATCTCAAACACCACTATTTATTGTAAATGAAAGCAAATAAGTAAGATTTCTTTAATGGTCCAGGCCTGTTGCAGCATGACAGCAGCATGTCCAAAACCAGTTCCATAAGCCAGAGAGTCCTCGTTTGTAACATTTGTAATGGAAGAACTTCAGTGACCTGCACAGAATCATGACCCTTAAACCAACTGAGAACCTTTGGGATGTATTGAAATGATAGTGAACCAGGCTTTCCTCATTCACCCTGGCAGCAGTCTTGTGACTAAATCAGCATAATTCCCAACAGTCACACTCTGAAGCCTAGTGGAAAGCAATGCCAGAAGTGTAGAGATTATTCTAACATTAAAGGGGGAACAACTCGATAATAATGTCAGTGTTCTTTGAATTGGGTGTTCAATACCTGGGTGTCCACAAACTTTTGGACGTATATTGTACTTTTTAGTTAATGGCTGGGCGACACTGTAGTGTAGTCGTTAGCACTGTCGCCTTGCACCTCAAGGGTTCGGGTTCAATTACTGTGTCTATGTGCATGGAGGCTTCATGTTCTCCTCATGCTTGGTGGGTTTCCTCCTTGTGCTCCGGTTTCCTCCCACAGTCCAAAGACATGCAGATTAGGCTAATTGGCGTTTTCAAATTTCGAACCCTCCAAATGAGTGTGTGTATGTATGTGCCCTGCGATGGATTGGCACCCTGTCCAGGTAAGTCTCCTGGGATAGTCTCCAGGCTCCCCACAACCCTGAATACAGGATGAAGTGGTATAGATGATACGTGAGTGAGTGAGTTAATGGCTTATTTGTCAGATTGACAGTCAAAATTGTAGGGGTTGATGGTCCACATGTAGGTGAGGTATGTACGTTTCACATGGTTCGTTGTAGAAAGGGGTTTTCCCAGTGTTTTCTGCAGGTGGACAGTGAGAGACAGTATAACTAATAAATAAAAAAAGTTTTTACAATTTAATTAATTAAGTAATTGTAATTAGGTTTAATATTTATGATTAAGAATTTACACTTACAAAGTAACCAGAATGAACAAAACAAAGCCATGGATTATTTTTTTTTTCATAGGATTGTGTTGATCAGAGCCACGATTAAAAGTAAGGAAAAAAAGGCTGCAGAAGATTTTCACATTTTCAATTATGGCACAGCCTGGTTACGTCTGGTGGCTGTTGTTGGCAAATCAAATGTACATTTTTCAAATAGATAGACTGATTTACCTATCAACAGGTGTATTACACGAAGGTGGGTCAAAAATGATCCGCACCCTGGTTATATTACCACCTCTGTTTCCTGCACTGGCTTATCAGTGCTTTACCGTTCAAGGCTACTGTCTCCTGAGTGACTGCTGTGCATGTGACTGTGTTACATCAGTTCATTTGTAACTGTGGTGCGAGTAAAAATGAACGTCCCACTTTGATTTGCATGATCAGTGATGATTTCTTTCTTTCTGAGTCTGAGAGTATAACTGAAGCCGTTATCTATTGCAGACTTTGTGGACAGTATGGCGAAAGCGTTCGGATATCTGCAAACAAAATTTAGCGTGAGATTTACTCTAAAGAAGGTAAAACGTTTCTTAAAGAGAATCATTTCTGGTGACGAGACGTGATTCATCACTACACACCTGAGAATAAATGGCAGAGTGTGAAACAGAAACATCTTTACTGGAAAAAAAAAATATATATATAAAATTATATTTTTCTGGGATGCTCAAGGGCTGGTATTGGAACATTATCAGAAAAAAGGTGCTTATTTGAAGGGCTGAAGCCTAGGATGGATGACTTTTGCATGTTTATAGGAACTGCAGTTCTGTATTGCATGGTTTTATGCTTTTAATTCCTGGTGCTTTAATACAGAATAGACGTATTGGTGTGTATAGTAAGGATTTTACAGTGGCTCTGAATTAAGCTTAGCCAATCAGACTTTACCAATCCGTTTTAGAATGAAATAAGATTTTATACTCTTACATGGGCACACATATGGTGTTATTTTTTCATATATTTCCATGAGCACACATGTTAAGCTCACAGACTTCATTTTCACTTCTCTCCAGTCAGACCGGTTCTCTCCAATTGGGTCTGTAAATCCTTCCACTAGCATCTTTGTAAAGAATTGGCCTGCAGGGACATGCGATACTAATGAATTCTTACTAGCTTGTCAGTACCAGAGCATAATGTTATGCCCAATTCTCATTTGAACCCCATTGATTTTTCTTTTCCTTCTCTTTTTCCCCCCTCCTTCTCTGCCTACAGTGCTGTCGCTCTAGGGGGTTTGTGGGTAATTCAAGGCTTAGTTTGAGCTGAGAAACTGAGAGGTATAAGCAGAAAGCTTGGTCTTAGGATTTAAGGCTAACACAGACATAGACACATGCCGAATCGTGCATTGTATGGCTATAGATACAAGCATCCTTTTCTTTGTAGGGTCTCAGGCTGCCCGTACATTGTACAAGAGTTTCAGGGAAAGTTTAACAAAGTAAACGTAGATCTATTACTTCCATGTACAGTACAGTATGTGTTTTAAAATGGCAAGTCTTTATATATTTACCGCTTTGCACAGTTTTTTCTTTTTTTTTTTTTTTGACTTAATGGCCCCACAGAGCAAAATCACGGTGTTTGAGTAACACCTACAACAGTTTAAATTAAACTTGATGTTCATTTGCCTATATAAAGCCTGTAAGCGTTAATTCAGCACTGGGGATTTTGCTGTGTAGTGTTCTTTCGTGGCAATAATATAACTATAAAGCACTGTGTCATTGAGATAGCGGAAATCGTCCTCTATTGTTTCTGAGCCATAATTACAAACACATCATTTTTCTCCCCTACAGCTGAGCAATGAGCCTCGTGAGTGTGTGGGACGAAGCAACATTACATAAAGACAGTGTGTTTTTTGTGTTTGTGGGAGACGTTAGCAGGGAGTAGCGGAGTGTGCTGATAAGAGCAGCCAAGGAGTTGATTAAGGAAGGAGAATGACATTCATCTCAGCTTATTCAGAATTCAAAATGAGGCTTGGGACAGGGCCCTGAGGAATATTGCTAAGAAAAAGTAAATAATCACATAAATATATAATATTTCAAATTATTACTCCTTGGCTTGGAACCTGATGACTCATAAATGTTTTATGGCTTTTTTTATTTTTTTTTTATGACTACTTGTATTTCAAAGATAATTCAAGATTTTAAAGCCGTGTGGGAGGATTTACCTCAAAAAGTTTATAGAAAGAAACATACTATTTGCTCATTTTTATTTTTTGGGGATTTCCTCCATTTTTTCTTTTTCTTAATATGATGAAGAGCTCACTTCCCTCTTCCACGCACATCGGCACATACAGCTATACTGCCTGAGCAAAAAAAAAAAAAGGTTGAAATTATTGGGCGTCAAGCAAGAAAATAACTAGGGATATTTAAAATGACTGGAACTGGGTTAAGAACCCTTCAAAACATCAGCAAAACCTGGAGGGATTGTGCAGAACCATCAACTTTGTGGAAGAGATGTGGCCACAAAAAATCATGAATGGAGATCACTTAGACATTTGTTGAAAATATGTGGTAAGAAAAATCTGCAGGAAATACCATAGCCGAGTTTAATAATGAAAGTAAGACCATTTCCATACACACGCAACGTGATGAGAACTTTGACAGCATTGGGAGTAAATAGTTGTCTGGCCATAGGAAAAGTACTTGTTACTGATAATAATCAGAACAAAAAAGTGTTGTAATTTGCTAGGGAGCATAAAGATTGGATTTTGGAAGTATGGAAAAAAGTCATGTGGTCTGATGAGTCCAGATTGACCCTATGCCAGAGCGATGGGTGTGTCAGGGTAAGAAGGAAAGTTCATGAAGCGATGCACTCATCATGCATGATTCCCACTGTACAAGCCTCTGCTTCAGTTACTCGGGTCTAGACTCCAGGCATATTCCAGGACTCCAGGACTGGTTCTAGGAGCATGAGGAATCATTTTCATACATGAAATGGTCACCATAATGTACAGTATGCGTCTGACCATCAGCTTTGTTAGAGCTGAAGAGAAGCAGAGAGCGAGAGGCCCAGAGCAACATCCGGGATTCTGTACACAGCCCAAGACTGGCAACTGTTGATAGACTTGGTTGCTGGTAGAACAAATAATTAAGATTCCGCCAACTTGTTGCCAAAAATCTTTCGAGACCAGACATTGCTGCTGGTGTCAGAGGTAACATAGAACATCATTAAGCTGGAGCTCACCGTGCCATGGGAGGACAGAATGGAGGAGGGCTTTGATCAGAAGAAGAAAAAATATCAGGGCCTTGTCGAGGAATGCCAAAAAGAAGGGAGGAAAGCTAGATGCTTACCTGTGGAGGTTGAGTGCAGGAGCTTTGCAGGCCGGTCCCTATTTGGAGCCTGTATAGCACTTGGCATCACAGGGGAGAAAAGGAGAAGAGCCATCCAGAAGAACATAGAGGCCCCAATGAGAGGTTCCAGGTGGCTATGGATTAAGAGAGGGCATCCGTGGGTTTGTGCTGCTAGCGTACAAATGACCAAATTAATCTTAGAGTGTGCAACTTTTTTTTGGCCAGGCAGTGTATATTGGCTAGTATCATTGTTAACCCAAAGATATAGTCTAAGAATATTCCATGCTTACTACTTATCTCTTTTAGTCTCTGAGGAAAGTCACATATACTGTAATAACAATGAAATGATATGTTGTAGAGATCTTTCATTGTAGGAAATTTTACATTTATTATCTATTTATTTCATAGTAGGAAAAACATTTTTATTATTAGTAATAATTGTATTTTTCCTAGCAAATATTTATACTGAACTTTATACTGAACATATCTATAATATCTATAATGACTACACCACAGCTGAAAAAGTTTGAGACCACATTGAAAATCTTAGAATATTATTTTTCGAAATAACTAGAAAACGTTAAAGTTTTTGTCCAACCACAAACCCAAAGAAATATTGACGGTTCAGTTTTGTAAAAATCTTTTTGAGCTACAAATCTAACTACTGTTCACATGGCTGAATCCCAAATCCCTGTCTAACCCTTTGAACCAGGGCATTACTTGGTACAGTTTGTGCAACAGATTATTGTACACCCTCCTCAGAGCACTCGCTTTCCAATCCATACTATCTGAGATTCAACCAAACAGTTATTGGAACAGTTATTAAGCTATTAATTAGTAAGCTTGAAATGTCAGTATTAGTTACCCACACATCATTTTATGAAGTGTAAAACACAGCATATTCCATAGCATCATCTCATTTGCAATAGAAACACTGAATGTGCCAACACTACGGCTAGCAAATGCCACCAAATCCAGAAGTAATAACATATTTCTACACCTTCTGAAGTAATCACATTATGGTAACAAACCAAAATTCTGCAAATGAATATTCTTTATTATTATTCTGCTTCATTCAATTCCCACACTTTTAAAAAAATTTTTGAATATGTTACGAAGTCCACCACAACATACTGCATATGAAAATAATTATCAGAACAGAAGCTATCAATTGCTAGGTTACAAAAATACATTGTAGCCTAATGTCCATTAACTGTACCTCCGCCATCCGTTGTTGTCAGAAAAAGGTCTATAGTGACCTGCAATCCCAATTTTTTTCTACTTTAAATTTAGTGAGCAATTCAAAGCTTTCAGCCAAAATATGGAATTGGTGCTAAAACGTGTCTCACCTAGGTGAAAAGTGAATTTTCTGACAGGATTTCACCATTTATCACAATAGTTAATGCTTTTTATCTCCCGATCCATGCTTTGTGTTTACACATTATTGCTTTGTTAGCATACACATTTATATTGCTAACTACAATTTTATGCCCTTTTATGTAGTGTGAATTGTACTGTAGTTTG
Source organism: Clarias magur (assembly GCA_013621035.1). Taxonomy (NCBI): domain Eukaryota; kingdom Metazoa; phylum Chordata; class Actinopteri; order Siluriformes; family Clariidae; genus Clarias; species Clarias magur. Next base: position 461,794 of record QNUK01000131.1, read on the forward strand.
AATTTTATGTGGTGAATTCAAAATCTTTCAATGATCTTAACTGTCATTCAGGTGAAACTTGGCCAATTTAGATTACACATGAACAGACATAAAAATGAAAAAAAAAAAAAAATGAAAAAAAAAAAAAAAAAAATATATATATATATATATATATATGTGTGTAAAAAAAATTTAGCAACATTTTTTTTACAGGTCACATGCTTCTAGAAGCTTAAACCACTTTAAGTATCAATACTCCTAAAGAAATAGTAATAATTTGCATTTAAAATTATTAGGGTTTGAAGTGAGACTGTTAATTGCTGAATTTATTATTTTTTTTTTTTGGGCACATATAAAATCATCTGAAGTTACTGTAGCAACTTGACATTTTGCACACACATGTTCAGTACCAATAATGTGTTTTGCTCATTTCCTTAAAATCTGACCACAGTTTTTTTTTTTTTTTTTTGTAGCCAAGTGCTGAATAAATTGATCAGTCAGTCACTGTAGGCATAAGTTTTAGATTGATTCATTTGCTTTTTCTGCTACACACAAAGGGTAAAATAACAAGGGAACAGATTATGACAGACTGACTAGGATGCCATTACTTACATCAATAAAAGTGATTACAAGTGTCAGGAAGTGTTACACCACCAGCTTTGCTCTAGCACATAATTGGTTGCTGGGCATGCTGGGTGATAATTGCTGTTCATCAGATTGAATGTTTA